>CM053595.1:171829807-171877091 GCA_028646575.1 Pseudocheirus occidentalis
TTTTCAGTTGATCTCTGGCTTGTAGGCATTCTTCAGTTGTCTTGGAAGCATTTGGTGTGGGAGTTCTGACTGTGTTGTCTTCCTCCCGTTCCATGCTTTGATCCTTTTTTGTCCACAAAAAAGGATTCTAGAATTTTATTGCAGTTCTTATTTTGCTTCCTTTTTCTCATGTTGGCCAGTCAATTAATTGGTTGGGTTTTTTTAGCTTTGTGGAACTCTGCTTCCAGGGGGGAAAGCTCTGTCCCAAATTGCTGGGGTTTTCACAGTTGCCAGAGCTATTGGGGGGTGCTGCAGCCCCCACTAGCTTTGGCTTGCTGAAAGTGCACCCCAGGACCACCCCCAAGACCACTATCCAGATCCAGGCTGCTCAACACAAGAGCCCTTGGCCCTGATCAATTGTCTCAGCCCCCCTGCGGGGTTCGCAGGCCGGGAGTTCTGAAGCAGCCCAGTGCGGGCAGTTGTGGGTTACAGCAGATCCTGCCTTCCCCCACTGCTTCCTTGCCCTTGGTGTAGATTGGCAGGACTGCTTTTCCTCCCCCAGAATCATCTTGAAAGCTTCACTTTCACTGACCTTTCTCTAATCCTTATTGTTCCTGACTTGATAGATGTAGAGATCACTCCAGGTGCTGTAGTTCTGTTCCCTGAGTAGACTCACGCTGGGGCTTGGGAAGCTCAGCCCTGGAGCCTGATTGAGGTTTCAGTTTCAGACTGGGCTGGCCTCGGCTCCCAGCCTGCCGCGTTGAGCCCCTCCTGCTGAGCTGCCTTCAGCTAGAAATGTGTTTTCTGTATTTTTGTGAGTTTAGAGTCATATTTTATAGGTATTTAGGGTGGCTGTGTGGTAGCTGTGGAACTTTGCTGCTTCTATGCCACCATCTTGGCTCTGCCCCCTATTCAGTACTTGTTGATGGAGGCATTCATCTCCTGTTCCAAAAGGAAATTATTAATAGAAAAATACCATATATCTTGTATCACCTTATCTCACAAAACCTATTTTTCTTTCCCTGTGCCAAGATCATTAATTTAGTTTTTCCTAGTAGACTTGTTTATAGCCTATGTCCCCACTAAGATATAATAATAGTAACAATAATAATAATAATAACTAACATTAATATAGTGCTTTAAGATTTGAAAAGCACTTTCCACAGGTTCTCTTGCTTGAGCCTCACAGAAACCCTGTGAGGTAAGTACTACTATTATTATCCCCATTTTACAAATAAACAAACTGAACCCAAGAGAGGTTAAATGATTTATTAATGGTTACAGAGCTGACATTAATAACAACAGCAACAATTATACAGCACATTAAGGTTTGTAAATCATTTTACATATCGTTTTTATTTGATATGCACAATAACCCTGTAAGATAGGTTCTGTTATTATGCTCATTTTACCAATAAGAAAACTAAGGCATACAATAGTTGTGATATGCCTAGGGTCACACAGCTAGTATGGTCCTCCTGACTCCAAGTCCAACACTCTATTCGCCATTTAGCTGTCTCAATCCCTCCCAACTAGTCAGTCAGCCTCTGTTTGATGACTTCCAAGGAATAGAAATCCACTGCTTCCCAAGGCAGTTGAGTCATTTAATTGAGTCAAAATGTTCCTCTTGAACTTCTGTGTTACCTCTATTTCTCCTCTGTAGCCAAACTCTACTAATATAGTCCATCAACTAAGAAGGGTCCTTCAGACATTTAGGCAGCCACTATTACCACACTACACACCTACTCACATCCAATCTTCTCTTCTCTTAGCTGAAGTTTTCCCAGGTCTTTTGATCAGTTTCTATATGGCATGGTTTCCACCCCCTTTACCATTCTTTTCACTGTTCTTCACACTGTGCTCTGCTTATCAACGTCTTTTCTCAAATATGGTGCCCAAATATGACTACAATACTCCAAATGTCTTTGCAATATACACAAGTCTGAGGACTTGCAGACTTCTGCAACTACAGTGACTAGAGCAGTGATCCTGGAGTCAGGAAAACCTGAGTTCAAATTTGTTCTCATATACTTATTAGCAATATGACCTTGGGCAAGTCACTCAATCTCTGTTTTCCCCAGTTTCCTCAACTATAAAACGGGGATAATAATAGCATCTACCTCAGAGAGTTGTTGTAAGGACAAAATGTGATATTTGTAAAGCACTCAGCACAGTACCTGGCACATAGAGGGGATTATGCGAATGCTCACTAGTTTTGTATTGCTTTTAATGTAGTCTATAATAATGTTAGCTTTTTTAGCTACTGTTTTTGCTCATCATTTACTAAAACTACCTTTAAAAAATAGACTTGCATATCATTCCTGAGAGGCAGGCAGGTATTATTATGCTCATTCATGTACAAGGAAACTAAGACACAAATAAATTTCTACCCATAATCATACAACACAATTAGTAACTGTGCCACAACTAAACCTAGGTCTCCAGGTCTATAGGCCCCTGCTCTTTCCACTAGATGCAGAGTCCTAGGGAGCCATTCTGTGCTCTAGGAAGGCAGATGAAGGGGACCCATGTGGCCAATGCAAACAGCTTGGTCATTTTCATCCCAGAAGCTCTTGAAGAGACTGAAAAATATCAGACTGTTTTGTGGCACCTCCCTTTACTCCTCCTCTCTGACAGGTACTTGAATAACACCCTACCTCCTCTTTGCACAACTTCCTTTTTCTCCACTGTTATGAAATGAAAGGTCACATTCTTACATTGTTTGTGAACCAGCTCTAGCATTTTGGTCACTTTTTCCCTCATTCTTTTCCTCTTCTGTCACTCTCTGTGTCCATATCTTCCATATTCAGCTCCCTGACCCTTCATGGACCTCTTCCCATACTCTCCCTGTTCTTCAGAAGGCATTCTGAACACCCTGCTAATACCTCAGCAGGGTCTGCTATATTTGTTTAGTTCATATGGGTTGTGGGATTTTTTACCCTAACTGCAGAGGTCAGCCATTCCATGTCAATATCTCATTTCTTAAGGGTCCTCCAGGGTTAAGAATTCATTCTTAGCTTTGCACTTCTCTGGGGTATTCATGCTCCCAAAACCATGGAAAGAAAATTGCTATTCGACTTGAGGGAACTTGTTAGGACAAGAATTTCTGCAGTCCAAAAGGAAGCTTGATGACAGGCAGGATGTTACAGTGGAGAATATATTGCACTTGGTGTGAAAAGACCTCGGTTCAAAAATTAATTTATGAGCTGTGTGACTCTCTGTGATCACTTAACCACTCTGAATTTCAGTTTTCTCACTGATCAATGGGAATAATAATAGAACTTATACAACCTAATTCAAATTTCGTTAAATTAACATGGTATAGTAATATCTGTTGTAATTGTCATAGTTGTCATTGTCTTTTCAGATTTCCCAGATACACAAAATTGATCAGTTGATCCAATTGTGCCCACATTGATCCAATGTGCCAACAACCAAAAGCACCAATACCATATTGGGCTTTTTTAGAAAGAGTATTAGAGGAAAAAAAGCAGAAATAATGTTCTGGTTTTAAATACTTTTATGATATGTCCACATCTGCAACACTGTATGCAGTCCTGGCCTCTATATCTCAGAAAGGATAGACTAAGGGGCGGCTAGGTGGTGCAGTGAATAGTGCACTGGCCCTGCACCAGATGGACCAGATGACCAGACAAGGGCATGTATAATGATTTGTTGTTTTGTTGATTGTCTAGTTTTAAGAAAGTGATGGAGAAAATGTTAATAATGCAGATATATGAATTTTTTCTGTAAGGCCAGTTGTTAAACATTTGTCAGCACACTCCTGGTTAAGAATCATATTTACAACTTTAAATGATTATGAAAACCTCAGAGGTGGAAAGGCCCTCAGAGGCCTACTGGTCCAATTCATACCCAAGGCATAAATGCTTTCTGCCTCATCCCCCATGTATTTTGAAGACCTCCAGTGATTCACTACACCTGAGGCTGGCTATTATATTTGGGCACAACCCTGTTGGGAGGTTTTTAGATCTTAACTTAAAGGTTTCTTTGCTTTTTGAGCCTTATTTGAATTTTGGATTTGGCACAGGAACATGATGGGAATGGACTGAGAGGGAACAGCCTCAATAGAGGAGATATTAATTTTACCATTATGTCCACTAGGTCTTTAACATCATTTTTATGAAAAACTATATCATAAAAATTTGGGGAGGTATTGAGGGCATTCTACCTTCCAGCACAAGCAATAAAATGAACTTGCAATTTTCACGCAAATAAATAAATAGCAAGGCTTCATGAGCTAGTACTCGTAATTAAAATACAGTCATGGAAACTGATGTGGCCACATTGAAGGTATCTGGTGAGCTAATATTTTGTAAGGAAATGTACAAAAGGTGAAAGAGATGTAAAACTACATAATGATAGTCTGAACCAGTGAGCAATGCCAAGAACCTTAAAGACTTTGACAAGCTAAGGGTTGCAGCAATTCCTTAAGACAATGCAAAGGATTGTTAAGGACAGTTAAGAGCAAGGAGACAAAAAGAAATGCCTGCTTTACAGATGATGGTGTGATGTTCATTGATAACAGAAAGAAAATATGACTTCAACTTCTCTTTAAGATCCATTTTTCCTCTATCACAGAAAATGATTTTTAAAATGGAAGAGGTAAAATATCAGTTAAAATCTCACTGAGAATGGGTAAAGAAGTTTCAAAAAAGCACCAAACTGTTTTAAATAAATTTTCCATGCCATGCCCAGAAAAATTACATCTTAAGGATACTGAAGTATCTTATAAACGTGGTTTCTGAGAAAGGTACCAGAAGATTAGAAATGGGAAGATGTCCTGATTTTCAAAAAGAAAAATAGATTCTGGTATTTAAAAACTAATGAACTTGACTTCAATTATTGGCAAAATTTCAGAAGGGAATATCAAACAAATCCTTTGCACATAATTGGAAAGGCAAGCAACGATTACCAAGAAATATCATGGATTCATGAAAAACAAATCAGGACAAACTAATGTTATTCCCACTGCTGTATGGTTGTTGAACTATTAGATGTTGTAGCTACGCATCAGATTTTAGCAGCAAATATACAAAGTCTCTCTTGGTATCTGTGGAAAAGAGAACACACTAGGTACTGGATGGTAATACAACTAACAGGATTCAAAACCGGCTGCCCAGTCGCATGAAAAGAGCGCCAGTTAAAGACGGATGTGACCCTGAAAGATGGCCTCTGAAGGCGCGCTTTAGGGCTCTGTCTCCAACTCCATTTTGTTTTACATATTTATTAATGATTTCGATAAAAAGATAGGAAGCGTGCTTATAAAACTTTTAGATCATATAAATCAAACACATTGGATGGCAAAACAGAATGCTGAAGGATCTTAGATTACAACAGGCTGAATCTAATGAAATATAATAAAGATAAAAGAGAAGTCCTTCATCTTGGTTCAAATGATTATTTATACATGTTCAGGCTGAAGAGCTGGCTTAAGTTGGCAACAAGAACCTCCATATGTGTTAACATTGTGATGCAGCTTACAAAAAAAGAGTTAATACAACTGTGTGTAGAATCAAGTGAACCGAATTGTCCAGAATGAGAGAGGTGTTCATCTTAATTGTTCATCCCTCTGGTCATACCACAACTCAAATATTTATTTTCAGTTCTAGGAACTATACTTTAAAAGTGACATTCATTGGCAGCTCTTTTCATATTAGCCCAAATCTGAAAACTAACAGGGTACCCACCTTTTGGAAACGATAGATCTGTTATGGAGGAGTTAGGGGAAAGGAGGCTTCTGTACTTCTTCCTGCTACTCTTCTATCTTGGATCCCTTTTATCTTTCAAGATGAAATCACAAATCTTTTGAACAAATTATGAAAATGAGCTTTGCTTTTTTTATCATGACTTTGAGTTTCCCATTCTTTTAGATAAAAAACATATTTATACTTTTAAAATCTGCAAGTGAGTATTTAAAGTAGTAATGAAATTAGGCAACAGAAAAGATGACCCTTCCTGCCAAAGGAGGAAGAGACAAGGAGATACATTAGTAACTGACTATGTAAGGCGCACTTTTCTTCTGATGAAAAATTCCACTCTGTTAGTGCACTATTGGTTGTGAATTGGTCCATCCAGTCTGGAAAGCAATTTGGAACTATGACCCCAAAGTTAAGAACTATATCCCAAAAGAGATCAAAGAAAATGTAAAAGGACATAAAAGCACAAAAATATTTATAGCAGCTTTTTTTTGTATTCACTAAAAACTTGAAACTACGGGATTGTCCTATTGGGGAATGGCTAAATAAATTAGAGTATGTTGATGTAATAGAAGATCATTATGCCATAAGAAATGGGTGAAATGGGCAGTGTGAGAGGAAACCAGGAAGACTTCTTTGAACTCATGCAGAGCAAAGTGAAAACTAAGTTAATTTCTACAATGACTACACTATTATAAAGAAAAACCACTTCGAAAGGTTTTAGAATTCTGGTTAATGTAATGATAAATCATGAGTCCAAAGAACTACTAAAGATGAAGCATGCCACCACCTCCTCCCAGATTCTACAGTCTTTTAGCATAGAATCTTTGGACATGGCCAATCTGAGAATTTGGGGTTTTAGTCTATGAATATTTATTTGAAGAGTGTTTTTTTCATATTTAATTTAAGGGGGGCAATGGGAGGGAGAGAGGAAAAGAAGAGAAAGGGAAGGAAAAGTAGAGGGATTTTTAAGTGACACTGAAAAACTGAAGTATAAAGAGAAGAAAGCAATAAGAATGATTTGAGAACTCTAAATGACAGAACATGAAGAACGAAGGAACTCTTCCCTTTCACCAGAGGCCTCTTTAAAAAAAAAAAAAAAAGGCTGGATTATCACCAGTCCAGTGTGTTGTAAAAGACTTTCTTTTCTGGTTCTATGTTAGACTAGATGGTATCCAGGGTCCCTTTCAACTCTAGGACTGTGATTTTCTGATTTCTTAATATTAAATGAATTCCTCATGTAATTTTTGCCATCCTCCTCATTGCTAACCTTTCCACGGAGGTCACTAATTATGTAATGTTACCTTGGTTTTATTCTTTCCTGTAACTACTTTAGAATGATAGTCTGAGCACCATCAACAAAATAATATGATAAGCAACATGCTATTTGGAAAAAGAAATTTTTCATTATTTTATTATCTAACATTTTCATAGTGCTTTAAGGTTTACAAAGCAATTATTGAGTTGCCTGTGATGTGATTTTTTTTTTTTTTGCTAAAGCATGACCATCCTTTGGACTCCCCATAGCCATCTTTGAGGTTTTTTGAAACTTTGAGTTAGTTTTTAAATCCCTTCAAATGCTTCATTAACTTTGAAAGCTTCAAATGGGGCTATAAGGAATCCCTCCTTGGTTGAAGGGAACCCAAGATGTTAGTTACAAGCAAATACCCTGGGGCCATTTTTGAAGTTACCAAACCTTCCAATTCTGTATTTAAAATTCCTTTCTCTGCTTAAAATCAAATGGTTGCATACTGAGTGGCACTGTTCACATTTAACCTTCCACTGATATTGAGATTTCTTTTGGCCTACCCACGGTGCATGAGCCTTTTGGTTGCAGAAATAAATATGACTCTTGTAGATGGGGAATTAATGTTTCCCCAAAGCTTTTGTATTTGATTATGTAAATTTTTAAAAACTCCAGTTGAGTTACTTAAAAGTCACAAACAATGGAAGATAGCAGAAGCATCTGTTCATTGCAGTTTGTGAGTATCTTGAAGGGAGGGACCATTGCTTTTGTAGTTTCTCTACATATTGCTTAGATTAGGAATAATGTGAAATGTAGTCTCAGACTTAAGAGTCCAAAAATCTGTATTCAAATCTTGGCACGAATACTTATTGTGTTATCATTGCCAAATCACTTCACATTTCTGAATATCAGTTTCCTGTTCTATAAAAGGAGAGAGCTGAATTAGAGCCTCTATGTGTGTGAGAGTATCACATTCAATTCAAAAAGGGGCTACTACACCATACATAAAGAACCTGCAGGTATGTATTGACTTTTTTTAAAAAAAAACACATATTGACATTATCTATGCTTTATTATATTTGTATTTATTTTGTTAAATATTTCTCAATTACATTTGAATCTGGATCCAGGTGCACTTGGGAGTGTTGTGGGCTGCAGGCAGCCTGCAGACAATATATTTGACATCTTTCAACTTGGATGATTTCTAAAGTTGCAACTGGATTTAAATCTATGACCCTACAGAAGCAAACACTATGTCTTATTTATCTAGTAATCTGAATAATCAGAAGATTGCAGAAAAATATATACTTCTATTGTACCACAGTCTCAGAAGAATTAAAATTTAAGATTACCCAAACTAAGGGCTATAAAGAAGAGCAATATTGGCATGAGTAGGGTGTGACACGTTATCAAGTAAGCTTTAGAGAAGCAGTGAAGGGTACCATCAGACATAGATGGATGGATAGAGAGAGATAGAGAGAGAGAATATATTCATATGTTTATATTTTATAACATATAATATATAATTAGAAAAAAGAATAGTCAAGTCACATAGTTGATGGCGTGTTGGGGTACCTATGTTTGTAACATCCATTTGTAACTTCAGTTTGTAAAATCATACTTGTGTTTGGGTACCTATGTTTCTAATATCAGCTTGTGAAATCAAGTTGTAAAATCACACTTCCCCCAGCCTATAACATTAACTCTGCCTCTTCGCAAGGCCAGCACTCTGCCTAGCTACAATTCATGAAGTGTTTTTCCTTGCTTGGTACAATAACAAGCTACACCCATGAATCCTTCACTAAAGCATCTATAAATGATCCTTTTAGCTTAGAGAAATGTATACCTCTCTTGTTCCAGTAGCCAGCTGTACCTATGTACCTATGCACCTTCAATGCACTATCAGTAAGCTAGCTCCTCACCAATTAAGCACATCCTGAATCCCCAGTTAGTCTAACTTCCCAACATTCATCTTGTCGAACAGGACATTGATGGGTAACAGACTGGACACTCTTCAGCCAGCTCTGACCATAAAGTGATCCAGTGACATTTCAAACCTAAAATCACACCTTCATGCAGCCCTCTCACCCCCGTGGGCCATTTCCCAGTGAATTATGGGCAATACGCCTGCACAATAGATATGAAAAGTGCATGTCCCTTTAAGCACTGACCACTCCTTAACTCCTCCCTAATCCCACCCTTCCTCACCTAGTTAGCATAATTGATACCTGATTTACAATTTTATGGCTTTATAATCTATACTCCTGAACCTTTAAGTTTTCAGGTTCTCCAAGACCTCCTGCCCTCTGTTAAGTGTAACAATAAACTTTTATAATCCTCACTTACAAGACTGCTTGAGTCTGGAGAATTCTTTCCAGACTAGAACCCTACAGGGACTCTTTGGGGTCCCTGAAACACCCAGCTTTTCTCACCTTCTTCATAGTGAGATCTGTTGTTGTTATAATGTCTGACTCTTCATGACCCCATTTGAGGTTTTCTTGGCAAAGATACTGGAGTAATTTGCCATTTCCTTCTCTAGCTCATTTTACAGATGAGGAAACTGAGGCAAAAAGGGTTAAGTGATTTGCCCAGGGTCACACAGCTAGTAAGCATCTGAGGACACATTTGAACTTATGTATTCCTGACTCCAGGTCCAGGGCTCCATCCATTGAGCCAGCTATCTTCCCAGAAGGGAGAATAAGTGACAGGATATATAAACTATGTTTACATATGTTCAGTATGTATTTCATATTTCATATGAATATATGAAATCAACATATTTCAGTAAAATATGTTCAACTGTGATTCAGAGGTCATTAGACCAGACAAAGCATTCACCACACCAAGTTTGCCTCTGAGTGTATTCCTTGCTTGCTAGGCACAACATCTCTGCTGCTAGCTGATTCACAGTCAGGCTGTTTCAAGAAGGTTCCTCCCTAGAGCTGGCTTAACTGTTGTGGCTACCAGCAGACTCAATTATTGACTCCCATTGCTGGACCACTAATGGCTTTTTCAACATTTTCAAACTGCCAAGATCAAAAATTGAACTATTTTGTCATTCAAACTCAGTCACCAAAGATCAGGGGAGAAAAAATGTAACAGAATCAGAAGAAATATAGCTACCATGCATTCACACCCTTATGGTAGCCCAGGTGTAAAGAGAAGGGAGCCAAAGTATTTCTTGCTGTTGTCACTGATACCGTTTCCCCAACCAGAGGGCTGCAGCATTTCTTCTTCCTCACTCAAAAATATCTTCCATTAGCTCAAGTTTATACATATATATGTGTGTGTGTGTGTGTGTGTGTGCGTGTGTGTGTGTGTGTACACTCAATTCTAGAGCAGCAATTAATTAAAAGACTAAGCACCATGTAATAAGTCAATAACAATCAATTAGAGAATGCCTGCACATACTCTGAGTCACGAGGTAAAGAATTTACCCTTCTACCCTTCTACCATACACTTTGAGAAACAGACTTACCAAGCCTCCTCATGGGTTGATACCAGAGAGAATGTATTTTTAATTCTCAAAGTACTAGGCTATTATTGGCCATCATTCCCTCACCCCCACTCCATTACAAGATAATAGATCACTCAAGCAACCATTGCCCTAATTTGCATCCCCCACTGAGATGCAAGGTACTGTATTGCTAGTCTTTTATTGAGATGTCCCAAAATCCTGAACTTACAGTAAGGAGATGAGAGTTTCAGAGCTGATTTCATGTTGTAGAATAATGATTTTTCTGGAGATCATGAAATTCATGAAAGTAGCCAGGTTGGGAATGATTCATTCAGTTAGAGAAGAATTGAGTGTTAAACTTAAGATGCATGTTGCAAGTGACTTAGGAATTCAGAGAAGAAAGAAACTATGTATGTGGAAACTTCCTAGCCAGACTGATTATGGAACTTTAAAATAGGTGAGAATACAATGGACAGATATAGTTAAACAGGGCACTTTAGATCAGGGAAAAGCATGAATAGGTGACAAGGTGGTGGGAGGGGGAGGGAGGAAGCAGAGAGTTTGAGTGTGTTAGAGGAATCAAATATTTTTCTGAATTTGTATGAGAACTGCTGCCAATGGGTAGATTTCCTAACAAGTATCAGGGTCCTTAATAAATACTTGGTGATTGTTATAATAATGATAGTGGTGGTATTTATTATGATTTTAATTTGTATTATTTCCCACCACAACACAAATTCAAATACTAGTTTGTGTCAGTCAAGAGGAAGAAAAATCCTGTCTGTGACAGGTTTGTTTGTTTTTTTGGGGTTTTGGGGGTGATTTGTTTTTTGAGCCTGCAAGTACACAGAACATATTGATAATGGAAAGACTTTCATAAGTCCTTAATGTGGAAAGGAAGAGTCTGGAGAACAAGGACTGATTTACTGTATCCTTAGCACCTAGCAAAGTCCCTGGCACTTAGTGGATGATTAATGAATATTTGAAGAATGAATGAATCACTAATTTCCTGTGAAGACCAAACAAATACACACACATATGATGCACATACACACGCATATATATATACACACACACACATATATATATATACACATACACATATACATATATAAGTAAAATCTCTAAAACCTTGAGTTTCAAACACTTAGAGGGACTGTGTCTCTCTACCACCTAAGAACGAGACACCAAAATGAAATACTATTTTCTTACCTTTGCCCTTTTTCTATACTTTAATTAGCCTGGAGTCTGCTTCTTGAGATTTTAAAAATAAAATGACAAGAATAAGTTTTCTTGAAATTCAAAAATGTTTCCTTTAAAGAAGAAAAAAATATATTCTCTTGAAAGAAATAAAAATGGGTATCCTTTCTTATGAAGTAATCTTTACTCCTCAAGTTTGTCTTAATTATGCATCCCATGCATGCTTAAGGGCAGACTGACCATCAGCTAGTACTAGGAAGCTATTTCCCTTCCCCCTTAAGTTATAGTATTTTATTTCAGTGGATTATAAAATGGTGTTTCCTTCTTCCTAGAAACATAATTGTATACTCTATTAAAGACAGGAGATAGGACCCAGTTCCATTATGTTTTTATATTGCTAGTTATGTTTACTCTTATCCAATTGAACAGACAAAGGATCAGAAATCAGATTCCCAAGACTTGCTTTTGAGATGTTTTTTAATTTTAATATTTTCATGGCTTTGTATCCTGATAGTTTGAGAATCACTGTTCTCATTCTTAAAATTAAACTTAAAACTCAGAGACTTATATCAGCATGTTTAACGTTCTTACTGCTTTCAAGGAACATGACAGAGGGGGAGAATTGAGTAGTTTTTGTTTGTATTGAGAGTAAAAGAGCAAAGTTTGAAATATATCCTTACAATTTCTGACTTGAAATAGTCAATTGGCCGTGTGGACAAGATACAAGACATTTTATAGCATGTTTTAGGGAAAAAAAAAGAAAGAAAAAAACAGTAAAATGAAGACAGAAGATCTGGATTTAAGTCCTACCTTTTCTATTAATTAGGTGTATAAACAAATTACTTTATTAGTCTTGACCTCAGCCTCCTCAACTGAAGAATTAGGAGGCTTGTCTATTTGATCCCTAAGCCTTCTTCCAACTGGAAGATTCAATGACATATAACTACATTCCTATAATTTTAAAGCAACATCCTTTACTTTTGTCTCTGATCTACCTTTATAATCCTATCCTATTCCCATTGAGTTATTCAGGTACAGACATTAATATTCCTGTACCATTTTTGGAACTAACTTAAATAATGTACTTATATAGCAGCCTCCTTAAATGGAGGTGCCAGACGGGGCCTTCTACCCTCTGATCAGAGAGACAAGCCCGTAGAAGCAGAGAAGTCTGCCAAGGTAGAATGTAGGGCTAAAGTGATCTTTCAGGATGAAGCTGTCTGGGGCATGATGAAAAAATGGAGAGGAAAGCAGCATGGTAGGAATTGAAGAGATGACTGGCCTGGGTTCTTAAATAGAGATTTTAGAAGCCTACGACCCTCCAATTAGGGAGAGGAGACCAAGGCAAAGGGTACTTCCAAGATGTGAGTTTCAGGACTGAAATTATCTTCCAAAATGAAGATGTTTGGGGGGGCATATTGGAGAAATATAGCAGAGTGGGAAACTTCCTAACAATTACAACTCTACAAATGTGGACTACAATGCTCAAGGTGGGTTGCCTCCTCTTCAAAGTCTTTAAGCAGAAACTGGTTGACCAGTTGGTTATAGTGTTAATTCCTTTAGAATATGGAATGAACTAGGTATCTGGTGGGGTTCCATCCAAGTCTAAATTCCGTGATTTTATAATGTCGCTATAGGAAAAATGGATAAATATATAAAAAAAACTATAAACAACGGAAGAGAGGTTATTTGGTGTACTACATAGAGAAGACTACTCTTGGAGTCAGGGTAACCTGGGTTCAACTGCTTGTTCCAACATATGCTAGCTTTGAAGCCATAGGCAAAGTAGGTAAATCTCTCAGGATCCCCAAACAAATGCTCTAAGACTATAGGTTAGAGATGAGTTGTCATTCTGCACAGGTGGAGTGAGTCCCTATATCCTATATCAGATACAGACCAATACACGGTAAAATAAGATAAACCCAAAGAAGAGATCTAGATAATCTATGAGATATTTGAAGACGAGGAGATCACTTCCATTGAAAGTGGAGGAGGTAGGGGCAGCTAGGTGGCACAGTGAGTAGAGCACTGGCCCTGGAGTCAGGAGGACCTGAGTTCAAATCCGGAATCAGACACTTGACACACTTACTAGCCATGTGACTTTGGGCAAGTCACTTACCCCAAATTGCCCTCCAAAAAGCAAAAAGCAAAAAAAGAGAGAGAGAGTGGAGGAGGAAGCAAGGAAGTGTTTGAGTGTCCTTCACAGAGGAGATAGCACCTGAGATGAATTTTAAAGGAAAGGGAAAACTTCAGCATCAGGATGTTGGGGAAGGGAAGAGGAGGCCCTCTTTGTATGCCAGAACAATGATATTTGCAAAGGCATGGAATCTGGAGAGAGTAGGAAAAGAACAGGCTAGACAGGCAATTTGGAGTCATATTAAAGAAAGCCTTAAGTGGCAACAAGCTCCACCATGACCGTGCTCCATGGTTATGTTAATAGGCAAGGCCATAATTTCAGTCTATAAATCCAGATAAAATATTTCTAATAGCACATAAATGTCCTTGTAACTAGATAATACATTAGCAGTCATATTATCATTGATCTACCAAAGATTTGACTATGGAATGTTTCTCCCCTTTAAGAAACTTGTCCATCTTAGAATGAAATCCTAATCCTCTGACATGGAAATAAATAAATAAGTGGAAATAGTAGAAATAAATCTACCCAGCCCAATATGTGTTTTGTCCCATGTTCCATCTCCCACCACTGCTTCTCCAAAGCCTAAGGGAGAAGAGGAACCCCAGCTGCTATTCTTCCAGAACAGTGCCGTTTTGCCACTTCTGGTTGCTATGAGACTAGGTGCTCTGATGGGAACTTTGAAACTGCAGCCTCAGCCATCTGTAAAATTAGAGGTTTGGGCTAGCTCATCTCTGAGGTTCCTTCCAGCTCTAAATTCTATGATCCCTAGACCCCAGAGAACACATGATTGATATCAGCAAAATCCTAAGCCACTGATGCATATTGTGTGTATGTAGGTACAGCCTTAACTGTAGCATTTCAGTGTTATTTAATCAGCAAATATACATTAAGCACCTATTATGTACAGTGTCCTATGGGAGAGAGGGAGTAAGAAGCCAGACCAATTATAGCTAACATCTCTATGCTACTTTAGGCATATATTCTGTTATTTGAGTCAAACAACAATCCTATGAGGTTGGGGCTGTTATCCCCATTTTACAGAGAAAGGAACTGAAGATCAAAGACATTATAAATGACTTGCTAATATTGCTAATAAATGTCTGAGACAAGATTTAAACCAAGGTCTTCCTGATTCCAAGTTCAGCACTCTAACAACTATGCCATTCTGCCTCCTAGAAGAGGTAAAATGCAATTATTAGCTAATATTACATGTAGAGAAATAATATTTGTATGTGAGTCAAAAGCAAAAAATACTTATGTGTGAAATAAGTCTTTTAGACCAATGTCATATTCATTAACATGCATTTTTAGTTCTAAATTCTCTCCCTTCCTCCAGCCCCTTCCCACCTTTTTTAAAGGCAAGCAATATTTCAATTATGCATGTGAAATTATATAAAACATTTTCATATTAACCATGTTTTGAAAAATAATGTGAAAAAATATACTTCAATTTGCACTCATATTTCATCAGCTCATTCTCTCAAGGTGAAAAGGATTTTTCATCATGTGTCCCTTGGAATTCTCTTGGATCATTGTATTAATAAGAGTAAATAAGTTTTTCACAGTTGGTCATTGTCATAATATTGCTGTTACTATGTACAGTGATTTCCTAGTTCTGTTCACTTCATTCTGCATCAATTCATAGAGGTCTTTTCTGGTTTTCCTGAGATCATCCTACTTGTCATCTTTTTATAGCACACTAGTACTCCATCACAATCATATACCAAAATTTGTTCAGCCAGTCACCAATAGATGGACATCCCCACAATTTCTAATTCTTTGCCACCACAAAAAGAGTTACTATTATAAATAATAGTCTTCATATTTCTTGAATCAGTGTGGTATAAGTGACAAGAGTACTATTTATGGAATAAGAGGAACTGAATTCAAATCTTTTCTGCTTTCAGTTTCTTTATCTATAAAATATGGTGGTTGGATTTAAACTATCTCTGTTGTCCCTCACAATTCTAAATCCTATGAATGAGCAATATGTGTAGATTTGCCACAGAAACAGTGAGTCAGTCAACAAGCATTTATGGAGTGCCTACTATATGTCAGATATTAGGATAAATGCTGTAATATAAAGAAAAGTGAAAGACTGTCTCTCTTCTCAAGGAATTCTAATGGGTGAGACAAAATGCAAGCATCTATATGCAAACAACATATGTAAAGGATAATTTGGAGATGATCAGTTGAGAGAAGGAATTAGCATTAAAGGCAACTCTTGCAGAAGGTGGGATTTTAATTCAGATTTAAAGGAAGCCAGTTAAGTCAAGAGACAGAGATGAGGAAAGATAATTCCAGATGTGGAGGAGAACCAGAGAAAAATTAGATTCAGGAAATGGAGTCTTATGTCAGGAACAGCAAGAAAGTGTCAGTGGTTTCTTGACCATTGCAGAATATGTAAAGATTATCAGAGGATTCTTGAGTATTGCACTGCAGAATATATTGGGATTGTTATTATTATTAAGTTTAAGAAGACTAGAATAGTAAAATGGGGATAGATCATTAAGGGATATGAAAACCAAACAACAAATTTTACATTTGATCCCAGGGGTGTTAAGAAGACACTGATTTTTACTGAATAGTAGCACAACAGAGTCAGACATGAACTTTAAGAAGATCAATTTGACAGATATTTGGAGGGTGAATTAGAGTCAAGAAACTTGAGAAAGGGAAATCAAACAAAATTCTATTGAAATAGTCCAAGCATGATGTGATAAAGGTCTGCATCAAGATTGTGGGAGCATCAGAGGAGAGACAAAGACATGTATGAGAGATGCTATAAAGATAAAATTAACAAGACTTGAAAAAAGATTGGATGTGAATTAGGGGGCGAGGAATCTAGGAAGATACCCAGATTGTGATCCTAAGTAAGTGGAAGGGGACATGAAAATCCAGCAAAGAAGACTGAGAAGGAGGAATCAGGTAGTTAGGAAGAGAGCAAGAGTAATGTTGTGTCATAGAAATCTGGAACGAAGAAAGCATCAGGGATAAGAGGGTGATCACCAGGGTCAAAGGCTGCAGAGAGGTTAAAAAGGATGAGAACAAAGAAAAGGCAATTGGATTTGGCAATTAAAAAGTCATTGGTAACTTTGGAGAGACCCATTTCAGTTGATTACAGAAGTCAAAAGGCACATTGTCAAGAGCTCAGAAGTGAAAGGAAAGTAAACGGAGGCATCAAATATTGATTGCCTTCCTAAAGAGTTTAACCACAAAAAGGCAGAAGTCAAAGAGAGACAGAATTAGGCTAATATTTCAAAAAAATCTCTCTAAAAATGGAACCTTTCCAAAATGGAAGAGATGGTTTCAAGAGGTAATGGGTTCTTCTGTACTAGAGGTATTCCAAAAAAGACTGAATATCATAGTCACCACCCTATTTCAGGATTTTATCACCTATATCCTAGTCAACTGTAAATTAGCATTTTGTATCTTTGACACTATCTTTTCCCTTCTCCAATCTGTCTTCCAAACAAAGAGATATTACTGGCCTCCCAGGTTTGAACATGGTACCCCCTATCTTAAGAAGCTGTAGTGGTTTCCTCTGGTTCTCAACCTTCCTAATGCCGCGACCTTTTAATACTCATATGTGGGCATATCTGCATGTGGGTGGACCTGCCTGGAGATGGAGAGAGGAGTGGTGTCTCAGTTCCTAAGACCATCAGAAATAAGTGTTTTCCGATGGTCTTTGGCGACCCCTGTGAAAGGGTTGCTCGACCCCCAAAGGGTTCGACCCACAGATTGAGAACCCCTGCTCTAGGATAAAATACAAAAGGCTGTTTGGTTTTTAAAGCCCTTCACAATGCAGCTCCATTCTACCCTTCCTAGGTTTATTTCATATTTCTCTTCATGTACCTTTCATTCTAGTCAATTTAACCCACTTCCTGTTCCCCATATATGACATTCCATTTCCCATCTTCATGTCTTTATATGGGCATACCCCATGCCTGGAATTCATTCCCCCCTGACCTCTGCCTCATAGAATCTCTAGTCTCCTTCCTAGCTCAGTTCAATTTCCATATCCTCTAGGAAGACTTTCTGGATCACCTCAGGGACCAGAACTTTTCTCTTAGAAATAATTTTGTATCTATTTTGTTTATATTTTCTATTTAATTTTCTGTGTACATGATGTTCCTTTCCAGTAGAATATAAGCTCCTTGAGGGAAGGGGTTGTTTCATTTTTGCCTTTGAATCCTTAACTCCTGGTTCCTAATCATTATTTGATGAAGAAATGAATCAATGAATACATTTATGTTCAATTACAGGTAAGACTCCATAACCTTTCCAACTCTGAGATTCTTACTTTAAAGGAAGTTTCAGGTCACTGTAGGCTGGAGAAATCAAGAAAAGCATAGCAAAAAATGAAAGTTTTGGACCCTGATGGATTGATAGTTTTCAGCTAAGTAGAGAGGATGAAGTAGGAACTTTCATGTAGTGGAAGGTTTCTGTAGTTTATTTTTTAAATCATTGGTCCCACCCCCTCACCACCCTCTACTTAAACAAAATAAACCAGCAAAAATACAATAAAATCCGTATCATAAATATAAATCCAACAACAAATTCCCTTATTTTCCGTACCTAAAAATGTATGCATCTGCATTTTAAGCTCATCATCTCTCTGGCAGGAGTTAAGAAGCATGTTTCATTTTCAGTCTTCTGGAAATATGTTTTGTCATTCCATCGATCTAAGTCCTAAAGTCTTTCAAAGTTTTGGGTTCTTTAACTATTTTTTTCATATAAATTGTACTACTGCTTCTCACAATTCTGTGACAGCTCATAGACATCTTTCTGGTTTCCTCTGAAACTATTTCACTATTTCCTATAGCACAATAATATTCCATTACATTAACATACCAGATTTGTTTAACCATTCCCCAAAAAGAGGTCAGTCCTTTAATTTCCAGTTTTTGGCAACTACCAAAAGAAAAAAAGTGTGTGCGTGTGCGTGCGTGCGTGTGTGTGTGTGTGTGTGTACAACTAGGTTCTTTTCCTCCTTCTTTGATCTCTTTGGCACATAGGCCTAATAGTAAGATAACTAAGTCAAAGAGTATACATATTTTAATAGCTTTGAGGGCATAGTTCCAAATTGCTTTCCAGAATGGGTGGACCAATGCACAGCTCAACCAACAGGATGCATTTAATATAGGGAAACTTACCATCAGAGGCAAAGTATACATTCATAATAACTTATCCATGTATCTCCTAGTTCTTTCTCATTTGGTAGGATTAGCTTGTCTGTTGTATAATTTCATTACTACTTTAAATGATAAGCTGTACATTTAAACAGTAATATATACATATGTGTGTATATATAAATACATAAGTGAATATATAAAATATTATCAATATATATTCATTAAAAGAATTTTACTTTTTATCATGACTTTGAGTTCCCCAGTCATTTGGATAAATATAAATATATATGTACATATCCTACACAAATATATTTTCATGTTTATCTAAATTACTTGTGTATTTATACATTTATTTTATGTAATTTATAAATATATAATAAATATAATTATACTAAAATATATTTGTCTAAATGACTAGAGAACTCAGAGTCATGATAAAAAAAATAAAAGGCAAAGCTTTTATTCATAATTTGCCTAAGATATTCATGATTTCATCTTGTTGAAGATGAGAAGGATGCAAGATGGCAGAGTAGCAGGAAGAAGTACAATGAGTTCCTTTTCCCCTATCCAACTCCTCCAGTACGAGTTATAAAATATACCACACTGAATCCTAATTGGAAATCCAAGAAAAATGTCACAATGACTCATTTTTTTCCAGCTCTAGTCAGCACAGACATTATAGTCCTATGGACAATGGAGACAGGTTCTGGCCAGGCTTATACCACAGGAAGCATTTAGGCATAGAGAGACATTGCATGAGGACAAACAGAGGTCCCAAATCTAGCACAAATGGTCCTAAACTTCTTTAAGGCACAGAAACTGATGTCAGTTTCTGTGTCACTAGCAACTGTGTCACTCACTATCCATTTCTAAATCATACCAGGACAGATTGAGGAAACCTTTGCCTAGAGGTCCAGGATAAGTAGTAGACATGGGCCTTAACCAATGTATTCAGAAAAGAGAAAGTTGAGACGTAAGCAACGGCTGTGTGACTCAGACCTTCTCAAGAGTAGAGTGGGATCTCAAGTCCAACTTAAAAACCGATCTGTAGACCACAGAAGACTCACTAGAGCAGGCATGCCAAACCAAGAAGAAGCAAAAACTGCTGTTACTCTAAACCAGCAGAGATTTCTAGCTGGTTGATTAGTGGTTGAGTCTAGTAGAAGTCAATTGAAACTCTAAATGGGAAAAGTGAATAGGTACATTGTTCAGACTCAAGAACTTGCAGGGATCAGACTGGGAGTGGAAGTGGGAGAGTAGCAGTCAAAATTATCCTGGATCAGAACACTTTGGAAGTACTGAAAGCTTTCAGGTCCCCAGTATGAACTATCTTTGAGAGAGCAGAATAACATAACTTTGTTATATTATGTCATGTCATGTTGTGTCATGCCGTGTCATGTCGTATCAACAAGATCAGCTCAGACTTCCCTCCAGAAGTATGCAGAACCAGATCCCACATTGTCTGAAGTCAGAAAATAAGATCAAAGAATAAGCCAAAAAAAAATCTTACCATAAAAAGCTTTTGTGTTAACAGAGAAGTTCAATACACAAATAAAGAAGAAGAGAATGATCCACAACAAATACAAGCTAAACCTCAAAGAAAAACATAGCTAGAGTATATATTCAATTAGAATTCCTGGAAAGATAAATCAGGAATTTGGGGGAAAGAATTAAGAATATTTTTATAAATGAAATGAGAATACTAAAGAGGGAAAAATGGAAAAGAACAATGGGGGAAAAAAGAATTAGAAAGAGAATTAATAGCTTGTTACAAGAGGTGCAAAACCCTGCTCAACAAAAAATAAATATAAAAATAAATCCCTCAAAATTAGGACAAATAGAAATCAATGACTCCTTGAGACAACAAAACATGTGTTAAAACAAAATCAAAAGACTAAAATATGCAAGAAAATGTGAAGTATCTCACAGCAAAAACAACTGACCTGGAAAAACAGATTGAGAGAAGATAATTTAAAAATCTTTGGACTACCTGAAAGCCAAAAAAAAGAGCCTTACCCATCATATTTTAAGAAATCATTAAATGAAACCTCTTAAAAACAGAAGGCAAAGTAGAAGTAGGGAAAAAAATCCACCCTTTACTTCTTTTTTTAATTTTTGTTTTAATTTTTGCTTTTTGTAGGGGAGAAGGTACAGCAGTTGGGGTTAAGTGACTTGCCTAAGGTCACATGGTTAGTTTTGTGTTAAGTATCTGAGGCCAGATTTGAACACAGATCCTTCTGACTCCAGGGCTGGTGCTCTATTCACTGCGCCACATAACCACCCTGGCACCCTTTATTTCTAAAAAGAAACCCTCAAACTAAAACTCCAAAACCAGAATTTTCAGGTAAAAAAAAAAACCCTACAAGAAGCAAGAAAGAAATCATTCAAGTACCAAGGAGCCATAGTCAGGATCATATAAGATTTAAAAGCAACCACTTCAAGGAGCAGAGAACTCATAATGTGATATTTCAGAAGACAAAAAATAGAGGTTTAACGCCAAGAGTAGCATAGCAAAACTGAGCATAAACCTACAGAAGAAAAGAATGGATATTTATTGAAATGGAGGACTTCCAAGCATTTCTTATTTGAAGATCAAATTGGCATAGAAATTTTTGTTTTGGTTTGGTTTTTTGCTTTTTGGAGAGCAGTTGGGGTTAAGTGACTTGCCCAAGGTCACATTGATAGTGTTAAGTGTCTGAGGCCAGATTTGAACTCAGGTTCTCCTAACTCCAGGACCGATACTCTATTCACTGCACCACCTAGCTACCTCTAGTATCGTAATTTTGAAGTGCCAACACCATAGTCCTGAGAAACAGAAAATAGTAAACCTATGCAAAGAAAAAAGATAAATATGGATAAATGTTTGCATTCTAATATGAAGAAATTATATGTGTCCCTCTGAAACCTATCATCAGGGACCATAGAAAAAAATCTAATTAGAGAAAGGGGCCTGAAGGTGGTTCTATTATGTACTGATGATGTTAAAGGAAAAATGGAGAGATAAACAAAAAGGAGTACTCTTTGGCAAAGGGAGAAGAAAAGTTAGGGAAAATTCTCTCACATAATTCGATGCACAAGTAGAAGTCTGTAGAAAGAAGGAGAAAAGGGTAGGGGGAGTGGATGACATTTGAGATTCATTCTCATCTGAAGTGGCCAAAGGAGAAAAGAATGCACACAGTGTTGGGTATGGAAATAGATTTTTACAATTACAAGGAAATAGGAGGGAAAAGGGACAAGGTGGGATAAGAAGGGAGGCAGATTAAGGGAGGTATTGGTGTTAAGCAAAAAAAAAAATTCTAAAACTGTAAAAACTACTTACAGCAGCTCTTTTGTGAAGACAAAGAATAGATATCTAAAGGGATTCTCATCAATTGGGGAATGACTGAACAAGTCACAGCATAAGGAACACCACTATGTTTTAGGAAATGATGAAGTGAATGGTTTCATAGAAGCCTGGGAAGACTTGAATGAAGTAGTAAAGAATGATGTGAAAAGAATCAGGAGAATAATTTATACAATAACAACAATATCATACAGACAGACAAATTTGAAAAAATAGGAATTCTGATGAGTGTAATAATCAATAATAATTAGGAAAGATTCATACAGAAGTGATGGACTCAGATTATGAGACTTTTTTTGACATGGTTAATGTAGAAATGTCTTTTGCTTGATTTTGTATGTTTGTAACAGGGAATTTATTTTTCTTTCTTTCTCAAGGAGGGTTTTGGGTAGCAGGAAAGAAAGAAGAAGATTTTTTGCTGATTAGAAAAAGTAATTTTTAAAAGGTGATAATATTGAGAGAAATGTTATATGTACTTGATTGAAGTTGAAAAATCATTTATCTTCTGTTTATCAAAACCATACCCCTGTTTATCAAAACTATCTAAACTTTTCCAGTAAGGTTGTTGTTATTCTTTTACACAAAAATCTTTCAATATCCTTCAAACTGCCAGCCACCTCATCAGAAAGCTTTATATTACCTAGAGAACCTGATTTAACTCACTGATAGAAATATGGAGTAATATTGAATTAAGGACATGTCACTATTGAGTAGTACCGAAATACTAAACTACTGATAGCTCTTCTTTATTGATCCTCCAAACCTGTACTTTTATTACCCAAATATATCTCAGCTGATCATTTATGCTCTTATAGAATCATAAAATGTCAGGTTCAGAAAAGTCCTATATCTGAACAGGAATCACTTCCATAATATCTCTAATAAGTGATCATCTAGACACTGCATGAAGGTCCCAATAAGCAAAAAAAAAAAAATAGCACTCTGCTTTAAGAAGGTTCAAACTATTAGAAAACTTTCCTTATACTGCACCCAAATTACCCTTTCTGCAATTTCTACCCATTGTTTCTTTCTCTATTCTTTAGGGTCAAGTAAAATCAAATGCCTCTATCCCATAGCAACACATAAAATACTTGAAATTAGTTAGTATTCCTTACCCCACCCACAATCCCATCTTCTAAGCTCAAGACTAAGCAATTCCCCAATTGTGAGGAAAAAGAGTGGAAATCATGATAACATAACAGCTGTTGCTTCTCTCCTATCTATAGACCTGTCACTGTCCTAAAAGTGACATAAATTAAATTAGCTTTGTATGACGAGATTTTCAAAAAAGACCTAAGACAAACAAAACAAGATGTTTTAAATTCAGCAACTTATGATTTTGCTCAATGTTTATTTAATAGTTAATTTGATATCCCTAGTATTCATGCAAGGATTTTTTTTATCAACTTTGAGCTTGTCCTTCCATATTTTAAATGTTGGAACTTTACCAATCTTTAAGCAACTCATTCATCTTCCATGAGCTCTTAAAAGCAATAGCTAATGCCTCCATAATAACTTTAACCTTGTATGCCATTAAAGGCTGCATCTAGGTGATTTATTCAGATAACCCTTGATGAGTTCGTTTTTTTCTCTTCACACTTGTCTTCCAACCATCGTAGCACAAATCAATCAATGACCTGCTGAGCAAGTGTTCTGTGCCCAGCACCATATCAAGTAGAATTTGGGATAGAGGAAGAGGATGGTCTTTGCCCTCAAGGAACTTATAATATAGTTGAGAAAACAATGTCTAACAAAAGTGAGATAATCAGAGAGCAGCCTCAGTTCCTTCAACTTCATTTCTCAGCATTCTTTTTAACTTTTTTATCATGCCCCTAAGAACCTTATCATCCTATAAAATAGAATCAACCTTGGTCCTCACACCTCAACAATCCCCTCTGCCCCTCTGATTGGAGGGCAAAAAAAAGAACTTTTCTCAAAACCTCCATTTAAGGAGAGTGAACTGGCCAGCTATCTCTTCATTTCCTCCCCAATACATTCCTTTGGATTTCTCCATCATGCTCTTTCTTTCTCCATTTCCTTCACCTTCCTTTTGTGTATTGTCTCTTCCACCCCCGTTAGACTGTAAGCTCCTTGAGGGCAAGGGCTGTCTTTTTCTTATATGTATTCCCAGAGTTTAGCACAGTGCTTGGAACATAGTAGGGGCTGTATCAGTTCATTGACTGATTATAAGACAAGAGGATTGGGCCAGTAAAAACTCTCAGGTCTCTTCCAGATCTTAAAGTTTATGATTATGACTCTGATTCTATGATTCTGAATATAAGTGTGTTTGCACATGAGTATACTTGTGTGTATATACACATACATACACATATTCATATATATGCATATGTATATGTATGTATGTAAGTATGTATGTATGTATAATCTGTTTGCTTACCTATACAACCAAAGAGCTCTTTATTGTGACAGGTAAAAGAAGAAATGTCTGAGGAAAACAAAGATTCTACCTTCTAAGCATATCAGTTTATTAAGCAATGCAGGCCAATTGCCTAAAAACTGGGACCAGACTTCCTCAGCTAAAGTCTGGACCCCCAATACAGGGGAGACTGATCTTTATACATTAAAAACAATTAAATGAGGTCAATTAATTAAAAGGAAACAATACATTAGGTTATCTGACTTCTAATTGGAAGAAAGATTAGGAATTCCAAGTTAGGCAGAGGAAAGTGAACAGATACAATTCCCTAAATTCAGAAAAGAATGTGTCCCATTCCCCAAGTATCAAGGGAACATGGAAACAGTAATTGATTGATAAGGGTGAGGACAGTTTTCAGATAAGACATATGGGTTGCTTGAGATGTACATTTGTGGAAAGAAAAAAAAACCCTTGCCTCTCTGTCTTTGGACTTGACTGGGTTTCTGTTCAGCATAACCTAGTCTTGATTAAGGGTCTCTAAGCAAGGAAAGGTAGTCCAGTTTCCCAGCCATGCAGGGATGGGTTCACACAATGCAATAAGATTTTCTCCCAGTTCCCACAATTGACTAGTTTTCTCACAGGACAGAACTTGGACTAGACCTATAAATGAATAGAAATTAAGCTAGTTCCAGAATTGAGTCACAAGATGGAGTCATTATGGTTCATTCAATTCCCACAATTAGTCACTTGTCCTAATGCCGTGAATTCTCTCATTCCCTTATTGTTGCTAACCACTTTTCTAAAATACAGAAATATACTTTATAGTTATATCAATATAACATCTTGGATTTGATTTTATTTTATTTAGTTAATTGTCAAGAGAATACCTACCTGCCAACTGATTTATCCCATGATACCCAGCCCTATTAAAGTCAAAATACACATATCTTTCTAAGTGTTGTAAGCTGCTCAGAAGGCTATCCAGAGAATTCCGTTCAATTCAGAAGCCCCAAAACCAATTTCAGATCTTTCCAAGTTATTTAGATCCTCCAAAAACATTTTAAAATCGTTTTGCCCTCCAAAGGTCCCCATTATTTCATAACACATTCTTCAAGCTAGCCTTTGAAAAGGCCGTCTTAGTCTTGTTCTAGGTGTATTTACAGATGTATTTCCAATTATTCAACTTTATGCATGCTATGTTGCCCCAAAACTGGCTCCTTATTTTCCCTTAACTCAGCACTCTCTCTTCTTTGTCTGCCGGGGGGTCTTCGCAGACTGGCCTTGAGCTCCTGGAAGGCACGGACTGTTTTGGTCTTTGTATCCCCGGTGCTTAACATCATAAGTGCTAATGAATGCTTATGGACTGACTTCTGGAATGTACTTCCTTCTCATCTGTACCTCTTAAAATCCATGTATTGTAAATCCCTATATTGTAAAACAGGGTGTCACTAAGTAAAATTCAAGCTCTCAAGGGAAAGACTTCTACCTCTAGTTTCTTCGCTTTCTAGTCTCTAGCACCTGGCTCAGTTCCTTGCATGGAAAAGGTGTTTAATAAGTACTTGTTGAATTAAATTGAACTGTACCTCAGAGTTTGATTCTTGCTAGTGAATCTCCTAAGCTTACTTCAATCCAAACCTTCACTTTATATAAGATTACAGGCTTTCAAGTAAACCTTAGAAGTTATCTGGTCCAAGCCCTCACATTATAGACAAAGAAATTTGCGAGTAATTTGAATCCTGTCCAGAAATGAGATCTAACTCCAGAACCTCTACACTTTGGAAGGAAGACATGGGGGCATATACAGTTTTGGGAGATATGGAATATCTTACAGTCAACTTGCCTTCTAAGATACAGTAGCTTCAAGAGAAATAAACGCCACTAACCTGAACACACATGTTATGCATTCAGAAAGACTGGCTTTTTCGTTAAAGATGCCAAGTTATTATTGAACTTTTATTCCAATTCAGCATTATTTTCATTTTCTGTGGTTTTTCCAGGATTTAACATCACTTTTAAATCATTAAGCCCTAAAATGGCCATAGAACTCTAATCAGAACCTGCATAATGCTGAGATAAGTAGAATGACCTTCCCTTTTCATATGGCATTACTTTAACAATACAGCTTCATTTTTATAGTATCCTCTAGCAACCATACTACTTTTCCACTGAGAAATTTAATCTATGCATCTCAAAGTAGAAACTTTATAGGTGAAGAAACTAAGCCATCCAGAGTACTCAGCCTTACCCCACAAAGCATAAGAATGTTAGCAAAGATATGCCTAATTGTAAGCTTACTTTGATTCAACAAACATTTATTAAGCACCTACTAACCTAGGAACTGTTCTCAGGACTGGGTCTATAAATATTAACTTAGCCCTCAGGAGCTTGGCATTTATTAGAGGGGCAAAGGCATGTGCAAGATAGGATGTAATGAGAGCAAAAGCTCCAGCTAGGTAGAGTTCTCAAGGAAGGTTTCATGAGGGAGAAAAAGCTTTCAGCTGAGTATGAGGATTGGAGATTTGACAAATTGGAGAAGCTTCACTGAGAAGGTAGTCCCTGTTCTGGGTCTCAAAGAGAAAGAAGAATTTGGACACATAGAGATCAGGATAGAATGCTGGACATGTATTCAGCAAGATCTGGATAAAGAACATTGGGATTCAATGAGGAAGAGAATTTACCTTAGATGAACTTTCTTCAGAATTTCTATAGCCCCTTGTACCTTTTTTAAACCCTTATCTCACCCTGCTTTGTATTATGGTTATTTATTTGAGTACGTGTGTTATCTTTTTTACTATAGAATACAAGCATCTCCAGAGAAGGGGCCCTATTTTTACTCAACTTTGTATTCTGCATAGCACCAAGTACAATGCTGTTAAGTAGGTACTACAGATATTTTTACTGAGTAAATGAAAGAATGACTGTAAAAGTACAAACCAGTTCATATTGTTTGGGTTGAAAAATACCTTGATCCTTAATTTAGTAAGAAAGTAAACATAGAGATGCCTTAGGATAAGAACAGGAGTTTATTGTCTTCCCCAGGAGAAGAGGGCTGTCCGCCCCATGCCTGGACATGAGGGAGAGCATGTGTTTCAAAGGGTAGAACCAGAATTTATAACTTAACTTAGTCAAGCCCCCTTTCCCAACTGTTTTGTCTCTCATTGGTGAAGAGGTATACCTCACCAAATTCTTACCAACTGGGACAGCAAGAGAAGAGAGGGGGGGAGGGTCCCAGCAAGGCAGGAAAACAGACAAAGGAAGGTAAAAGTGATAGACAGCAGCCATGGAAGGTGAGGGAAGAAGGGAAGGTTAACAACTCCAAAATGAGAAGTTTTCACTCATTCCACACAATATCTTTCACTTTCTTGCTTGGATTACAGGTTTTAGAGTTGGAAGAGAATCTAGATTATTGAAGTCTCACCCTTACTTTATAAACAGGGAACTTGAAATCTGCAAAAGTTAAATGATTTGTCCTAGGTCTTATGTCCTAGGGAATATTTAGCAAAGCCCAGTTAAATATTAGTACTCCATTCACTAAACCACTATACTTCACTCCAACCATCCAAGATCCTTGGAATTTATTATGAATGTTATCTTTTAGTTTTTTGTTAATTTAGAAGAATTTTGTGGAAAGTTAATATTGAGTTGATTTGTTTCCATATTTGTCTACCTAAACTACTCCACTGATTGACTTTCCCATGTTTTAGCGAGTACCAAATAGTTTTGAAAATTCCTGCTTTTGTAGTATACTTAGATCTGGTATTCCTAGCCTAGGTCTTCTACTTTCCCACTTTTTTCTATTTACCTTAAAGGTGATGACCCTCTCTTTCTCCAGATAAATGCTATTATTTTTTTTCTAACTATCTAAAGTAATCTTTTGGTAGTTTGGCATGGCATTGAATGATTAATTAATTTACATATCATTGCCATTTTAATTATACTGACATTATACAACCATGAAAAATTAATATCACACCACCTATTTAGGTATGTCTTCATTTCTCTAAAGAGTATTTTGTAGTTGTATTCGTATAGTTCCTATGAGTATGAAAATAGATAGACTTCTAAATATTTTATATATGCTATAACTATTTTAAATGGAATGTATTTTTCTAGCCTTTCCTTCTGGATTTGTTAGTAAAATATAGAAAGACTCTGGCATGTGTACCTATGTTAAAATTGAGAGAAATTATTATTTCTCTCTCATATTAACACGGATTATTAAAACTGAGGAGACCCCAGCTTTTTTTGTTTTTTCCTGTCCTACTTCCTGGTCCAATAATTCAAGGACAGGTCTGATTGAAGATAGGATTAACATGTTCTCTTCATTCTGGATATTGCTGCTCTACCCAACTAGATCAGACTTCTAATCTAAGGGGAAAACACCCTCCCTGCTCTGGGTAGGGAATAAATACTTTGAATAAATTGCCCAAGGCTGGGGAGTAACTTAAAAACAAATGACAGTATAAAAATTCATTTGAATAGGTTCAGCCCCTCATTGTAATATTCATTTTCTTATTAACTGTTAACCCATCAAAGTTGATTGCTGCTCTTGAGAACACCCCTCTTCTAATGAATATATAAGCCAGGAACTCACAGCCATGATTGTCTTTGGTCTAAGAGAGAGACAACCAAATGACCATCCTTTTATTAGTAAACATGCTGGCATTATTAATAAAATTATTAAATTATGTCTCATGAACCTTTTAAATGTCACAACATGAAAGTCTTTCATTCAGGGATAGGTATGTGGAAACAAAAGGGTTAAGACTGTATCTTTTCCATGTCAATGGAAATATATACTGAAGTTGGTGTCTAGAAAACGCATGTTACAAAGTACAACTCTTCAGCTATCCAATAAACAACTATTTAGCCCCTTTTCTGCCCAATAACTCCACATCAATGGTCGTTACAAGAAATAAGTAATTGTAGAATCCAAATTAATCAATTTTGCTGCTTTTAAGCAAGCTACTGAGGAGTGAGGTGGTAGGGTGGCTGATGGGGATAAAGTGAAAGCTACTAAAATGAGGTCAAAAGATTATACTTATAAATACTGTATATGCATACCTATTTATTTTTTCAAGTTATCCCATCCCTATGAATGACTTTCCCCGAGTAACTGGAAGTTGACTACATAACAGATACTGTACAATGATACAGATTGGTTAAAAATAATTCTCCCAACTCAGTTCAGAATTGAGAAAGGCTTATTAGCACTTTAAAAATTATTTCTAAAAGAAGATGTCATCTGCTATAGAAAATCATCTAAGAAAATCTGCCTATTCCCTACTTACATTTTCATAATAGATACCCTTGATACATGCATAGAAAAAAAATTACAAATAAATTATAGAAATGAAGGAGTGGGCAGCTGTTGGTACTGACTGATTATTTTTTGTAAAAGCATTTTCCGTAATCTTTTCTCCTGCGGAAGGGAAAGATATGCTCCTCTTGGAGATATCTTTAGATTATGTAGACCATAACACAGATTTCTTCTGTATGTAGAGTGTAAGCCACTTGAAAGTAGGAACTATTTCATTTTTCTATTTGCACCCCAAGAGCTGAGCACAATGATGACCCCATAGCAGACACTGAGTAAAGATTTATTCGACAAAATGATTGATATCATTCATCAGGTCAAACTGGTTAGGACTGTCTAGGAGACCACAAGCAACCCAAGAAGTCTGTTATTCTACAGGATAGTCTGTTATTTTATAACATAGCACAGAACTACATGTGTTGGTACCTGACATCTTCATTCTGTTTAGAAATCTGAACATGGACACTTGGATAGTGCAGAGAAATCACACCTCAGAAAACTGAAGGCACATTTATGGGGTAGAAATGAGCTGTCATTTTAGTGGTTTATCACTTATTGGCCTCTCCAGTATAAGTAGGGTTCTCCAGTAAAGGTTACTAGGTAGATCTGCTGTTGGTTAATTATTAATACATTACAAAATTATTTATTACATACATAAGCCAGAGATGAAATGTCCAAATCTATTAAAATAGATCTGATTTATCAGTATTATATTTATCAGTACATCAGAATGAAAACTAAGAAGCATAGTTCAGTTAGATAGGATGAGGTATTTGTTTTGTCTTCTCTCTCTCTCCTCTCTCTTCCTCTCTTTCTCCTGCACTCCACCCCTCATTCTTTCCCTCTCCTCTATTCCTCTTTCCCTCTTTCTCTCTTTCCCTTTCCCTCTCTCCTTCTCTTATTTTCTCCCTCTTTCCCTGTCCCTCTCTCCCTGTCCCTCTCCCTCTCTGTATCACTCCATCTTTTCCTCTCCCTCTCACTCCTTTTGTCTCTTACTCCCTCCTGTTTGATTTTATTTTTGTTTCTATTTGGTCAATTCCACACTCTTCTGTTTTAGGGAAATATGTCTCTAGGCTTTTTTTTATCTCATTTTAAACTTCACAGATAGCGATCATGTTATTTAAGAAGTCTCTCCTATGGCTTTAACTACAAATGTGTAATAGGAGGTGTACCATGTAACTACCACCCTGTGCAGGCCCTCATTTTAAGGGTCCCTATAAAAGCAAAGTTGCTAACAGGGGTGGGGAGAGGGAATTCCTGTTCAGGTTCAAGTGAACTAATGAGCTGACTTCTCTTCCAACTCTTAGATTAAGTCTGAGTGATGTATACACTTGAAAGTATATCTCAAAGTAACCTCAGCTTTCTTGTAAGAAAAAGGAGTAATACAATGTATTTTCATTTTTTTAAACATTCTGAAAAAAAGGTACAAGTCTATTGATTAAACATTGCCTTGCCTATGATGGGGCTTTGGGGGTGGGGGAGGCAGGCAGTGTTTGCTATTAAATAATATATCTAGGTTTCCTGAAACTCACTCCTCCACTCCCACTCCCCTCCCAGGAACTTTACTTTGCAGAATAAAATGGAATTAAAATATTGTCAATAAATGGTGAGGGAGCCGGTACCACTCAGTGAATTGATAGTCTGTGCATGCAGGATAAGAACATTGACTGCCTGCTAATCTATTCCCAGATGGAGGTGGATGCCGACGAGAAACGCCATCGCACACGCTCCAAAGGGGTTCGAGGTACGTCTGCTGCTTCACTAAATCACTGGAGGCTCCTGCTCAGGGTGACCTTCATCCTCCAGAATTTCTTTGCACGATTCATTCTGACCCCTGCTTTTACACAACCTTTTTGGTAATTTTCTCTAGAAGAGGGGTACTTGTAATAGATGATAAATTTTTATATATTTTCTGTCTCTCTGCAGTTCCCGTGGAACCAGCCATACAGGAGCTGTTCAGGTTAGTGCTCTGAGTGTAAAATGTATCCCCATTAGCAATTTAGAAAATTCATGCCTTTTAATGGGTATAATGCACTTTCAAGTTCATTGGTGCTTTGCTCATGCCCTGCTGCACTGATGAAATTAATTCCCCTGAGACTTGCTAATAAAAAGCATCCCCCCTCTTTTTTTTCCCCTTCAGTTATTTGATTTCTCTCTTTCTGTCTTTGTTGCCCTCCATCTCGGCAAAAACCTACTGCCTGCTTTTACTATAATCTCTGGGCAGCACACAACACCTCTGTAATTAATTCTCTTCCTTTTTTCAGCTGCCCCACTCCTGGCTGTGATGGTAGCGGTCATGTTAGTGGCAAATATGCAAGACACAGAAGGTAATACTGGTGTTCTTTCCACAATGTAACTTGGTCACCTTGTTAAATGACTGGAACCAAATGATGAAAATGACTGAGTGTTCTTGGAAAACAATATATTTTATACTTGGTTGTTGGGGTTATTTTTGTTTGGTCGGTTTTTTCCCTTCCTCTTTCCCTTTGAAACTCCCTCTTTGTCTCACACAGTTACAGCATTTCTTAGAATGTGAGTCAATTTGTCCATCTCTGCATAGCATAAAGTCATAATAATACAAGTCAGCAAAAATTTTGATTAGCCAGAAGCTACATATACACACATATATAGACAGATAACCCCACCCATTTTGATACACATTTTTCTTGCCAATATATAAATGATCATCATGTGGATGGCATGCTGAAATGACCTACCATCCCCCACCACTTCACTGTGAACTCTTGTTTCTTCCTTCTGTTTCCTCTCATTTTCATCATGGTAGGTCTGTAAATCATATATGGCAAATTAAAATGTGACCTCAGTGACATTCTTGTGCTACTATGACTTCTGTCATTTAACATAGTTAATATCTGGAAACAAAGCATAGGCTTTGGAGCAAAGGCAGTCATGTGATAAGGTTAGCCTCAAAGGTCATAGCCTGGAACAGATCAGTGATAATGAGACTTGGAGATCCAAATGATTATATTGTGCTCATAAGGAGTGTTACTCTAGCTCCTCACCCAAGAAAAAGATGTGTTTAGATTATTTTGGGGAATAAGGCACCAAAACCAAATTACATATTATCTAGCTGTAACTTAAATTCATACATCAATCTAATTGTTCTGTTTCTTTACTTGGGATGGGGTCAGGGGACAAGTATTTGAAATACTACAGCATGGTAGCCTCCAGAAAAAAACATAACTGTGTTCTGTTAGTCCTCAGTATTCAAACCTTGGTTATAATAGCTGAGAACATTTCATATATAAGAATATGGTTGAACAGTGTTTTTATGTAAATTGGCACAGAAAATTAAATATCAGACAACATGACCAGCATTATTGTCATGAGGCAGTCATGACATTTATCACGGATTTTTATGCATTTTTTGAGAATGTCTATTTTTAGCCACTTAAGTTAAGAGAAAAGGAGAATTGGTATAGCAAAGTATATACCAGTTCTGACCTTGGATGCTGACCTTGAAGTCAGGAAGATCTGAGTTTGAAAGTTCCCTTTCTCACATTCCCTTTTCTCAGTGCCTCCGAATAACTGTCAAAGACTGTTAAGTTATAGAAAAAATTCTGATTGACCTCAGTAAAGAAACTTGCAATACCAACTTACTCATTTAGATGAAATAATAGAACCAGACAAAAACAGGAAGAAAGATTTAAGTACAAAGTCATTATAGATTAGATTAGTAATACACAACTTATATTCCTTTTAGGGAAACTAGAGTTGACTGTTACCCTAAAATCTACATAAAACAACTTTATTTCTGTATCAAATAAGCATTTCTTTTTTAGAAATATATAATGGAAAGCAAATAATTATTTTGATTGTCTTTCAGGAAAATTAAGGGAAAGAATTGTTAATTATTCAAAAAAGTAATTGCTCTATGCTGTAGTGTGAAGAAGCAAGAAAATTTTAAGTTAAGAGGAGAATGTGTCTGATTTGTCATACAACAACTGATGTTTAACAAGAACAAAAGAAAAGATAGCTCACTTTTGTTTTCAGGAATAATGTAATTAAAATCTGGAGTTTTAAAATTATTTAAATAGTTTTATGAGACCATACCACATTTTCCACATAAATGGAAAATACATCATTGTTTATTTATTTTTTAATACAAGACAGATATCTAGTTTAATAAGTGGTATATGTCTTCCTATTATACTTTCTTGACCACTCAGCAGTTGAATAAAATCAGTAGTTGAATAATAAGGCAATGTATACAAAAGGAATTATATAATATGACTTGTGAAAATATCTTATTAATTAGGTATAATTTGAATAATTTCACAAGTAAAATTTGTTCAACATAAACAGTTTCCAATTTGCTATTTACACATTCTTTGCCAAACTGCATATTATTTCTGTGAGTGTACAAATGTGTGTATGTACCTAGTCTGAATGATCTATGTGAGAGCATGTGTGCATATGAAATCTTACAGACATCTTATTCCAAATGAACAGAACAAGCAATAAAAGTAAAGATAAGGAAGGTTAGGTTAGGTGTACTCATAAGATGGTAATTCTGCATCTTGCTTTTGAGGCATGATTCTGGTTTGTCAGTATGTGAACAGCCTGAATCTTAGACCTGCTAATTAGATGGAATCTTGAGGAGGACTCACAAATTCATGTAAATTTAGAAATGTATGCAAAAAAAAGCCCATTTTTTTAGTTGTTAAAGTTTCTCTCTATTTCTGCTATCTTAATTATCTATACACCAGTCAGATTAAATCTCATTAATAGACTTCTTATTAATTCAAATAGGAATTGCTGACACATACATTAGCAGCGGTTCTCAACCTGTGGGTCGTGACACCTTTGGGGGTCAAACAGGGTAGCCTAAGACCATCAGAAAACACATATTTCCAATGGTCTTAGGAACCAAGACACCACTCCTCTATCTGTCTCCAGGTGGGTCTACCCACATGCAGATACGCCCACATATGAGTATTAAAGGGTCGCAGCATTAGGAAGTTTGAGAACCACTGCATTAGAGTATATCAGAAAGAGCAATTTGAGCAGTTCAGTTACCTATGATGCTTTCAAAAGAATGATAGTAAAGCATGCCTTCCACCTCTTAAAAGAGAGGTGATGGACAATGGGTATGGAATGAGACATACATTTTACTGCATGACCAATGTCTTGATTTGTTTTATTGATTTGCACCTATTTATTACAAAGAGAAAATACTCCTAGTGAAAGAGAGGAATTGTGATGAATCCATTGCAAAGTGATGTATTTTTTTAGTGGATAAAACATTGAAAACAGAAAAAAAATAAAAGCTAGCACATGGCTTCACTTCTGGACCCTGAAGTTCTCATAAAAATATATGCAAAATAAACCTTGCCCTGCTTTTTTTTTTAAATAAGAAAAGGCTTTGGCCTGGGAATGAAAGGACCTAAGTTCCAGTCCATTTTTGCCCAACTCTTTGTGTGACATTGGACAAATTAGGTTAACAACATGAACTTCAATTTCCTCATCTTTAAAATGAAAGAGTTGTATTAGATGATGTTTAAGATGTTTTACAAATCAAAAATTCTATTATTCTACTTTGTTTCTCTTTTTGCAAAAAGAGAAATTTATATTTATGCTTCTAGTGGATTTTAAATTTTTTAATTATTTTTTATTATTCACTACATCTTATAAGAATACATAGTTTTTATTTGTTGGAGACTTTTAATGAATACTGGGGAGAGGGAGGGGAGAGAGAACTATGTCCCATAGTGGTTAGAGTGCTGAGTCTGAAATCAGGAACACTCATCTTGATGAATTCAAATGCCACCTCAGACGCTTACTAGCTGTGTGACCCTGGGAAAGTCACTTAACCTTATTTGCCTCAGTACCTCATCTGTAAAATGAGCTGGAGAAAGAAATGGCAAACCACACCAGTATCTTTGCCAAGGAAATCCCAAACAGGGCCAGGAAGAGTTGGAAACAAGTGAAAAGTGACTGAATGACAACAGATATGTGTGTATATGTATGTAGAGACATAAACATATACTCACACATGTATACATATATGTGTGTATTTATATATAAGGAAGGTTAAAAAAAAATTTTTTTTGCTTATCTTTGAGCAAAGAGTGGTAGCGTGTTGTAGTGTAGAATGACCAGTGGGTTTGAAGGGAGACTCTCTGAGTTTTCATGCTGACTCTGCTATTATTAGTCATGTGACCTTTGGCAAGGCATTTCTTCTCTATGGGCCACTGTTTTTTTCACAGTAAAATGAGATGATTGGACTAAAGGATCCCCTGTAAGTTATCTTCCAGCTTTAAAATACTGACTATTCTAAATATGTTGTGTCGCCTTCCCCCCCCCGCCCATTTTTGTTGCTCTTTTAAAAATACAATATTTTGTGTTCTTTTTAAAGAAGACTTGACTTTGAGCTTTTTTTTAATTAATGAGTTCCAATTAAGATAATAAAGCTCCTTAATTCATAAGGCAAATTAGTTTACTGCAATACTTGAAATATCCAGGTTTCGTTATAGTGGCTACTTCCTCTTCCCATGTACTTCACAACCCCTTTACACCTTAGCAGAAAATATTCATAAGCTGTTGTTGCCAAAAACAAACAAACAAATAAATAAATAAATAAATGAAAATGCATGACCTGATAGCCAGTCTTCTTATTAGTCCCTTGTTAAAAGATATCCATTTCATCAACTGAACCATACTTAAAACCTTTCTTGATAGGCAGGACCTACCAAAACCTGGGCCCTTCAACATATCACCCCAAGGGACCAAAGTCACTTCCACAGCATACTGAGGCTCTGGAGGATTTTAGCCAAGCAACTCAATTCACTTTGTAACAAAAATTAAGTCCTTTAGTTGGTTTTTTGGAAGGAAACATCAAGGTCACAGTTCAGATGTCAATTTTACTTTTTGTGAGTTCTTAACCCCAAATGGTGAAATGATTCATCATCTAAAGAATGTTGCATTTGGATCTATAATTACATTTTTTAAGATCCAAACATTTCTAAAGAAATTAAAACATATCCAATCAGATGCATGATACAAAACAATCACTGAATCTACTTTGAGTTACAGAATCATAGAAATAAAAAGGACTTTAGAAGTCATCTAGTCTGACTTTAGTCTAATTACCAAATCCCCTTTACAGCATAATAATAATGATTTATGTGTCTTAACATCAGAGATTTAAAGCTTGAGATTATATAAAATTTGCCTTATCTAGTTTCCTTCGTTTATATATGAAGAAACTGAAACACAGAGCAGGGAAGTAACTTGCCCAAATTTGAAAAGATATTTAGTGGCAAAGTCAGGTCCTTCAACTCTGAATCTAATGCAAAGAATATTTTACATGCATTACCCTATCTAATTTCCACATGACAAATTTGTATATTAACTAGTACAACTACAACTATTACCATTTTACAGATGAGAAAACTGTATCCTAGAAAGATAACTTGCAAAATCACATCTCTAATAAACAGCAGAACCAAATTTTAAACCCAGTTCCTCTGATTCCAAATCCAGTCAGTGCTTTCCCCACTATGTGATACAACCTCAACAAGTATATTCCTAATAATGGTCATCCAGAGTCTTCTTGAATACCTCAAGTGGCAGAATATTAGTGTGGTGAATCCCAGGAATGGCAGTGTCTGGATTGTAAAATGGAATAAAATCTAAGAAGAGTGGATAGATGGGAAAGGATCTAGTTGTTAAGGTCTTTAAATGGCAAGCATATGAGTTTGCATATGCTCATGAAGGTAATAGGGAGCCGCTGTAGGGTACTAAGGAGAAAGAATGATATGGTTAGATCTGCACATTAGCAAAATCATTTTGGTGGCTGAGTGGAGAATGGTTTAAGTTGGGAGAGATTTGAGCAGGCAGAACAACCATGAAACTAGTGCAACATTCCAAGAGTGAGGTGATAAGCATGGCACCTGAGTTAATAGAGAGAAGGGAACATGTATGAAGCATGTTACAATGTAAAAATGAGAAATTTTGGCAACAGATTGAATATGTGTGGTGAGTACAAGTAAGGAGTCAAGAATGACATGAAGAATCTCATAATTTTGCTGGGTGACTAGAAAGAGTGGTGCCCTCAACAGTAGTTCAGGGGGAGGTTTGAGGGAAGAAAATGAGTTCTCTTCTGGGATATCTTTGATAATCCAGTTCTAGAGGTCCAGGAAGCAGTTAGTAGATATGACACAGGATTAGAAATGATCATTTAACCTATGGGAATTGATGATGTCACCCAAGAGGGAGAGGATAAGAAAACCCAGGATAGTCTTAGGGGATACCAAAGATAAAGGGTCATAATTAAAGTTCCAGCCAAAGAGACTGAAAAAGTGGGCTGAGAAGTAGAAGAACCAAGAGACAGCAGTGTTACTGAAACTTAGACAAGAAAGTAAACCAGTGTCAAAATACTCCATTCTTGTTCACTTGAGTTATCATTGTCACATTTTCCCTCACTTTGTCCTTGTGCAAGTTTTTTTTCTTTTATTCCATTATAGGATTTTTATTTATTCCCATGAAATATTATGTAATTGTATCAACCCATATTTCTAACCAATAATATACTGCTATGTTAAAAATACAAGGTTGTTAGGTTACTATTGTTTTTTGATGGGGAAGGGGAGGACCAAGATTGTTAATCTGTTAATAGTAGTTTTTGTCTCTGTAACATTAAATGGGGGTAAATTATTATCCAAAATGTAGTATAAACCACATATGTTTGATAAAATAAAATCTTTATTATATGTTATATGTGTACATACATTGTGTGTATATGTATACATATTTACATGTATATGTGTGTAGCCACTCTAAGTCTTTAAAGGTCTAAACCTAAAGTTAAATACGTAAATTTATAATATGGAAGAAAAGTAAACAAATTCATGTATTTAGAATAATAATTTTTTTTAAAAAACATATATAGTGTTTTTCTTACAGCTCTAAAAAGTAGGTGATTTGGCAATTGCTGTCCCCATTTTTTAGATAAAGTACCTGAGGTTCAGGGATGTGAAAAGCATTGCCCAGCTCCCATAAGTAGTGAATTCCATATTTCCTGATTTCCTGTCCTATGTCCTTTTCATTATTCTCTGATGCCTCTCTCACCAGGAACCTACTTATCCTTTTTTTTTTTGTAAGGTTAATTGTTGATGTATTTTTATGTAAGAGCTGCTGCCTCAGTTAAGACTTTACCCAAAGCTGATGGTAGTGTTTGAATTTCCTCACATTTCATAGCAAAGACCCATATTCAATCAACGGCCTTTTTTAAAATTCTATTTATTTATTTATTTATTTATTTGACTAAATCTGTAATCAAGTCATAGTGTCTTACTATCAAATAGTAAACTACCTAAAACATGTAATCAAAATGCCACTTGATGAATCTGGTATTTGTTCTTTTTCTTCTGGAGATGTTATTAAGTATTGAACCTTTAAGAATGGAGCATCCAGCCATGTCCCCTACTCAAAATTCTACAGGTATTTGAAATGCTGATAGGAAATGCCCTTAAGGAAGAGGGAAAGGTTGTGATCACAAGCTGGGAACTTACCTCCTCCATTCCTGTTTCCTAGGGGCATTTCTCACAGAGAAGGAGGCTAGGCTAGAAAGTAATGAGCTTAATAAGATAGAGTCTCCTCAACAAACATCCATTCCTAGTCTCTTGCCTACTGAGTTTGACTGTCAACTCATCTCCTTCTTGAGGTGTCACAGAGGTGTTATAAAGTCAAAGCTCATTAGTCATCGGATCTGGAGTTAGAAGTGATGTTAAAGAGCATGTATCTCGCTTTAAAAATGAGGAATCTAAGGTTCACAGAGAGGAAGTGACTATCCCACAGTGACAAAAATAGTTACTCAAAACGCGCTGCTTTCTCTACAATATCCTCATTTCTTCACCCTTCATTTTACAGATTAGGAAACTGAGGCTAAAGTGTCGATAAATTAGGACTCAGCACTAAAAAATAGGGCCTGATGTGTATAGATATTGGCACTAATTAACTCCAGCCTATATAAAAGAAACAGCATGATGTAAGGAAAGAGTGCTGTGCTTGACATCTGAAGACCTAGGGTTAAGTCCTGCCTTTGACACTAACTAGCTTCTGCTACCTTTTGGCAAGTCATCCCTTTGACCCTTGGTTTCCTCCTATATAAAATGAGGGTTTAACTTACATTGCATACCTTGCAGCAAAGTGTTCTGCAAACATTAAACTGCCAGCAGTGACTGAATATGCATAATTATAAAGACTGAAGCAAATGTGCAAAAAGATGACTTGCTACAGGTCTGCTCTGCTTTTGACTAAATGAGTAGGACCTGAAAATAGCCAAATAGACCACTCGATGGCACTTACTTGAAGTAGTTGGACACTGATCATTCAACACCATGAAAATGTGGAATTTGATATCTACTGCAGAGGGCATGAACTTCCTGATATGTTTCGTATAAAATGACTTATATGTGACTCATCTACTCAACAGCTGTTATTCAGTCACGTCTGACTCTTCAGACTCCATTTGGGTTTTCTTAGGAAAGATAATACAGGGCTTTGCCATTTCCTTCTCTAGCTCATTTTGCAGGTAAGGAAACAGGCAAACAGGGTTAAGCAACTTGCCCAGAGTCACACAGCTAATATCTGAGGCTGGATTTGAACTCATGTCTTCCTGACTCAGGGGCCAGCACTCTGTGACACCACTGTGTTGCTTAGCTGCCTGACCAGTCAGTCCCAGACAACAAATATGCTGGTATTTATGATGGAAAAGTATTTACTATAGAAGCATATCTCTGAAATATCTGCCTAAGATAAAAGAGCTTGACTTGTTTTTAAAGATCCCCTCCATAATTTAGTTTCCTCATTTACAACTTGGTTTAGAGGAGCCAAAATGAAAATTAGTGTTAGGAGACACTAAAATTTTTATGTGTGATTTTGACCTCTCATTATCCCAGCTCTTCTGCTTCTTGGCTCTGTGATGTTGAGCACATCAGTCCTCAGCAGGTCTCAGTTTCTTCATCTGTGAAATGAAGCCTTTAGAAACAAATGATCTCTAAGGATCGGTCTAGTTCAAAATCTTTCATCCTATGATCTTAGCTAAACTTTCATGGACGTGATCTCATTATTATTTCTATATTTTGAAATCTTTCTGATAAAAAATCAGAAATAGAAATAATCATTATTCATTGATATCTGTGCAAAAAGAATAAAATCAAAATAAAACATAGCAGAATCTATTATTTCTTATTCACTTGCAATTATCATGCACATTCCACCCAAGAAGTTAGAAATTAATTGGATTTCTCCTTTTTCTAAATAGTAGTTTTTGCATTTAGCCCCCAAACTCACACATATACACACAAAAAGATAATAGAAATGTCTATCAGGAGAAATGTTTTTGCTTGGTTGTTTTTTTTTCACATCAGCTGTTCTATGGTAGTCTCTTTTTTTTCTGTCAAATTAGGAGATGCCTGGTAAAGATATTGGAAATTAGATAGTTCTTATTTCCATAGGGTTTTTTTAATGAATCTTCTGCATTTGTATTTCTCTGGAAATGTTTATCTTACTATAGATTTCAGTTACACTCATATAGCACTGAGGGTTGAGTTATTAATTTATTGACCATGGAATTTTTTAAATCTATATTTTTTTTGCTATCTTCAAAGTATCCTTTAGCTTTGGTGTATTGACGAAAGGAAACAACCATGGGGTTGGATGATTTGTTTGGGTACCCAGTTATGATATGTGAGTCCTTCCCCATTTAGAAAAGAACAAGCCCTCAAAAATTCAAATGAAACTTTAAACTAAAATCTTCAAACATGAGGGAAAATAGATTTTCTCTCTTATTACAAAAATTATTGAATCTTCTCTGGCTTGTGCCATATTTCTTATTCAAAAAAATTCTTTTTTCATTTCCTATACCTTTTCACCCACCAGTATGATTGCCATGGCTGCAGCCTCGGGTGAATAATTGCCTGTCTTCACAAGAGCATGTTCTGGAGCTGAAGCTGAGTGCCTGCTTCCTGATGTATGCCTCATTTGGATTCTGCCAACAGCCTAGGGGCTGTATTATTCATGCCTTGACAGATAGCACTCACTAAAAGCATTGGAACAGAGCCAGGTACTGGCAGAGAGATATAGGGGAGCATTGCAACTTGCAACTGAGAGGAGCATCTATAATACAAAAAAAGAGAGAGGGAGAATATGGGGGGGGGTGAGAGAGAGAGAGAGAGAGAGAGAGAGAGAGAGGGGAAGAGATCCTCATACCTCCCTTTTACCAGTTTCACTTTGATGGAAAATTCATTTGCATCAAAATAAAATACCCTAAAAATAATTACATTTTTTTCTTAACCACGCTTGAAAGTTTAACACAATTTTCCACATTTAATTGCAAAGCTGATTTTAATTAGTAAGCCCCTGCATGTGAAAAATGAAGATTCACTTGGGTGAGTGTAACACATTGCAGTGTCTGCCGAATGCTCTAATTAATGTATGGCTGCTGTACAACAGGGTGCACTGTGGGATATTTATGAAAAATTCCATGCACGCAGCCACACAGCCAGTCTATCTGTATTTTAGTTCATGAATCCACAAGAGTAAATAACCCCCCCTTTATTCTTTATGAGACATCATTGTGCATGCCATCACTCCATCCATAAACTTTATGGCATGCCTGTCCCTTTTACTATTTGTCACTGATATTATAAATCAGAAGTTAGGGCATACATATTTTAACATTAATTTGATAGCAGAGCAAGGTTGCACACTGTGCAGAAATTTGAGAGCCACCCAGGCATTTGTATGAAGTGGAGAACCCAATCAAGTGGATTCCCTAGTTGTTAGCATTTCCCCCTTGGCATGTTCATGCTAATTGTATGAATACTTGGACCCAATCTATAGGTACCATTTTCTTTTGGGACTGAATTGAGCTAACCTTTACTATTGTATTAAAATTTTGATATAGTTAGCCATTGGACATTTTCCTAAAGAAAAACTTTGTAAAAGAATATTAAATTGTTCACATTATATTTCATACGTGTAAAGCAGCATGATCTAGTGGATAGAAGGCCAAACATGAAATCACAAAGACCTGGGTTTAAGCCCTGTCTCTGATGCCTACTAGCCATGTAACCCTGAGGAAGCTATTTAACTTCTCAGTGCTCCCAGAAGATCATAAGATGAAAAGTGTTGGCAGTTTGCTTATCTGCATCAGTAGAAGGAGTTTCTACACTGAGAATTCCCCATATTGATTAAATCAGAGATCTGAACCCTATACACACTATAGGTAATAATATGTTACATACATATTAATATATGCATACATATTTCATGTATACATGCACATATATGCATACATACATACATACTTCATCAGTACCAGAATAATATATTTTAGACGCATATATTGAGGTAGGGGAAAGAGCATTAGATTTGGAGTCATGAGATGAGCTCAAAACCCCTCGGATACTTTTATGACCTTCAGGAAGTCATTTAATCTTTATGTGCCTCAGTTTCTTCATCAATAACATAAGATTAGATTAGATGATTTCTTAGTTCTGTTTCAGTTCTAATGTCTTTAAATATATACATATATGTGGGCACACACATATATAACTTTCAACATGGATGTAGACATAGACATAAATAGATATATCTTACAGTGCCTGGTACTAGGTATTTAATAAATGATTCTTGACTTGACTTGATTCCTGGAGTGGCCTCTAGGTTCTATCACAATGAGTGATTGCTAATCCTTTTAACTGGAGGAAGAAATGGCAAACCACTCCAGTTTCTTTGCCAAGAAAACCCCAAATGGAACATGAAGAATCAGACGTGATTGAAAATGACTGAACAACAATCCTTATAAATGTGTATATGTATGCATATGTGGTATGTATATATGTAACTATATATACATACATATACACACATATGCACACATATATGGGATTAAATTACACTGTATTAACACTGCAGTCTAAAATTATATAAAAACACATGTAATTTATTTAAGGGAATAATTTGGATATTTTGATAAAATTTATTTTAAGACCTTTTTTTTGTTGTTTTGATAAAGCACCACTGTTTAATCCAAATATCTTCCTGATTTAATTCTGTACTACAGAAGAGAATAGGGAATTTTCAAATGGAATATAGCAAATCATAAATAAGTGTACTGACAGAGAATCCATACTGTATTAGAAGTCCATATTGAACGCTGTCTAAATTTAGCTATATGCTCTTTGTCTGATTTCTTGATAAATGATTGAAAAGGTACCAAACACAGTTCTAAAACGTACAACAGAAATTTACGTGTGGCTGTGTTGAACAGCAACTATCATCCAGGTTTTACTCCACAAAAGAAACCACAGGTCATTTCTTACTACCACCATTTGGGTTGGGAATATCCATGACACAATACAATTGTAGATCTCAGGAGTGAGGATCATGACATGTGCATGAAAAATTCAAATACAAAATGTCAGAGGTGGTTGACCCAATGAGAGAGAGAGAGAGGGAGAGGGAGAGACACAGAGAGACAAACTGGCCTTAATGATTATGAGCACATCCCCAAACTTATATGCAGAAGTCACAGCAGAAATACAATCCACATTTTCTTTGAGAGGGAAGATACTAAGTGCATTTCATGCTCAAATGTTGAGAAGTTCTTTGAGGATGTATCTGTGTAAGGTGTGACCTTACTCTGCTGATGAAATGAGAAAACAAAGGCCCTGAGATATACATAATGAAAGGACTAGCAACTACTCACAGTGATAGACACTAGAGGTCACTCATGGTATAGACACTAGAGGTCACTCATGGTATCAAGACTAGGCAACAGGAATTTATTAAGCACCCACTATGTGCCAATCACTATGCTAAGCACTGCAGTACAAGGGAGGCACAAACAATCCCTACTCTCAAAGTGCTAACAGTCTAATGGAGGAGTCAACAGGAAAACAGCTATGTAGAAACACAATTTATACAGGATAAATTGGCTATAAAATTGCAGAGAAAAGGCACTGAGATGATAGAGGTCTGAGAGAGGTCTCTCATGGAATGTAGGATTTGAGCTAAGATTTGAATGAAGCCAAGCAGGCCTGAGGTGGTGATGAGGAGAGAGCATTCCAGGAATGAAGGATCACCAGGGAAAATGCTGAGAGTTTGGAAATGGAATGTCGTGTATAAGGAATAGTACTCTTGCTTGGTGTTTAGATCATTCACCTAGCAGCAAATGACTTTTTGAGGCATTTGGTAATATATTTTACTAAATACAGGTCAAATGGGTTTTTTTAACACCAAAAACAAGAGATAAATTGATAGGGGAGATGTTACCACTTTGCAGAGAGTTGGTGATGGGTAAATTAGACCCCACTCAGTCTCCACTGTATACTTTTTGTCATAAAATTTAAATCTAGAAGAAACCTTAGAGAATTTCTAACCCAAATTTCTCACTTTACACCTAAGAAAATCCAGGCAAAGAGAGGGCAAATGTTTTGGCCAAGCTTACATGGGATACGTTGTGTAGATAGCAGTGCCAAGTTTTAAACCAAGGCCCTCTGACTCTGAATCCAAGTATGTCTGTTTCCACAATACTGCCTTGCCCCAAAAGAAATTTCCTCCAGAGCTATTAAAATGCAGCCTCTAGGCCAATTTTTTCAGCCCCAAAAGTATATTGTTATTTTCATTAGCCTGTAAAATGTTATCTATAACTCCAAATCCTGATATGCACATATTACCAAAAAAAAAAAAGTTGTAGGTGCAAAGGCATGATGCGCTAAGTTCTAAAATTACTGCACCTTATTCAAATACACATACACACACATATGTATACACACACACACATGTCATTTGAGGGATTGATCTTGTTATTTTATTGGTATGGCAAACTTCTGGTGCAAAAATTCCCACCACCAATGGAGACTGACATTGTGTGAATTATAGTCTTACAATGTTGTTCAGGGTACCAAGAGGCAACACATGTGTAACATAGTACCACAGGTAGGATTTGAACCCAAGGCTTCCTGACTCCAGGGCCAACCCCTTTTTGAATTATACCACGTGGTCTATCATGTATAGTATGTATATATGTATAATAAAGCATCTGTTCAGGTAGGAGCAGGGGGGCACAAACAAACCAATCAGTACACTAGTATTGTCCCCCTTTTCTAGCCTTAATAAGCACAAGAGTAACTCCCCTTCATAATCTTCTCAGTGTGCATAATAGATGGGTGGGTCTCAAGCCAGGGATCAAGTAATGCTGTTGCCTCCTGCTTTTACTGTGGCCCTCTAATTTCTTCTCATATGTGAGCAGCTGAGAGGATTGGATAGGTAGTTGGAAAAGAGACCAAGAATATTTGTTTTTATTGAGAAAAGTGCATCCAAGCTGGTTTTTCTTCACACCATAGATTTATGGATCTACTAATAAAGAAAAGTAGTGCCATCACCATCCTTGGAGATATACAAGAATAATGTAGACTCCTGTCTGACTGGAAGGAGGTTAGGAACAGCCCTGTCTGGTGCTGGCAGCCTGTTCTGCATGGCCTCCACAGGGCCTTTCCAATCCTCTGAATCTATAATTCATCCAGAGCTTATAAAAAAACCACAACATGTGCCAATTTCTCCTTTGCCCTTTGGTAGCACAGACCATGTGCTTTTCCTTTTAATTGCACACGCTTGTCAGGCCACCTTACCTCCTGCTATCTTTTCCCTCTTCAGTTTCCCTCTTGGTCTGACAGGAGGCAAGAGCCACTAGCTGCCAGGAAACAGCCAAATCATCAATGTCTCCTAACAGCCAGGAGTAGAGAAATATCCCTAGACTTGGAACAGAGCCTGCCTCTGCTTCCCAGATTTTTTTTCATCCCAAACTCAAATTTAATCTGTGTAAAGAACTCCTGGTGTGGAAACTCTCTCCACCAATGCTAGTATAATTTGGAATCTTAAAAGGCTGCCTGGAGCACAGAGTGTAAATGATTTAGCCTCACAGAGTATCTATCAGAGAAAGGACTTCATGACTCTAAGGATCAGAAATCATAGATCTAGAACTGCCAGGGAAAATGGAAGCCATCTAGTCCAACCACCTCATTTTACAGTTCAGAAAACAGAGGCCCAGAGAGGTTTGACCAATGACACACACAAAATAGATATCAGAGCAAGGCTGCTTCTCTACTATTGCACTGTTTCCAGGAACATATGAGGTCACATTCAGTTAGGGAAAGGTTGGGGCAGGGGGGAGAGAGAAGAAAGGAAGACAGAAGCTTCCTTATTCTTCATCTATCAAATGAAGAAGCTAAACCAAATGACCTTTAACATCTTTTCCAGTCCTAAATTTATGGACTTATGAACTGAACCATGCCCTGCAAATATCCAGCAATTATATAGGCCTTCCTGTTGAGGATACCT
>CM053595.1:171877591-171899581 GCA_028646575.1 Pseudocheirus occidentalis
ACCATATGGGAATGAGCACATATCAATATGTCTGGCTCCTTCTACATGTTTAAGACAAACTGCCCTACCTTCTCTCCATTGAGAAAGAGAATTAAGCTTAATTCATATAATCCTATAGTCTTAAAAAGATCCTTTCATCGTCATTTAGTAGCCATTGTGGAGGGCTGTATTCTCTCATGCTATATTTAACATCTCAAGAGATATGCTTCATATGTAAGTAAATGCATTTTCCTAAGACATTGGGGAGAAAAGGGGCAGGGCAGGAGGAGTGAATACCTTAGAAGAGATTCTTTTCATAAATAATGTATGCATGATTCAGGAATGCTCTAGACTCCCTTCATTAGCCCCACCAACCAATGAGATTGCTTATTATGCTTCTGAATGAACTGTGTATATGTTCCCCAGAGGGTTTAGGGGCAGGGAGAGTGGGCAGAGAGCAAAGGAAAGGAGAGGAATGAAATAATAACAGTTGCTTTTCTTCAGCCTAAGAGCTGAAGGCTTCTGTGTAACCTAACCTCTTGACACTTTGAGTGCTTAGAGGAGCCTGGGGAAGTGGAGAAGCAGTTGGGCTTCCTGAGGAAAGTAGAGTGGATTGCAATTTCTGAAGGTGAGTTCATATTTATCAGGTGCACAATATAATGCTGGTTTTAGCTTCATTTTTCTGTCACCTGAGAGTTGTACATGATAACATGGCAGACCCTTGGCATCATTAAGGAGAGGTTCTAAGAGTCCCCAAGAAAGTGAGATTCTAACAGATTTTACCAATAACATAAAAGAAAAGATACATTGACATGAGGATTGGATGCCTTCTCCCAGTTAGTGAGGGAGCTAAAATTTGATAGGAAAACAGCTCAAGGAATTAGAAAATTTCTACCAGACTCCTATAGATAAGGAGTATGGACCAAATTAGAGGAGGCCAAGGTTTTCAGAAAATCTGTCACATGCAACATTCTTTGCACATATGATTCACAATGGCAACTACAGGTTCCAAGAGAGACCTAGGAAAATGACAAAGTAGAAAAATCTCATCTTTGACCCACCTTCCTACTTCCTTCTTTCTGTAGTTTCCTCAGTTCCCAGGGAATAAATTCTGCCTTCTAGTTATCAACATTTCATAGCATCCAACTTTGCCCTGCCACTCCAAAATTATGCTACTCCTCTCCCAGTCCTGATCAAAACTCACATTCCCAGACAATTAGTGATCTCTGAGTGATTAATGGAGGTAATTTACACTAAGGTTGAATGACTAATCAAGTTAACCTTCTCAGGATGTGTCTGCATTTGAATTTACATTACTTCTGATATCAAAGAAATCTCCAATTGTCACAAACCATGAGAATATTTTAAAGCAGGTTCTGCTCACACAAAGAAAGGATATAATATTGAGTCCACTTCCCATGTACCCAAGCTTTTCCTTAATTCTATGAATGAAAGCCCACAAATTTCAGTAAACTAAGAGCCATTGGTTTGAGGAGAGTGCATTCTTTGGCACAGTGCATGTCATGAATATTTAAAACTATATTATGAATCATTTACCTTAAACTAGAAAGAAAAGGGATGTGGAATAAAAGATCATTGGTTTCCACAGAAAACATTAGATGAAACAACATTTCAGGGGACCACCAATTCCATGAGAACAATGTCACAAATCACCAAGGACTCAAAATGTTAGGGCAGAATTCCTTATAAAGTTTCAACAACCTTATTTTGAAATGCACTATTATGCAGAGTATGTCTATCCACACCAATTATTAAGCACTTATTATGTGCCATGAACCACACTAAGCCCTGGAGAGATGAAGACAAAATTGAAACAATTCCTACATTGAAGGAGCTTAGGTTTGAATGGAAAAGATATCATGTACATACAGAGTGATACATGTACAAATCAAATACAGTATAACCTTGAAGGGGAAGGCACTAATAACAGAGACACTAGAAAAGACTTTATGCAAAAGATGATAATTGAGCCAAGTCTCAAAAGAAACCAGGAAGTTCTTCCATGTCTTTGCAAGTTCATTGGGCTCATCATTTCTTAGATATAGCACAGCAGTGTTCCAGCACAGTCATGTATCACAACATCCTGCAATTCCCAGTTCTTTGCTACCACACAGAGTTGCTATGAATATTTTAGAACAGATAGGTTCTTTTCCTTCTTCCCCTAATCATCTTTGGGGTTCCCTGAGCTTTTCAAATATAGAAGGCAATCACAGTGGAGGGGCAAAGATGGGAGAAGGAGTATCTCATGCAAGGAATAGCAAGTAAGCTAATATGGTTAGACTCGAAGGTGTGTGGAAAGTAATACGTTAGAAAGGTAGGGTATAGGGTAAGAAGGGCTTTAAATGCCCCAAAGATGGGTTTATATTTGATCCTAAAGGAAATAAAAACTACTGGAGTCTCACGCATGTGCAAAGGGCTGGGGGGTTGGGAGGTTGGAAGGGGATGTGGGTGTTGTGGGGCTAAAGGGTCACATAGTCAGACCTGTACTTTAAGAAAATAACTTTGGCAGCTGGGATTGCATTGAGACCAGATATGAGGAAGGAGGGCTCAGGAGGCTACTATAATAATCCAGATGAGATATGATGAAAACCTGAATTCGAATGCTAGCTATGTGATTCAAGAGAAAGGATGTATATAAGAGGTGTTGTAGGAATAGAAATGACAAGATTTTGCATCTGATCACTAGGTAACACAGCATATAGAGCCTCTCAGACACTAACCCTGTAACCCTGTAAGTCCATTAATCCCTATTTGCCTGAAATTCCTCATCTGTAAAATGGAGATAGGAATAGCACCTACCTCCCAGGCTTGTGGTAAGGATCAAATGAGACAATTGTAAAGTGCTTAGTACAGTGCCTGGAACATACGAAGTGCTACATAAATGTTAGCTATTGTTGTTGTTATTATTATTGCTACTAATATATGTATTAAATCATTAAAGAGATTGGAGTTAAAGGTTAAATACATTTAATGTAAATATATTTTCATGACTGACTTTCCCAGGGTGAATTGTTGATAAATTGTTGACAATCAAGTCTATATGACTGAAATGCTAATCTATGCATATATGTCCAGACCCGTGATTTGATTTCATCAACCTATGAAATTCCAAAGAGTATAAACATCTTCCATCAATATTGAACCTAGGTCTTACTGACTCAAACATCAGAACTCTATGCACTATAGTATGCTGACTTATGATCCTAGGTATAAACTGAATAAAAAATGTTCCATGTTGGAACATAAGTGCATACTGGTAAACTTACTTGGGACTAATGGGTCAGAAATATAATTTAGAATTTCAGGGTGCTATTTTACTTTTAGAAAAGAAAAAAAGAAATTCACTTAGGAATTTCTTAGGAGATATCATGGTGCAATAAATATCTTCTGAATTTAAAGTCAGAAGACCTGAGTTCAAATCCTAGCTGTCATTTATTTCTCTGTGTCCTTAAGCAAATGACTTAAGTTCTCTGATTCTCACTTTCCACTTCCAGAGAGAATGATTTTGAAGTTCCTTCTAACCTTAAATCTATAATGATATAAAGATAAAATAACTTTGTTTTAAATCTATAATGCCAGTCCCAGAAAGTTCTTCTAAGAGGGAGAGGCAGTCTGAAACAAGTAAATTCCTGCAAATGAGCAGCTTTCTTAGCTTGTGACTTCTCTAAGTGTGATCAGTAAAGTCATAGTATCTAGAATGACAGAGAAGATGATTCCTCTGCATTATTACATCCTGGTAAGAATATATCTGGCATATGATGTTCAGTTCTGAGCACCCTGTAGGATCACAGAATTTTCAGTTTGTAAAGGGAACCAGGGGTAATGAAATCCAGCTTATACTTGAACAAGAATCCTCTCTATAATTTGCCCAGTGAGAGGTCATCCAACTTCCCACTGAAGACCTTCTATTTGGCCCCTAGGTGATAACGTGGAAAGAGTGCTGAACTTGGACTCTGGAAGACCTGAGCTTAGATCTTGCCTCAGATACTTACTAGCTGTGCAATCGTGGATAAGTCACTAAAGCTCATCTGTAAAATGGGGATAATAATAGACCTTCCTCACAAGATTGTTGTGAAGATCTGAGATAACATTTATAAAGCATTTTGAAAACCTTAAAGTATTACATAAATGCTAATTATATTTATTATCATTATTAAGATCTGCCTGTCGGGGCCACTAGGTGACACAGTGAATAGAGCACCAGCCCTGGAGTCAGGAGGACCTGAGTTCAAATCCAACCTCAGACACTTACCACAAAAACTAACCATGTGACCTTGGGCAAGTCACTTAACCCCAATTGCCCTCCAAAAAGCAAAAAAAAATCTGCCTGCAAGAGGAAACCTGCTGCCCTCCAGAAAAACAAACCTTTCCACTCTTAGATAACCATAGCTGTTTCAAAGGATTTTTCTTACATCAAAATTATATTTTCTTCCTTGCAGTTTCCAGCCATTGTTCCTAGTTCTGGTCACAGAGACTAAATAGAACAGGTCTAATCTACATTACCCATGATGGCCTTTCAGATACTTGATGATAGCTGTTCTGTCCCTGTTAAGTCTCTTCTAGGTCTCCTCTTGAGACTAAACATCTCCAGTTCCTTGCTATGCTCATTTGGCATAATCCCCCAGCCTTTCACCATCCTGATCACCTATGCCTTCTATATTACTAATATCTTTCCAAAATTATGACAGCACCCAAATGTAAACACTATATTCCAGATATGATTTAATCAGTATAAAATATGACAGTGTGGTACAATGGGAAAAGTAATGGCTTTGGAGTCAGAGGATCTGGGTTCAAATCCCCCAATCCTAATTCTGCCACTTACTTTCCATGTTACCTTTATGTGCCTTTAAGTAATTGATAAAAATGTCAAATGCAGAACCAAAAAGAGATCCCAAGGGGCACTATATGAAAGATATTCTGCCACACCAATAGGGAACCACTAATGATGACTACTCAAAATCCAGTTCACTCTACTATTGTCTAGCCCATGTCTCTCCATATTGTCATGAGGCTAGAGTAAGAGGTCTTGTCCTTAGAAATGACATTAATAAACTTGGAAGATAATGGTTAATGGAGGATTCCATTTCATATAAGACTAGAGTATAAGAACTGGAAGTGTTTAGACTGAAGAAAGATTTAAGTAAGATGTGGTGAATATCTGTAAGTATTAAAAGACCTGTAATATTTAAGAGGTATTAGAAAGTTTCTGTTTAGAGAGCTCAGCTCAGAGGCTGAAGTAGGAATAGCAATTAGAAGATACGAGGTAATTTTAGACAATGTGGTGAAAAACTTTCTAACACTTCCAGCTACCTGGAGTAGCAGGTTACTTCAGGTGCTAATGAGTTCCCTTTACTAGAGGTCTTCAGGCAGAGGTCAAATGTCTTCTCAGGAATGTTATAAAGGGGATCCTACTTAGGTAAAGTTTGGGCTAGATGCCCTCTGAGGTTCCTTCCAACACTGAGACTCTGCCTCACTGCCTCTAACTCCTACAGCATGCCAATAATTGTTATGGGACTCAAAATGCCCAGCCATGCTCTCTGCCACCTGGGCCCTTGGAAGGAAAGCATTTTCTCCAAGAATGGATAATGGTTATTGGGAGAGGGAATGGAAACAATCTTGGAAGATATAGAGAGTGTTTTCCCCAAGGTCTTGTTAGCTACTCTCTGACTTAGAAAGAAAACACCCATAGACATAACCACTATAAAAAAAACAAAGATACCAGTCTTACATAGTCTCTCAATTAACAGCTGATTTCTCCACACCCACCCCACCCACCCCCCAGTCAATCCTTTCAACCACTACCATGCCCAGAATGGTATGAAACCAACTGTCGAATAAATATGGTATAAGATTTCAACAGACACTTCTCATGGCATGTAAGTCAGTGACTAGACCAGATTTTTAGCAATGCTCAGTGATCTGGGAAATGATGATCTTCTTTACCCAGCCTTTTTTTTTTAGATGCCTTCATCAGTTTCTTTCTAACAAGTGGGATGGAAAGTGATCAGTAGCCCAACTCCTTCTTTTACTTCTTCCTCTACTTGGGCTTCTTTTCTATACTAGCTCTCTTCCATGATTCTCAGTTATCCCTGTCTTTTTCTTTCTTGGGTTATATTAGTTAATCCTCAAGTATAGAACTAGAAGTAAATAACTGAACTGTGATGTGAACTCAGCAATTCTGACTTCCAATCTAGTATTGTTTCCATATTATTTCAATGTCATATCTCAATTTGTATCTGTCTATCCCATGAGGCCATGAGACCAAATAGTTAATATTCTTTAATCCCAGGCAGAAATGGACCTGATCCCTTTTTACCAGTCTTCTGTCTCTAAGGCATGCTCTGGACAAACTGTGACATGTTTCATATATTTCCAAGTCAATTGTCAAAGATTCATTAAATACATACTGTGTGCCAGGCACTGTGCTAGGTGATTGGGATGTAAATATAATACTGAGACAATTATTGTCTTCAAGGAAGAGAAACTTTGGGAAGGGAGTATAAAACATATCAGGGAGTGATAGCCAAGAAAGGAAGCTGTGATCTAAGCAATCATGGAGATTCTGAGTAGAGCCAAAGGCTGGAAATTATCACTCTCTTAATATTAGCAATAACAATATTGATTTGATTATCACTCCCTGAGGAAGAGGAGAAAAACTGGGAGGAAGAAAAGGAGGAGGAGGGGGAGGAAGGCACAGTGTATATACCTAGCAGCAAGGAATATGGCAAGAAGCCCTCATCGGCTAGACCCTAGTCCGCATGTCAGTGGCTAGATGGGATGTAGCATGGCCTGGGGCCAGCCATATGATAATAGTGAGAATTGATCCTTTCACCCTCAAATCCCAGAAACTCTACCTGTAGACTAGTCCTTTCGGTAAATGTAATTCCATGAAGCAGTTTGTAATCATGAGATAAACATGAGATAATTATGAGGCCAAGACATGGTTACATACGTGGGTTATAGACTTGTCTCCCTTATTTTTATTAGTTTGTGATCTTGAATAAATTATTTCCCCTATTTGATCTATATTCTCATCTCTAAAAGTGGCATAATAATAGCTACTCTAGTTACTAATGTGATTATTCTGAGGATCAGTGAGAAGGGGATGGGGGACATGGAAAGAGACAGAAAAACAGAGACACATGGAGAGGATTTACTATGTGACTACCGTGTTGTCAGGAACTATATTAGACACCATTGGTACAAAGACAAAAATGAAATAGTCCTTACCCTTAAGGTGTTTTGTTTTCTTAATATAATGTACAAAAAGTACTTTGCAAAACTTAAAGAGATATATAAATGTTAGAAGGGAAGGAAAAAAAGTATTTATTAAGTACTTACTATGTGCCAAGGTCCGTGCTAAACACTTTACAAATATTATCTCATTTGATCCTCACAACCCTCTGAGGTAGACTGTCATCTCCATTTTATAGTTGAGTAAACTAAGGCAGAGGTTAAGTGACTTGCCCAGGGTCACACCGTTAAGTAAATGTCTGAGGCTGGACTTGAACTCAGGTTTTCCTTACTCCAGTCCCAGTATTCCACCAACTGTGGTTATCTTAGAAGTAATAGGAAACCACTGAAGATTTTTAAGCAAGATAATAACATGATCGACCATTGTGCTAAGAATATTAATTTGGAAGCACCGGGAAATATCTACATGTATATATGTATGTAGGTGTATTATATGTGTATATATACACATATGTATTATACATATATGTGTATATATAACATTGTTAGAAGCCTATGAAACATAGATCACCATCACATGAATTCAGGTAAACTGTATATCAAATCACATACTATGGAAACTTAACCACCTATTATTTAAATTCCCATCATATGTGATAGGTGTTAGTCTCCTCCCTCACAAAATCCCCTGCCCTCTCACTTCAACACTACAAATTCATTTCTTCTTTCTCTCTCCCCTGTGTTATTACAACTAACTAATATATCATCTCCATTCTGTAATTCATACCACAAATTATTATTAAGAGGCTTAGTTTTGACCATGTTACCTCCCTCCCCTCAATACCAGCTCAAAAAGTTCATTGCTCCTGGAATAAAATGCAGATTTGTGGCCTGGAATACAAGACCTTTAACAATTTGTTTTCAACCCACCTCTTAGCCCAATTCTATGCTGCTGATCTCTTATAGATTCTAAATTAGCTGGACTACTAGCCATTCCCTCATCCTGTCCTACTTTCTTCTACTTCCTTGGAATGACTCCACCCATATCCCTTGAGTATGGTATTTCCTCCAGATTTCCACCTGTTGAAATTCTTGCTATTCTTCAAGATTTAGCTAAAGTACCACCCTGTCCATTAAGCCTTTCCTTATTTCCCAGCCAATTAGTACCTTCCTTCCCAAATCTTGTCTCTCCCTGTTTGACCTCCTCTATACAGTTGCCCATACTAGACTGTAAGTTCCTTCAGTGCAGAGACTGTGTGGTTTTTCATCATTGTATCCCCAAGTACCTAAGATACAGCCTTTAGCTCTAAGATTAGCAAAGTATTCTATACGCATTACCTCATTTGAGCTTCACAACAACCCTATGAAGTAGCCACTAAAGGCATTATCCTTGTTTAAAAGATGAAGAATCCAACTCAGAAAGGTTAATTGATTTCCTCCATGGTCACCCAGCTAGTAAGTGGCAGTGGGCGGTTTTAATCCCAGTCGTTTCTGATTCTATGTGTGACATTCGGGTCCATTATATTACACTGCTCCTGGACCTAAATGGCTTAAGAAGTTGGGCTGGATGTATACTTATATCAGGACACAAAATATGAATTTTTAAAAAATAAGTCCTTGATATGAACACATTCTTGTCATATGCCCCCTTTTTTCTGAAAAGGGAAGCTTTTAAAATATATGTGTGTATATATGTATATGTAAGTATAGATACATACATATATGTAATTCATTTTAATTCTTTTTAATTACAAATTCATGTTACCAAAAGCACATATCTGATATTTTTTACACAAAAGGACAGGGTTTGTGATTGTGGAAACACTTGCTCAGATCAGACTTTGACTTTGACTTGATAGTAGTAGCGGGTGGAAGAGGGTCAGTAAGCATGATACTGACCTTTCAAGTCTTCCTTTTAACCATTGTTTTTATTGTTCAGTTGTTTGTTAGTTATGTCCTACTCTTCATGACCCATTTGGAGTTTTCCTGGCAATGATACAGGAGTCGCCATTTTCTTTTCCAACTCATTTTGTGTATGAGAAAACTGAGGGAAATAGGGTTAAGTAACTTTTCCACTGTCATACAATTAGTCTGAGGCCAGATTTGAACTCAGGAAGAGGCATCTTCCTGACTCCAGGCCTAGCATTCTATCCACTGTGCCAGCTAGTTCTCATTTAACTATTGCTAACCTACAGACTTCAGTATCAACATACTTTTAAAATGAATTGGCATGATTCTATAATGCCCCTACCAAGTATGTTTGTCAAAATTAATGTCTCTGAATTAATGTTTTGGAATTGGAGCTTTTTAAAATCTGGCTTTACAATGTTGCTTTCTATATAGCTGAACTCAATTGTGTGTAAGTAATAAACTGATTTTTTAAAAACTGGGTTCCACTATATTGCTTAGGCTAGACATACAGGGCTTGTCCCACTATTGATCTGACCTCTTCTGCTTCTAAAATTAGCCAGTTTTCCCCTTCTTAGGCAACCTCATGTCTTCCTGCTCCTGGTTTTTCACATCTTAATGCTGAACTTAATTCAAACACCTAATGTGTCAGAACATCTAGCTGTTCCGCTGCTTTCTTGTTATATAACCTGGGTTCAAATCCTAATTCCCTATGAACTTGGGTAAATCACATGACCTTTCTGAGATTCAGGTTCCCATCTGTAAAATGGGAATTAATACTTTCCCTCTTGCTTCATTCAGGTGTTATGAGCAATCATTCAATCAACCAGTATTTAATAAGAACTGTGTCACAGTTGCTATGCTAAGTGCTAGGGTTACATAGGAAAAGCAAAAACTGTCCCTGCCCTCACACAGCTTACATTCTAAAGGAGGAGATAACCTATACATAAATTGGTACGTACAAGATAAATACAGAGGAGTTATAATGCACTTTAAAAACCTAAAAACATTATAAAACTGGAATGATGATGATGATGATGATAATATCATCATAATTAAGCACCTGCCACATTTGGGGCATTGTGTGAGGCCTGTGGGGAGATAAAAACATTTAAGATTTGTTTAGCCTAGTCTCCAATTAGTTCATAATTAGAGAAAGAAACCTTAGACATGAACAGATAAATAGCAACATAAGGTAGCATGTGCCAAAGACCAAAACAGTGATTTTGACAGCGCATCTTTCCAGCATTCAGAGGCAGAAATCATTCCTGAGGGCTGAGGAAATCTGAGAAGGTATCATACAGAGTGTGGGACTTCAGCTAGCCCTCAAAGGAGGAGGAAGTTTTGTTTTTTATTTTTCTGAGCAGAGAGAGTACCCTGTGTAGCAGGGATTCCAACATGTGGAGTGAGGAGTATTTGGATCAGCAGTGCCCTCCAACACCATTGTAAAATCCAATGATTTCATTGGCATTGTCTTCAGAAAAAAAAATGTTCTAATAAGATTGCAACCACCAATCAAGAAATCCATTTGACATCACCAGTGCCTTTTCATGACCTACTTGCAATGTATCTATTCATAGTATTACATATAGTATTGTCACAGTATTTCTGAAGTGGAAAGCATTGTACTTGGGTGCTTTTCCACAAATATATGATAGTATTTCATTCTGTCAATTTAGCAATCATCTCTGGGGTTAATTTCAGAAACTGTTTTATAGACTGAGACCTGTTGGTAAGTTGGAAATATTACATCTCTATCTGACCAAGCACGAAAAAAACTATCATACTATATACCAGAATTTCTTCTGGTCCTTTGTGATAGTTACCTTCTCTGAATTTCTGCAGCTCAGGTTGTCTCTATCTCTCATTTTTTACTAATAGTTGTCCACCAATCAATGACATTTTGTTGAATGCCCATTGCATGTAGAGTACTCTAATAGGCACTGTGAGGAACTACAAATCAGAAGAGATGGTCATAGAATCACAGAATTTCAGCACCATATATGCCACCCAATTGGGATTAAGAATCTCCTCTCTAGTTTCCCGTAGAGTGGTCCTCCAACCTTTGCATGAAGACCCACAGCCAAGGGAAATTGCTACCTCCCAAGATAGCCCATTTTCCACTTTGGGATATCTCTTACTGTTAGGAAGATTTCTTAGTCTCCATTGTAAAGGCTCTTAGAGTCTAATGGACAGGATGGGAGTAACAGGAACAGATAGATATGGGACCAATTAGCTGCAGTTCTTCGGTAACGTATGCCTAAATGTCAATTATTCAAGGCTGGAAGATAGAATGAGAGTGAGGAGAGCCAAATGGGCTTTGTCCAAAAGGCTTCTTGGAATAGAAGGCAGATTTTATAAGTAGAAGAGATGTTTCTTTTCAGATTGAAGCTGTCACACAGGAGAATGCAGATGAAGTACTCCAATTCTTTGGTTATAAAAAAAGAATTTGGTGGAAGCAGAATGGGATAGCAAAAAAGACTACTAAACATGCCAGGGGACCTTGGTTTGATGCTTTCTCTGTTGTTAGGGAAGTCACTTGCCTTCTCTGGGCCTCAGTTTTAATGTGTTTCCTGCCCTACCATTGATAAATTCAATTTCTCCCTTCTACTGGATAGTGTCTAAAAAGTCTGGGTACACAGTAAGTCCTCAAATAAGACTTATTAGATGAAGGTTAACTGCGGCAAAAAAACAAAGGCAACAAGATAACAAATTTAAGAATTTTTCTCTATCTAAATAGACTGTCCACTTAGCTCAAGCAGACTTCAGTGTCTGCAATTAAATCCTAGACTACCTTCTTTCTGAAGTAATTCTTGACTAAATCTCCAGTTAACTCAGAGGACAACTTCACTTCAGTCTGTCAATGTCATGTATGTGTATAAACATAGGACCCCAAGTAGACTTAAATGTTTGTATATTTAAATTGGATTATTTGTTTGTATACTTAAATTAGATTTGTCTCATGCTTAGGGGATCACTTTCTCTCACTGAGGAGGGTCCAGTTTTCATTTTACTGCAGCTTCAAGATAACTGTAAGGGATGAACCCTTGAGTAGAGCTAGACAAAGTGTATCTCTTGTGGCCTTGTTCTCTTCAACACCTGGAATCCTAAGAGACTGCCTGAAAAAGAACATGTCTGTGGCCATGAGCTAGCAGGTCAATTCAATAAATATTTCTCAGGTATGTACTTTGTGCAAGGCCCCATGCTTTGAGAGAAGTACTGCCAAATAAGAGCTGTCATTTCAAGCTCTTAGATTTCCCTGTTGAGGACCCCAAATCCTGTTAAAGTTATTTCTGTTTTCTAAGAACATTGTACCTTTTAAGGCACAGGGAGATTTTTAAGAATAATAAGTTAAAGTTGGTGTGTGCGTGTGTGTGTGCGCGCGTGCGTGCACGTGTACATGCACGCACAATCTACTGATAAAACTATCTGACACATACTTGGTGCTTAATTAATGTTTCTCATTGATTAATTGATATTTTGCTAGAGATTACTGTACATATTTCACCAGTGGAAAACAATGAATGAAACATGGTTTAAAAAAAAGCATTGGCCCTGAAATGAAAAGACTTGGGTTGAGTTCCCACTCCACCATTTGCTAGTTACATTGTCCTGGTCAAGTCTCTGAGTGTCATTTTTCTCATCTGGAAAATTGGAATAATAATCCTTGTCCCACTCTACCTCATCATAGTTTTAGAGCTTTCACATAATATAACACATGTAAAAGCGCATCAGAAAGCATGAAGTGCTACATCAGTATGTGCTGTAATGTTTATTCCATAAGTTATGGTAGATGCCTTCAAGGATGTAGAAGAGCTTCAGCAGTCTCCCAATTAAAAGGTAATCAGTAATGATCAACCATCTATTATATGCAAGGTACTGTGCTTCCTGTTTGCAACAAGCACTGAAAATAGTTCCTGCTATTAGTTCACCACCTTTATGAAGCTTACAGTCTAACAGAATGGCATAATATCTCCAAAAAATAAGTATAATGTGAGGTAGGATATGAAGAAGAAAGATGATGTGGAAGGACCTAGAAAAAAAAGCCATAAGAAACTTTAAAATGGAATAAGTATCAGATAGTTTAATAGAAAAATGTGATGGTGATCTGGGCCTTGAATCTCAATGAATACTGATATGGAAAAAGCCAATCTAGGTATAGGGGTACAGTAATTGTGTCAATGAAGACACGGTGTTGTAAATCAACAAAATGTTTTGGGAATTGAGGAACTGCAGACATTTTAAGTAGACAATTTAACATATACAAGTTTTAATTTCTATAAACTGAGGCAGACTACATACTATGAGTCCAAGAGCAGCCAAGGAAGAGCTTCATGGCTACACAAGGAGTGTCAGATAGGCTGCAAAAATTGCAGATCTCCCTTTTGAGACCTCAGTCTGTGCCAAGATAAAGCTGGCCAAGATATTTGTCTGAGGAACGGAAAGAGAGCAGTGATTCAACTTCAACCTATATCTATCTCTCCTACATTTGATTTCTGGAATTATTCCTGGACTAAAGATAGCACTACCCCTGGCACTTGAGCCTGGAAAGCTCAACTCTATGCCCCCCTCAAAGGCTCTCTGTCTGCCTATACAAATTTAAATGTCAAAGGAAAAGAAGATGAGAGGGGAAAGAGAAGAAAAAAGAGAAAGGAGAAGGGAGAAGGAGAGAGAGATAAAAAAGAGGGAAGGGGAGAGAAGAGAGCTAGAGAAAGGATAAGGAACGAGACAAGTGGAGAGGAGAGAGAGACAGTGAGACAGAGAGTGAGAATATGAATATCTTGGAAGACTGTGGCACATTGAATGTTCTGAACCTTCCTGATAGTTTCTTTGCTGTGAAGTTTCGTCAAACTATTTCCATTGGCAATAAGCTGGGAACTATTTTTCACTAGGTTGCACCATGAAGAGGAGAATTACATGTTCTTCAGTGGTGTGCTTTATGCCACATTAGATCTCACATCTCTTGTCATCTGAGTTTTATAAAAATATCATGTACTTGCTATGTATCTGTAGCCTCAGAAGTAGCATTAGATGACAAAATAGCACTATGGAAATAACATTGTATGGTGTTAAATGTGAAAGAACCCAGGTCAGCTTCCCAAGTCTAGTAGATTATACAGCAGGAAATGATACAGTAGTGGGAAACCTACCACATGGCTTCTTGTTGAAGTGGGGGATGAGGGGGCAGTGCATGGAAATTCTGATGATCATTTGAAAAGTAAATAAGTGGAATGAAATGACTGTGTCCAGCCAAGATATTAAATGAACCCAGGGTAGGAGGCCACAAAGGCAGATGGGGTTGGGTTATAAGGTAACGCTTCACCAGAAAAATGAAAGACACAGCTTGTTAACTGAGTGTTGCTGCAAAAATTAAACTCAGGAAAGTATAATAGAGAAACCATTTTTGAAGATCTGTCTTATCTATAAACAGATTTTTCTAAGACTTATTATTTGTGGCCTGGTGTCCACTGATACGTGGTACATTTTTTAAAAGCTAAAACAGAATATATGTTTATCATTTGCCAGTAATGGCACTTTTAGCAAATGTGTACCGATGGTGCCTCAAAATTTTCATATAAAGACATCTTTTTCCCTAGAGTTTGGAATGTTTTCTTTTCCAGTCTGTTCAGAACATTCATATTTCCTGAAGCTAGAAATGTTCATGCACCTTTTCCTCCACCAAAGCAGAAACACAGAAACATCTCAGTCTTCTACCAATGAGAATTTAGAATATTTCCCTCTTGAATGACTCCTAACCAACCACATAAGACAAAGCATAATGTCCTGTGGCTTACGTGAGAGGTGAAAGTCTGGATCATAAGCTCATGAATGGCTTTACCTTTGCTCATTCTTCTGTTGGTGGGCTTTTTTTTTTATGATTTCCCCATATATCTTGTATGTACTTTAGAATGAACAAAGTAGTCGGTAATCAATCAGCAAATCAACAAGCATTTTTTAAATGCCTTCAACATACCTGGAACCATCAGGACACCTAGGATACAAATACAAAACTGAGACAACCCCTGTTTTCAGGATACTTTTATTCTACTGTAGAGACAACACATTAATAGCGTGTTATGCTTTTTCCTACCACTCATCTCTTTACCATTAAGGGAAACAACCAGAGTTGACTTGGAAGTATAGTAAGAATAATAACAGTGGTGGCCATCATAATAATTGTACTATCTGAACTCAATCAAAAAGTCTGAAAATGAGATAACTAATACATAGACTGCTTTGAAATTTGCGAAGTTCTTCATAGACACTATTTCCTTTGATCTTCAAAACATCCCTGTGTGGGAGATGCTCTAGGTATTATTTTCTCAGCTTTGCAGATGAGGGAACTGAAGCTCAGAGCAGTTATGTGACTTCCACTTCCTCTGTTATACCTGTGAAACTTAATTGTAATACTTTTAAAAGCAGAACTCTAGTCTGGTGAATTTCTAAAAGAGAATAAGAATAGTACTTAGGATAGGAAAGGTGGATAATGGCATAATAGAAGTCCTGCCTTAAGAAGGTGTGTACACCTTCTTGGTCTTAGTACTTAAGTTCAACCAGGAATGAGAAAATTCAGCCCTTTGTGTTGATGTTAAATGTGATGTTTCAAATTTCTGCTGGAGGGTGTTGATTACACTAATATTCGATAGATGGGTTGTTAACTGATTGACAGCCTAAAGGCATGCTTAAGGTACTTAAATTTATTTTATGTCAAGGAAAAGTCTCATGGGTCCTTTTTAAAAAAGGAAAGGATTATACTGGATATATTCCAGGAATCAGAATTAGAAGGGGCCTGAGAGGTCATTTCACCCAACCCCCTCATTTTAGAGGTGAGAACAATGTGTTGCACTAGAAACAACAACAGACGATATAATGGAACATTTCCTTTCCTTTGTCACTCTGGACAAGAAATAGGTTAGAAAAGGGATCCAATTAAGTTGGTAAAGAAGCATCTGTCATCCCATGACCTAGAGGAAATAGACTATTTTAAAATATTTTAACAAGGAAAGGGAATAGATGTTAGAATATTACAATTTGGTTCCTGAATGATATTAGTTTAACTTATTTAATTTGATTGTCAACTAACTTAGCTTTATCTTATCTTTATAAAAATAGTAATTTAGTATTAATTCACCTAAATCAAAGACTTTCAAGTTTGGATTCCTAACCCTTCAAGGGAAGTCAAATATGTGTGTATGTGTGTATTTGCTTACACACACACACACACACACACACACACACACGAGATAGGGACTAGACTCACAGTTTCATTAATATTAGAAACTTCTAAATGAAAAAATTCCCTCTACCAATACAGATCAGCACTTTCTCTGTAACTTACAGTCTTAGAGAGTTGGTAGGGCACTGAAATGACTAAGTGATTTGCCCAGGATCACAAAGGTGATGGTGGAATTGATACCTTAAATCCAGGTCTTCCTCAAGAGCCACTGTGCCAAATGACAGTAAAAAAGAAACTGGTGACTATAACTTCTCCAGTGAATTATTACACTTTTGATCTAGCATTCTTTCTGCTGGCACTGTAATGGAAAGAACATTAGGAATCAAGAGACAAGTATTTTAGGACTCTTGTTAGCTCCGTATATGACTGTAAACAAATCACTTCAACCCTCTGGTTCTTAGGTTTGTTTGTTTTAAATCTGTAAAATTAAAGTATTGGACCAACATTCATCCCTTCCAGGGTGAACACCGTGTTCTTTAAAATGCCTCTAATTAGTACAGAGACTCTACTAGTGTGTAATTTCCTATGTCATTATAAACTGACCACCTTTGGGAGCAGCTTAATTCAATTCAACAAACATTTATTAAGCATCTACTATGTGTAAAGCAGTGTATAAAGCACTGGGGAAATAGACAAAGCCAAGAAGGCCTCCTCTCTCAACTAGCTGGAATTTCTCCATCTAAGTGGGCATGGCACACACATAGACAAGTCTGATACAAGGTAGATGTCGCAATAAGCACAAATGGGAAATCCAGACCGAATGGCATAGGAATATTTGAGGGCAGAGGAAGCTTTATTAGCTGAGGAGATGGGCAAAGGCTACAGGAAGGACATGGCACCTGAGAGAATACTTGGAGAAAAATAAGGATTCTAAAAGGTAGGAGAGATGAGGAAAGAGTACATTCCAGGCATGGAAGACCAGCTGTGTGAAAGCAGGGAGGGAGAGGTAATTGCAATGGGATAAAATATTCAGGAAACAAGCTGGTCCAGCTATTTGAGACATACTACTGAAACACAAAAATCCCTTAAATAGTACACTAGTAGTCTAAACATATCAGTAGAGATTCCAGATATGAACAGATGATTAGTTTAAACCTAAAAAGAATCTGATTCTATCATTCTCGGTACTTAAGAGATATAAGTGGAAAAACCTAAGTACCATTTTGCCTATGGGAAAGGGGACAGATGCATTCCTTTATTCCACAATTATTTACTAAATTCCCCTCTACTGCTTACATTTTGTGTCCCTCAGGCAACTGGCTGGCTTCTAAAGGTTTCGTTTTCTTCATATAGTTGGTAAAGGAATTGGGTGAGATGGTTTCTAGGCTGTCCTCTAATTGTAGAACCTAGGATCCTGAATTCCACCACCAGTCCCTCAACAAGTTGCAGTCAGCCACTCTGGACCAATTCAAAGGTGTTAATCAACAATCAATTAGAATTTATTAAGCACTTACTATCTATCAGCACGGGCATTACAATTATAAGCAGAAAGCCTTCAAAGAGCTGACATTCTAATAGGGGAAGAAAACAAATAAAAAGTACCTAAAAAGGAGCAGAGGAGGAAGGTATCATTTCTAAAGGCATGGTAGAAAAAGTGCTTTTGAGATGAGTTAAGAGAGCAGCCTAGAGAGGAATGGAGACATTTTTCACCTGGGCTTCCTCATTAAATTGAAGGTTCTGGAAGGAAGTAGCCAATCAGAAGGCACCTCAGGAGCACAGTTATAGACTGCATTTTTTTTTTTACTAGACCTATTATTTCATTGGTGAAAGAAACTCCTTAAAATGAAATTTCCTTTGTCATTGCAGATTGATACCTGCTCTACAATTTATATTCTTAACAGAGTTATTTGGAGCACTGAGATTTTGTGACTGACCAGAGTCAGACAGTTAAAAGTAGTACTTAAGCTCTGGTCTTTGTTCTCTAACACCAGTTCTCTATCCACTATACATACTATGAAGTAAAGTGCTCAAGGGGTAAATAGCAAGATTTTCCAGGTTTCTATCTTTACCTAAATTCATTGAGCTTGCATAGATAGTTATACTCAAGTAAACTGCATGCTGGTCAATAAACAATTACATTATAATCTGGAGGTAGCATAGTCTTGGGGCAGCTACATGGTGCAGTGGATGGAACATCAAGGTCATAGTCAAGATCTGAATTCAAATCTGCCATCAGACACTTGCTGTGTGACCTCAGCAAATTGATTAACCCTATTTGTGTCAGTTCTTCATCTGTGAAATTGGGGCACCCTGGAGAAGAAAATGACAAACCACTCTAGTATCTTTTCCAAAATCATCTCAGGGAAGAAAGTCTATGGGATCACATAGTCTCATATGACAGCAACAAGCACAGTCGACTTGATAAGGAGCGAGGAAGCTTGGATTCAAGTCCCAGCTCTGTCATTTATTAGCCATGTGACCATTTTCTCTTCTCTAAAAGTCAGTTTCCCATTTGATTGGCTTTTATGATATGTTAGGTCCCCTCTAGCTCAAATATTCTATATGATAGAATGTAAGGTCTTTAAGATTAGGAACTGTTTCATTCTTTTATTTGTATCCCAGAGCATAGCGCAGTGTTTAGCATATTAATACTTGTTGATTGATTGATTGTTATGCACTGGTGCTTAGGGAGTTATAAAGATACCTGTCAGGTTTTCTATCCAAAGGTCTTGCAGTCTAGTAAAGGAGATAAGCCATGAATACAAATATCTATACAAAATAGAATGTGATCAGTACATAAGAAAAAGATGACTGACTATCTCAAATATCAAGGTAAAAGAGTGGAACCAAGCCTTCTGAATTCTATTCCAGTTAAGGAAGTAAATTATTTTTTACTTAAAAATCTCAAGAGTCTATGGTTATATCAGTATGAGTTCCTATGTCTAACAGTAAATATTGCCAACTCTCAACAACATGGCCTCCTAATGTGAGGACTGGGAACTAAGTATATGTATGTGTGTGCACATGTATGAACACACATATATGTGTATGTTATTGTATAATACATACAATATGCATGTGCATAAGAATACATATATACATGCATGTTGTTGTATATAATACATAACCTATAATATCATTGATAATGTCAGTTTGTGGTTTTCTAAGTCAATATGGCCTACAGAGATCTGTTTCTATTAAGTTTGACACTGTTGCTATATATCACACCAAAATTAGTCTAGAATCTTTTTTTTTGTACACAACATTGCATCCCCTACCTTTGTACAGACATTCCCCATGCCTGGAATACGCTGTTTCCTCACCTTTACCTCTCAGTTCCCTAACTCCTTTAATGTTCAACTCAACACAATTGATTATCTCAGTTATAACTACTATCCCAGCCCTAATTACTTTGTAATGACTTACCAATCTGCTTGTTGTTCTCTTCTACCTTCCCCCACCCCAGTATAACATAAATTTCTTGAGGTTAGAAAATGGCTTTTTGCATTTCACGGTACCCTGAACATTTAATAAATACTTGTTGAATTAGAGAACACCAGTTCATGTTCACACCATGATGAAATAGTGATAGATGTTTTTCATAAGAATTTGTTAAAAGCACTGACTATGAGCTCAAAAAACCCTCTGCCCTTAAGGATCTCATAATTTAGTTTTGGAAATAAGACACGTAAGCATGAAACTAGATGAAAATAAGACAAAAACAATATATAATTAAGTGCTAATCCTATAATGACATTTTTTTTGACAAAAAGCATTTTTATTTTGATATCTGAATAAGTGTTGACTCCTCAGGACATGGTGGCCTTTTGTATCTTTTCCAACTTATTCATCAGCTTGTTGCACTGTGCCTTTCTCAGAAACATAGATGCCATCCAAAAATTTTCTGATATCCTTGTTTTTGACTGTGGTGGCCTGTTGGATCAGGGCAGCTGAGTTTGAAACAAGTTCAATATCATTTCCTTCGAGAATTAATTCATCTTTCTGGGCTTGAGAAACAGCACAAGCAACACCTGGTCTCATGCGCACTCTTCAGATATATTTTTCACCCAAGAAATTTCTGATTTTAACAAGTGAGCCATTCTCTTGAATAACAACATTGATGGGGAAGTGAGAGTACACAGACCTCATCTTGTAACGAAAACCCAGGGTAACGCCTTTGATCATGTTTTGTACATGGCTACAGATTGTGCACACAGTTGCAAGTTCTTTTCGATTTCCCCACCACTTGTCTACCCGGAGCCTTTTTTACTTCTTTCCAAGGAGACTGAGCTCAACATTGATATGGTTGAAATCCCTACGGAGGATTCCTCTGGGCCCCTTCACAATAACACTCCGACCCTTAAGAGAGATATCAACATTTTCTGGAATGTTGACCGTCTGGTTGCTTAGAATGGTCTTCATTCTGGTAGTAGATGCTATAATGACATTTTAAGTAATGGAAGAGTTCAAAGGAAAAGTAAAGATCTGTAGAGCCTACAAGATTAAATTGGCATTGGACTTTAAGGGATTTGGATAGAGGAAAGAGTATTCTAGGCATGAGAAATGGCAAGAAAAATGACGGTGAGTGTGTGGAACAGTAAGGGGACCATCCTGACAATAGTGAAGTATGCATGCTGGAGCATATTGGGAGATAGGATCGAAGAGATAGGCTGGGTCTAGATTATGGAAGACTTAGAATGCCAAGGAGAAGAGCTTAGTTCTGTCTTTGTATGTTATAGGGAATATTAAAGGGTTTTCAGGGACTTTAGAGGACATCCAGTCTAATACTCTTATTTAGTATTTTAAGGAAACCAAAGGCTAGGACATTGTGGCTTGTCAAGAATCACACAAGTAATAAGCATTAGAGGTGAGATTTGAACTTTCATGCCACTGCACAATCCACTACACCACAATGCCTAGATTGCCTATGTCTTCAAAATTAGACATAATTTAGATGACAGCTTTGTAGTCATGGGAAACTGGCACTCTCTCAGATATCTGGTGCTCTCAGTTATCTGGCACTCTCTCCATTTGCTCAAACCAGAACAGCTATTATAATTTCTTGGCTTTTCTTAATAATAATTTTGCTTTTCCAAAGGTAGGGGAAATTTCTGTTCTGGAACTAATAAATCTCACCTGAAAAGAACTGATTACTAGAGTATATGGGAACCTTGGAGAGTAGAGGTCAGTCCATTTCAGAACTTGTGAGAGAGGAAAGGGAAAGCAGTCCGATATGGACCTACAATTTTAGGAGAACAGATTTCCAAAAGTTCAGAGGAAAGATAAGGAAAATTTCACAGCCTAAAATTCTACGAGGGAAATAAACCCAATGGGGATGGAAAGTACTAAACAATGAAATTCAGAAGATGTAAAGTTTCTAATTCTAATGAGAATCCTAATGAATTCTAAGAAGTAGAATTGTTTCAAGAGACCAATGTAAATACATGATGAATATTTTAATCAGTTTAGTTTTTTTTTATTTTTACTTATATATTTTGTCTTTTTACTTGTATCTTTACTATACTTTTTTCTTTTGACTTTTATCTTTTATCATTCTGATTACACACACCCCCACCTAGCCATCCGTTGTAAAGAATAATGAAAAAGAAAAAAAAAGTACAGTAAAATTAACTAATACATCCACCAAGTTTGACAGTATATAGTATATTTCACATTTATAGTCTCTAACTTCTTGGGGGGGGGGAAGG
>CM053595.1:171900081-171931618 GCA_028646575.1 Pseudocheirus occidentalis
AAAAAAAAAAAAGTTTCAGTGTGCTAAAGAATTATGGGGGCATTGTCTTTGGAAACACCTCTTCTCGACCAGCCAGACTCAGTCATGTAATTTTCCCCTGGTGAGATCAGTCGATCAGTGCATTTTGCCCTTTTCATAGGTGAGGGAAATCCATGTACCAGTTACTGAAGCTACATTAACAGCTGTGAAGACTGTATAGTTATCCAGACACTAATCTCTCTTGCACAGAAACTTCAACTTTTTCGTGGGTGCTGTGTCATTTTACTTGTTTTTTATGTTAAATAAATGTTTTATGTTAAATGAACAAAATTATTAAGAATAAAGGTTTGAGATGGAACCTAGAGTTATTCACAGCTTTTCATATTCAAGGGAGTTCTATGCTCCTAACCCACAAGAATGTCAACAGATCACATAATCTTTTCATGACTGGTTATTTTGCTCTTTATCATTTATATCTTCCCATGCTTCTCTAAATTCTTCATATTCACCATTTCTGAAGGAGCAGTACTATGCCATTACATTCATTTATCACAATTTGGTTAGCCATGTACCAAATGACTGGCATCTTTCCTATTTCCATTTATTTTCTACAACCAAAAAAAATGCCACTATGACTATATTAGTGTATATGGAACTTTTCTATCTCTAGACTCCTTGGAGTATATGCTTAGCAGTGGGATCTCTGATCACTTTAGTCATTGTCAGCATCATTCCAAACTGCTTTCCAAAATGGTTAGACCTCAATATAGATTTTGAAAAGACATGTACAAAGAATGGAAGCAAGGGTAGGTAATGGAGAATCAATCACAAGAATGAATAAAAAAATGTGGCAAAGTCCTCTAAGAATAGTGTCAGGAGAGCTAACGTTCAGAATGTGCTGAATGGCAAGTAATAGTAAGGAAAGCCAGAGTTCTGTTTTGTTTTGTTTCAGTTCCTTTTCCTTTTTTTTTTTCAGGTTTATAATTGAATGATGAATATGCTTATGGAGATAAGCAAAGCTAAATTAACTCTAATTTCACTTGTGTTTCCTTTTGCAAGGTGAATAATCTTTAGATGGAAATGAACATAACAAAAATGGTTAGTAGGGAGTCGAGATGCAAGATAAGTAGGGAGATGGTAAGAAAGTACCTAAATGCCTTTAATGTAAAAAGCATCAATGGAGCACTTACCAAATTTGCAGATGATATAAAATTAGTACAGTTTTAAATCTGTAGCCAAAAAGTTACTGACACGTTAGAAAGTTGAGCCAAGTCTAGTCATTCAAAATATAATAGAAGTAAATATAGAGTCTTAATTTGGGTTCAAAAAATCAGCTTAACGAGTACAAGATTGGGGTAGTGGGGCATGTCATTATAGAATCACAGATTTAAAACTAAAAGAGATTTTAGAGACCATCCATATGGCAGTTAACCTGAAAACAAATATGTAAGTTTTAGTGAACTGGGAGATCTATGAATTGAGTGTAATGATGCAGCTAAAAAAGCTGAAACATGGATTATATTGAGAATTGTGTCAAGAGAGAAGATAATATTCATCCCATTATATTCTGCCCTTTTCAGACCATATCTAAAAGATTGTGTTCAGTTCTGTGTGCTACAGTTTAGGAAGGAATGTCCCAAAGAGAGTTTTTTGTTGTTATTGGGTCATTTTTCATTCACGTCCAATTCTCCATGACTCCATTTGGGATTTTCTTGGCCAAGATACTAGAGTATTTTACCATTTCCTTCTCCAGCTCATTTTATAGATGAAGAAACTGAGGTAAACAGGGTTAAGTAGCTTGCCCAGGGTCACACTATTAATGTCTAAGGTCAGATTTAAACTCAGGAAAAATAATTTTCCTGACTCCAATAAGGTGCTCTATGCAGTACATCACCTAGCTGCCCCTACACCCGCCTCACCCCTACATCAAGGAGAGGACCTAGAATAATAAAAGGTCTCAAGATCCTGTCATATGGGGATACATTGAAGGACCTGGAGATGTTTGACACCAAGAAGAAAAGACTAGAGGGAAATATAATAGTTATTTTCAGATATTTAAGAGGCTTTCATATTAAAGAGGAATAGAGCCCAGAAGATAGAAATAGGAGGAACAGGTGGAAATCACAAAACTACCCTTTTAGGCTTAATATAAAGAAAAAAAAATCTTTTTTAAAAAATGTATTTATTTACCTTTAGTTTATAACATTCAGTTCCACTATCCCTTGAGTTTCAATTTTTCTCCCCTTCTCCCCTCCCCTCCAAAAAAAAAAAATCTTAAAAATTAAAACTGTCCAAAAGTGAAATGGACCTATGGAAGTGGTAGTTACCCTTTCTCCCCTCCAAAAAAAATAAAAAGGTTTTCAAGGTATAGATACTGTGTGACTTCTGTAGTCTCTTGCAACTCTAAGATTTTCTGTGATATCTGGATTCAAATCCTGGCTCTGTATGACCTTAAGCAAGTCACTTAATAACTCTGGGCCCTAGTTTACTCATTTGTAAAATGAAGTTGGATTAGATCAGGAAGGCCTGGAAGCCACATGTGCTCTCTAGGTCCTTATGTGTGGCCCTTTGACTGAATCCAAAATTCTCAGAACAAATCCCCTTAATAAAAGGATTGGGATGCTAAGGGAATTTCTGAGACTACGTAATCTCAGAAATTCCCTTAGAATCATAGATCTTGAAAGGTGAAAGTACACTTAGGAGCTTTCACACTCAAGTTCCACATTTGGTTTGATGAAGCTAGGAAGTAGTGAAGCTGGAACCTAAACCAGATCTCTTCTAATTTCAGGTCTGACATTCTCTCTGCTATGCCATGCTGCCTCATAAAACTAAAATTCTATTTTTTGTTGTTCTTGGGTCATTTTTCAATCATGTCCAATTCTTCATGACCCCATTTGGGATTTTCTTAGCAAAGATACCAGAGTGGTTTGCCATTTCCTTCTCCAGCTCATATTTTACAGATGAGGAAACTGAGACAAACAGTTAAGTGACTTACTCAGGGTCACACAACTAGTACATGTCTGAGTCTAGATTCGAACTCAGGAAGATGATTCTTCCTGATTCCCAGCCTGGTATTCTATCCACTATGCCATCTTGCCACCCCTGAGTAAAAATATCTATATTCAAATTATTTACTTACTATGTGACTTTAAGTTGCATCTCATCTCCAGACCTCAAATTTCCTCCTCTTTAATATAAAGCAACTAATTTCTATTAACTCACAATCTAGAGGCACTAGAATTTTATCATGGGACTTACAAATACATATTTGAATCTGTGACTAAAAATTTACCTTCTATAGTTGGAATGATATCACTCATATTTCTGTGTTTTCAAATGCATCCAGATGCTGTCATGATTAGCAATATAAATCTATACAAAATACTGAAATAATGCTACCTAGTATTTATATAGCACTTTACAGATTGCAAAGCACTTCACATATATTAATTCATTCTACACAACAACCTTTTGTGGTGGATTCTATTATTATCCCCATTTTATAGATAATAAACCTAAGGCAAGTTAAGTGGCTTACGTAGCATCATGCCTGTGGTAAGGAATTGAATACAGGTCTTCCTGACTTTAAATGCAATATTCTATTCACTATACTATCTATTAATTTTTGTTATAGATTTTCCAATCAAAGTATATTAATCAATAAACATTTATGAAGTGCCTACTATATGCCCAGCAATATGCGAGGTGTTGAGATTAAGACAATGAAGCAGTAGTACCATCAAAGAGTTTGTAATCTTTGCATAAGTAAGTAAATAAAAAACAAAAAGAAGAATGGACCTGTGGTTTGTTGGTATAGGAAACTCCCAAGTGAGAAAAGAAATTCTCTCTACCCATGCAAGTTGGCACGTCTGTGACTAATAAGCCCAAGATGCTTACGACCCTGAAAGGCGAAGTGGCATGTCTAGAGTTAAATAGACAGTATGTATCCAAGGCAAGACTTGATCCAAGTCTTCTGAGTTCTGAAGTCAGCTCTCTATCCACTACTCTACAAAGTAATTTTGCAGAGGAAAGAACTAGTAGCTGGAAGTATCAGGAAAGGCTTCACAGAGAAGGGAGAACTTGAAATAAATAATACAGGACTAATACTAATAATGCAACTTCTTTCACACAAGCATTTCAGAAAAATTGTCTGATGTTATAAAGGGATCTTAAAATTTATGTATATATACACATACATACATACATATACATACATATATATATACATATATATATGGAAACTACTCTCTAAAATTCCTCACATCTCTAAACACTATGATTCCAGCCCTGTAACAATATTTTTATTATTTTTTTAAAATTATATGTTTCACACAGTGGAGCTTTTACAAAGGGGAATAATTACTTTAAAAGGCAATCACAAATATACAAATACTTCTTCAACAAGTGGAAAATATAATTCCTCTTCCCCCTTATGCTACCTCAATCTCAGGGAGGGGAAAGGGACTGGCTTCATATTTTAGCTCAGTTCTTTTAAAGCACAGCCTGGTTCTGAGTCTACCCTCTCCCTCCCCTACCCCACTCCAGGGGCTCAAGTCTCAACACCCTGGCTTCTCAGGCCTTTCATATACCCTGGCTGACAGCTGCAATCATGGCTTGAACACCTGGGCCCCTGGGAATCACCTCAGAGACCCGAAAAAGGACAGATAACACACAGGAAGAAATGCCCCTAGGTCCATTTCTTGGAGCTGAGGTAAAAAAGAAAGACCAGGGGAAAGGCAAATTCCTTCTTCCTCTTTTTAATTCAGTTCAAGACATCCAGGTTGGGCCCTGAGTGCTAGGAACAGTGGCTAGGAACATAGCAGAAGAATGGCTGAAAAGAGAATCAGCATTTCTTTTAAAGACACAGACAGTCAATCAAGGAGGCTACACCCCTACCCACATGGTAGGGACACAGTGGGCTCCATGTTAGGCAAATTGTGCATATTCAAAGCCATGTTATATATGTATGTATTACTTAATATTATTTACTGTATGAATCTTACTTAACTAATGTGATAACATTTTATTTCAGTTAGGATCTTATTGATTGCCTTTTCTTCTTTCAATGTCCTTTCCCTAAATATATCAATATAGTCCATCTGTTTTCTTTATTCTTCTCTCATCCATCTCTTGGTTTCTGGCTGACGTCTTATCCATCCCTACGTTTCTGCATTGTTGGTAGGACAGAAATAGGACTGATCTCACAGCTGTAAGGCTGAGTAACAGGATTTAAGAAGAGGGCAATGGAAAGTAGAAATGTTGTGGTCTAATTCATGACTATACTAAAAACAAAGCTATGAGTCTTTACCAAACCTCTTAATTAAGACTCAGCTGGATTCACCAATATCTAGTTAAACATTTAGGGTTATCCTCAAGGTGTTCTATGCATTTCCCTAGCTTTCTGTAGAACTGGAATTTTCATAGGTTTGTGATTTGTGTCAAAGTTTTTTGGTTTTTTGTTTTGGTTTGGTTTGGTCTGGGGATTTTGTTAAGGATTGGTAACCAGCTGCCTGACTGAATCAGTATTCTATGGCAGCCAGGATACTGAGCAGCTTCTAAAATCACTGCAATGTTGAAGGAACGACATTATCCACCACTGAAATCAGTGCTCTCGCTGTGACATGCAATAACCTCTCTTTGCAGGTTTGCTGCCCACCTCTTTGGCAGGAAAAACATGGTACATAGTGTACAGGTTTATGTGAATCAATGCTCTCACATCACATATTGGAGCTTTGAAACATTGCAAGCTACCTAGTCTCATAAAACAGGAAACACGCTCAGACTTTAGTAGGCTCTCTAGACTATGGCTGCTTAAATACTGCAGGTAGAATCTGGTGAAGTCCTTTTTTGGCTTGAATTTTGTTGCCACATTAAAAATAGATACAAGAGACTGATACTAAGTAATTATAGATTAAATAAAGAAGTAGCATAAGGGAATTCTGCCACCATTGTGTGTCAGTTTTATTTACATTTTACATCAATAGATTTAGCAAGAAGTATGTGCATCAGGTCATGCATGGGAACTGCATGAGACTCTGGAATGGGAGTGTCAGTTTATCACCAATAGTCGATAAACTGGATCCAGGGCAGGAGTCTGGAAAATACTGTGATTTGTGATTTGCCGAGTGATTTGGGGGGTAATGTGGGGCAGCAAGGAAAATAAAAGGTAATAAAGTAAAATTGGAAAGATTGCAAAAGTATTTTGAAAGCTTCGCTCATCAGGAAAAATCAACAGCAAGAAGTAAATGAGTTCATGGCCATAAATCAAAGAATGTTGGCACAGAAAGGGACTTCACAGATTATCTGGTCCATCTCTTTCATTTTTCAGATGGTGAAGCAGGGGCCCAGAAGATGGAAATAATTTGCCCAAGGTCACACAGAAAAATCAGTGGCAAAGCAAAATTCTAATCTAGTTCTACCAGTTTTTGGTCCAGTGAACTTTCCTATTCAATGGTGATCCTCAATTTTTTTTAACAATGAGAATTCTCTTTTCCCAAGTCAAAAATTTTAGGACCCTATCATGAAAATGACTGTGTCATTAGTATCTATTGATTGATCAAATATATAACAGCAAAAAACTATGAATTCAGTAATAATTCTAAATAAGCATCTCTTTCATTAATAATTGTGACTAAATGCATTTGAAAAATAAGAATACATGAATGTTTAAATCACAAAATGCATTACTAAGGTAAGCTGCTTACTTACATTAGATATCCTTCATTTGGGGAGTGCTAAAATATGTTTATGACAATTTAGAATATGTATATGGTTTTATGGATAGTACAATATGGGCTACAAGCTTAATCCAAGGGTCACAGATACCATTTTTACACTAAGTCTTTCAAGATAGAGAAGTATTGTCTTGCAGGGAATAGAGAGCTGACTTTGTAATCAGGGAGATTTGGATTCCAGTTTTCCCTCTTACACACATTGCTATGTAACCCTGTGCAATTCATTTTGCCTCTCAGTTCTTTAGGCTACTCACTTAAGTTGCAAAAAAGATACTGGCCTACCTTGGTAGAGGAAGTTTCCTCACCTGGGAATCCCCTACACTGATTAAGCACAGGTTCAGGACCTAACCCTATCTTTCTCTTCAATTCATCCCCGAAGGAACTATGATACCAAAAACTCAAAAGATCACTTTAAGGAGGCACTGTGGCTAGAAGAAATGAATACTTGCCTGGGAGTTGGTAGACTTCAGCTCTGCCATTGCATTGTCTAGTGCTACGACTGTGAGAACATCAATTTCATGACCTGTTTTCTCTTTTGTGAAAACAGAGTAAGAGAAGGGACTGGATCTCCAATGTCTTTTCTAATTCTACAAGTTGATGTCTCCATGAAACCAATTTTTCCCTTCAAATTGAAAATGGCCCTAAAGTACATACTTGTGTATATTTGTACATATAAATATATTTTAATATCATAATTAATAAAAGAAACTAGAAGTAGTCCAAGTTATATAGCTATTGAATTCATAAAATCATAGAGCTGAAAGGACCCTTTACAATCATTTAATTCAACTCCCTCATTTTATAGATGAAAAACTGAGGCCCAGAAAGGTAAAGTCACTTGTACAAAGAGAAACAGCTGAGCCTCTTGAGCCTAGGTTTCTTTGTTAGGTTATGAAGTTCATGAAAGTAAAGGATTCCACCATGAAGGAACTAGGGGAAAAAAGTTACTAAACCTCATTAAAATATTCCTCTAATACTTTGTAATTCTAAGTCATTTTTGAGTGAAAGATGCAGAAACCCAAAAGATTTTTCTCTCCTCTCACTGTCCTAGAGGTGAAAGTGGAAGAGGAAGCATCACAGGATAAACCCAGGTCAGAGCAGGAGCTAGAGGAAGATACCAAAGGAAGATTTCCTTAGGCACTCACCCTTTGAGCAATAATGTTCTTGCTTGACCCTCAGGCCTATAGGTGGGACCTACTTAAGTCTTTCTTGCCCTTGGTAGAATCCATAAAAAGAGAGATTTCACACAATTTTCCTTGAAATTTAGGAAGATGGGGTAGCTATAGTTCAGGACAGTTATTAGACTTGGAACCAGGAAGAGGTGGATTCAAATCCTGCCCCTGGCACTAACCGTGTGAGCCTGTGCAAGTGGCTTAATCACTCTGAGTCTGTTTCCACATCTACAAAAGTAGGGATTTGGACTAGATGTCCTCTGTGGTCCCTTCCTCAATAATCATATTATCCTATGGACAAGGCAACTTGACCTTCAAAATTAGAGACACTGGAAGAAAACATAAATGAGAGGACAGTTACAAAGGGGACGAAGAGGAGAGTAGAGAAAAACATAAAGACATTGAAATGTAGGCTAGAGTAAGAAATAGAAAGCAGGAATTTTCATTTCTAGGACTGTCTATGCTAGAAATGGTAAATTAATGACTGAAAGATATTTCCCCATTGCCATTTGGAAAAAGCAAGCAACTGGATTATATCCTCAACTGGGTTTAGATTTTTGGATTGTTAATATTATAAATACGGAGTAGACCATAAACTCAGTTTAAATCTCCTAGTGAAGTATTGATACTGCTCATAAACACTACATTGATGAGTGTGTGTGTATGTGTGTGTGTGTGTGTGTGTGTGTGTTAGGAAGATATATAAGGAAAAGGGAGAATAGGACAGAAAAGGTATAAGGTAACATAGCCCCTTACTGTTATTATAAGTTAATATTCAAACACACTCAAAATCAGTGTCAAAATAAGTTCACTTTCTAATGTAATCTCCTGGAATGTCTGTATTTGAAACAAGAACTAAATGTTTGGATCAGAGAACTTTCCATTTGGGGGATTTTCTGCTATCAGGGATCTGTTCTACACACATACCCACACACACACACACACACACACACACACACACACACACACACACACACACACACACACACCAGACAGTCTAGCGAAAAGAATACTGGACTAGCCAAAAGCTCAAAGTTCAAATCAGGCTTCTGCTACCTACTAGACTAGCACTGTGATCAAGTCACTTGTCCTCTCTTAGGTTCACTTTTCCCCGCCTAAAAAATAGGGATAAATAATACTATGCAATGCATGGGATTTTTATGAGCATCAAATGGTAATGTATTAAAAAATACATTGTAAAATCCAAGTTTCTACACAAATATAAGGTGGCATTATCGTCATTAATTTTTATAAAATTGATATTTAATATGCTTTTTTCATATTGCTAATATATTTCCAGTTTAGAAGGTTGGGGCAGGGATTATTACCTTTCCTTCATTCATCCATTCATTCATTTATTCATTCATTCATTGCATGGCAAAATTAGAAAATGCAAAAAACCCTATCTACAGAGCCCACAGGGTTTCTCTGCGTTTTGTGTTAATAAATCATGTCTAGGTCGATTTTTTATTGTTGCTTTTATAATTACTAAGGGCTACAATGAGTAAAATTTCTGTTGTAATTCTTGATAGTAAGTAAATTAGGGAGCTAGCATGGGACCATTGAAAGAGTGTTGGATTTGAAGTCAGAAATTTTGGGTCAAATGCCTGGGTCCACTAACATATTGTCTATGTGATCTTGCACTAGCTACTTAACTTACATGGGACTCAGTTTCCTTCTATATCACCTGAAGAGAACTGGACTAGATTATCCATTATGATCATAGTAAATCCCTAAACTAGTTCGTGTTGTAGCAGTAACTTAGTTTCCACATTCACTTCTCTGTACTTTTCTGTATGCCCAGAAAGGCTGGAAATATGACTACTGATCAGACTGATAATTTCACCATCAGCAAAAATACTACAACGTACTAGTTCCTCTGCCTCCCTAATATCAATGTTCTGCAGAAAATGAAAAGAAACTTCTCTCAAAAAAGTTTGGTCATCCCAAGCCTATGGTACTCTGTTAACCTAGATTATTTACACAATTAACATAGTACTACTAATGACAGCAATAAAGTGACCACGTATGGGATAGGATTAACACATGTTGAGGTTAACAGTGTTACATATGGGTATGCAGTTATAATTGGAACCCAATCATTTGTTCATTGAGTTTATTGTACCTAATACCTAGCTAGTACATTTTTTTCCGGGTTGTATTTGGGGGTGTGGAAGTAGTCCAGAGCTATGATTTCTTTGTCATGATGGTCTTCTAGTATGGAAATTTCCTCCATCAACACAGATCAGGAACTAAGAGGTTAATGGTTTTTTTTTCTCTTCTGATAACAGAGTATGTGTCAGAGGTAGTACCTGAATTCAAGTCTTCCTGACTCTGTCTGACCCTGTAGTAGCGTTCTGTCCACTATTCTGGGTTTGCACTTTGCACTTGGTGCATATTTAACAAATATTTTTTAAATTGAACTGAATTGAGTTTTAGAGTATGTAATAATATTGTGGTTCATCTAAATCCTTATAATACTAAGTGCTTTCATAATATAATATATAACAGGATAAAACAACATAAGATAGGATATGATAATTATAATAAAATATAGAAAAGAATAAAAAAGAAATATTTCTAGAATTAATTTTCCATAGAAATGCTTTAAACATATTAAATCATTACCAAAATTCCCACTTAATTGACTTTCCACTAAAATGTGTGCATCATTAATCTTCATAGGATGCTAATGAGTTGATACTATTATTCCCATTTTACTGATTGGAAATCTAAGGCATTGTGTTTTTGGACACAGCAAATCAAGGTAAAATGCAAAACCAAATTTTAATAGTTATAGATGAATAAAATCTATATTTCAAAGCTTTAAAATTGTGATAGCGATTGCCAGGTTATAGGTTCCTGTGCTGTCAGCTCACTGATGCCACTGAAGTCAATCTGCTAAACACTACAGAAGATATATGTCAAAGTCAGCAATTAATAAAACTTGATTAAATGATATAATATTTCTATCACTCTGACCATCAAGGGTGCTTTAATAACACACCTCTTTTACTTTCCTAAACAGTGTTTATGGCTGTCCTTTGGCTAAAAAAAGAAAAACGCAAGATAAGCAACCCCAAGAACCTGCTCCCAAAAGAAAGCCATTTGTGGTTAAAACTGACAACTCCTCTGTAGATGAATGTTATGAAACGGATGGAACTGAAGAAATAGATGAGAAAGAAGAAGAGGAGGAGGAGGAATACTCTGATGACAATGAGGAGCAAGGTGAAGAGGATGAAGATGATGAAGAGATAGATCGCGAGGAAGAGGAGGAGATTGAAGAAGAGGAAGAAGATGATGAAGAAGAAGGAGAAGATGTGGAGGATGAAGAAGAAGAAGAGGAGGAGGAGGAGGAAGAAGAGGAGGAAGAAGAAGAACATGGTAATCATTAACATATTAATAAAAAACTAGATGGTATTCTGGGTTAAGTTGTCATTATGACTTCTCTGGGTTGAGATTCATGAGACAAGTTTTGAGTAATGAAGTCATGCAGAAAATTCTCTTTCTTCCTTACTATAAGATTCACCCTTAGTGAAATCCCCTTAATCTTTATTTTAAAGATTGGTCTAAATGTCCTTTAAGACTTTAGACTTCTTTCAGGCAAATAACTATCCAGTTTGAACGTTAGAAGTTACTATTGTCTGCAGATATGTGTGTTTCTGCATGTGTTTACATATATAATGTATTGCACATATATATGTATATGTGTGTGTAAAACTTTAGATTTATCAAAGATTACATACTTTAGGTTATCAATCCTATAAAGTAGTAGACTTTGGTTTAGCTAGAAGATTCACAAGGCAATTTGCTTTGTCTTGAATGACCTGAAAAATTTGCAAGAGAGATTATTACTTAATATCACCTTGCTATAAAAATGATTTTAACTTGTCTATTTGTTTAGTGGTGTTTGGGATCTCCATGTAGCTAGAAGTCTGTTGAATGGTAAAATTTGAGTTTGGGATACTGGTTGCAAAGGTCTCACCATAGTAATCTTATCATAAGCCTAGGATGGAAATGGATATTAATGAAATGATAAAGGAACTGATTAATCTAGAAAAATTTTGTCTCTGTATTTTCAAAATATGACACTGATTCGGTAGGTCTACCTTTCTATCTAGTGTAAATTAATAATGATATTTAGGACACTGGAGCTGGAATGCTTTAGAAACAAGATGTGAATAGTTTGATTTTTCATTCTTTGTCTTAATGAAAACTTTTAAAAGGGATTAGGAACTATTTTTCAGAAAGTTTCGGTTTTTGTGTCTTTAAAATGAGCAGGTTGGACTTGATGCTCTCCAAGGTCTCTCCCAATATAAAGCCTATAATATTAGAAGGAAGGAAGGAAGGAAGGAAGGAAGGAAGGAAGGAAGGAAGGAAGGAAGGAAGGAAGGAAGGAAGGAAGGAAGGAAGGAAGGAAGGAAGGAAGGAAGGAAGGAAGGAAGAAAGGAAGGAAGGAAGGAAGAAAGGAAGGAAGGAAGGAAGGAAGGAAGGAAGGAAGAAAGGAAGGAAGGAGGGAGGGAGGCTTGAAATTTTTCAGTGATAGTCCTTTCTCATTCTCTTGGAATTTGTCTAGCAGAAATGCCAAAACTTGACGAGAAAGTAGGTTTTTAAAAATCCACCTCACCCCCATCCCTGGTCTGATAGCTATTCAGGAGTTTGAATGCTAGGGGAGCCAGTTCCCTAACACAAAAGACTGCTGTGTCCCGGAGCCTGTGGGGAAAGCTTTTCTTAGTTCAGGTAGGTGTGTGTGGTTGTTTCTAATCCCATAAGGCAAGCATTAAACATTCTAACCACTGCTTTTTCAGAAATAATGATAGTTTTACCCCTATGGAGCCTGGCTTGATCACATAAGAAAACTGTTTGAAATGGTTATAGTGGTTTGAGGTCATAATGGAAAATAACATATATACAACTATGCAAAAGAAATTATCTTCAAAAAATCTTTGGAACTAAGAGAAATCCTCCTAGCCAACTAATTCATAGATTTTTCTAGAACCAATTTTATAAAATCTAGTAGGGAAGGAGCACAATCTATGATCATATTAGAAAACAAGATATGGTCTGAAGCAATATGCCTGGGGGGGAAGGGGTGTCTTTGTTGTAATGTGTTAATTATGTTTGGAAAAGGCTCTAGAGGAAGACAAAATTTTTTAACTGAGGTATTAATATTTTCTTTAAAATTATAATATTATTTTGTTTGGGTGGTTTTTGGTCAGGAGGGCCACATGTCAGCAAAATGTAAGCATCATTTTCATGCTAAAAAAATTCCATATAGTAATATATTTAGGAAGCTGGAAAGTGTAGCTATTAGTGTATTATTTGTAGACACAAGGTTAGACCTGCTCTCTTATAGCTGGTCATCATAGCTTATTCATTTCCATAAATTGGCCCTGGCATAATATTAGGCATCATTCTCTCAAGTTCTAGTCTCTGTGTCTGAAAAGTAGTAGAAAATTTTGTTTTAAGAAATGGGAAACTTATATGAAAGTAAGAGATTAGTATTAATCACATAAAAGATTTTTTTAATTAGGACACATCATTGATCAAACATCCAAGACACATCTCCACTTCTGCTGTTTATTTTCTCAAATATTACATTTTCTATTTCGGATTACTTTTTGTGATCTTTGGTCCACCCTAACTTGAACATTATGAGGACATCTTCTGAAAAACCCAGCAGATTTCCAACCTTCCTTTAAAATTGGATTTCTAGAGGTTCATGTAGACTTCTTTGGTTCTTGTTTAACTATTTCAGACATAATTGTTGTGTTAGAAATTCAGACAAGGAGAGTACAAACTCTGGCAAGTTCTGCTAGCCAGTGATGGACTGCGTGTCTTCCATGAAAGAACCAACCTCACATGAAAAATAATCTAGGGATGAGTAGCATCCCCAGATTAGCTTCAGGGTATTGAATTTTATAGACATAGCAATTCACAGAGGCTATCTACGAAAGCATAGCAGGGTTGTGATGTGCCCTGGTGGAAGGAGTATCCATCCACACTGATGAAATTACAGGCCCTTGAGCAAGGACTATTGAACCAGGAAATTCATAGGCTTTAGCCTATTCTTGATGCATAAAAGAACTAAAAGTAAATATATGTGGGGGAGGAAAATCCAATTAGATGAACATAACAGATAGGACATAATAGATTACCATAAAGAAGCAAACAAGAACACTATCCTATTCTTTATTATATTTTTAATGCTGGGGGTAGGAGAGAAGGCACATTAGAATTTTGCTTAAAGAAAATCTTTTTAGGTAAGCTGCAAATATTTATTCATACCCAATGATTTGGAAGAGATGTTACAAAAGCAAATAAACAATTCTGCCAAATGTAAATTTTGTTAATCTCCTTAAACAGCCTTTGTCTACATCATCATCATCATCATCATCATCATCATCACAATGATTATAGCCACTTAGTGTTTATATGGCACTTTAAGGTTTGTGAATTACAATGTGTTTTCTCATTTGATCCTTAAAACAACCTGTAGAATAGGTATTATTATTGCCCTCATTTTGCAGATGAGGAAAGTGAGTCTGAGAGAAGTTAAATGACTTGTCCAGTGTCACAAAGCTGGTAATTATCTGAGGCAAGATTTTATTTGGAATCTTGCTACTATGCTACCTAGCAGTATAGTACAGTGAAAAGATTTGAAATCAAAGGACCAGGGTTTGAATTCCAGCTCTAAAACTTACTACTTAATGCGACCTAGGACAAGCTGATTAGCCTCAGTTTTCTCATCTCTAAATTGAGGGGATTAGAATAGATGACCCTTAAGATCCCTACCAGCTCTAAATCTGAATTTTCACATCCCTGAATTGCTTTGGAGGAATTATTGCTAACCCCCAAAGGATGGCTAACATTGAAACGGTTCTGTTATCATCAGCACCATTATAGACAAATCTTTTCCAAGTTCTTAGCAAATCAGGTAGAGAAGTCAGGTCAGGTTGCCTCTTTTAAGAGAGCCTGTCAAATGATTCCCGATCCTCAAAGGACCCCAGTCAGCTTAAGACAAAAACTAAAGGTCAATTTTAGGAATGCTGTTCTGTATTCTAGTTATTGCACAACCTCTGGATGAAGGCAACAAAAGTTTGTTTGATTTACAAAACAGACTGTTTCTCTCTCTGAGAAGAACTCACTTTTAGATAACTGATTCCCAAAGGCTATTTTGCAAAGTTTTTTCTGTTATAGGGAAAAATCTCCAATGGAGAAACTTCAAGAACAAATGTTTCTGGGTCCCATTTAGCCAGTATCACTCAAGATGGCTTGTACTCCAGGTATTTCTTAGTTCTGTGGGGTGAGAAGTCAGTCTGAGCCTCGTTCAAAGTCTAAATGCTGTTTTGATCATTTCACATGACCAGACTCTTAGACATTCATCCTAATTCACTGAAACAGGACTTTCAAAAGACATCTCTATCAGTCATTTATTTCTGTTCCCAAATATGCCAAATATTTTGCATTTCACACCATTGCTATAAGTGGTAATCCTCTCACTAACTTCCTGCTACTCATAGCAACATGTATAACATGAAAACCAAACTTTGCATGTTTTGCTTTTGAAATAGCAGGCCATTGCTCATAAATAGAGAGAGTGATATTTCAGTCACATACTTGAACAGATCCAACAGCAATCTGTATTTCTGAACCATATTTTCTGAAAGCATTCTCTTCCCACATATAAAGAATACAAGAGAAAGCTGGACCCTTATGTCAGAAAACCTTGAAATCCCAATGATTCTCATTTTTCTCATTTTGCATTAACAGTGACCTTTATCTTTCTGAGCCTTTCATCGGGTTCCTTCTAAAGCTGATCACATCAATATCCTCTAAACACATGACACCAACATCAGTCTCAAGTTAAAGAACACAAGTGTACTCAGCGAACCAGGACAGGCTATCTATAGAGAAGGAAAGAAAACTGTCCACTGCACATAGAAACTAAAGGGGGCAAAGGTTGGGGTAGGTTTGAGTGAGGAAATCGGGGCAGAGAATTAAATATTTTTCATATTTTTAAAACTATAAACTTAGAGGCAGTACAATATCTCATCTTTTGAGGTTGTATTAGATAATGTGAAAAACAGAAGTTAATTCCATCCATAACAATACCCTCAATACTCATCTCCTTGATCCAGAAATAACTTGAGAGTCAAAGGATTCAAGAAAATTAAGAATCCATAAACACCATAATAAGCCTTAAAGAGGAAATAGGGAGGTAATAGTAAATACTTTCTATACACTATGAATTGATTTTAAACTGCTCTGATCTGCATTTATTCTCATTTTCTGCTTGTCTTACTATACGAGGAAAAGGTGGTGGTAGTTGTTATTGTTGTTGTTTAATCAATCTGTCCCTGGTCATGCTAAAATTAAAATGGCCACTATTTAGTGGCCAAAGATTTTTTCTAATCATTAACTCCAATTTTTACACATCCTGTTTCTCTCTGCTATCTAAATGACAGTGTGTCTCTCACTTAATTCTCCTGTGATCTGGAAAACAGAATAAATTGTTACATAGAATCTAGTGAGTTATAATTCATTTTCATACTCCAGCCCATTAAAAAAGACCAGGGCTTTAAAATGATCATTAATCTCTGGTCCCTTAATGATAAATTATTAAATTCTTACATGGTACAACTTAAAAGGAAAAATCCTTCTTTCTGCAGTTCCCAATAGATATAGTAGAAGCGCTAGGAGGGGAGTGAGCACAGAAAGCTACCATCTAGACCGAAGAAAACTGTCCTCACACTGCCACTGTTAACACCTGGCTACTTTATGAGTCATCCTTGGGAAAATGCCATTTTTAAAAGCTTTTTCTTTACTATAGGCTATTTTTTCTTGACAGAACCCCTGACGTGTATTATTAAAAATTACTTTGGAGGGCAGTTAACCTTATAATCAGGTACAATGCAAGTATCTTTCCTTTCTTTCAGGTCTTTTGACAATGTAAGTTGATATGATCCTTACATATTCACATCTGAGGAAGAATTGGGTGATTTGAGGAAAACTAGAATATTTATGTGAAGCTTTTTCAGATATCTAACATGACTTGTCAACATTCCAGTGCTTTCAGTACATAATAAAAAGCAAAAAAGGTTCTCTAAGTTTGTTTAACAACATTGGGTTTAGACTTTAGAGGAAAAAAAATCCTGAATTTTTTTTCTCATTTCTATCACAAATAGATTAAAATAGGAGCCTCTTACTACCACCATTCCTGTCCCATGTTAAGGAGGTTTAAGCAGGATTTCTTGTACTTTTTTTCAGTAACCAAACTTCAGTAGAAAGTATCTGACCTATCACTTTGCAATAAGCTATACAACTAATAAATAATTGTAAAAGTTAATGGGAATTCCAGTCTGCTTTTCCAAAAGGAATTCAGTATTGGCAAAAATTCTGGCCTCTCTCAGACCTGGGTCTAAATCCTGACTGCTCCCTGTTTTCCTTGGATAAGTCAGATAAATTATCAGAGCCTTACTTTCCTCATTTCTCAGAAAATGATGGGGTTCAATTAAGTGATCTCTAAGTGTCCTACCTCTGAATGCCTTATTATAATATTTTAACAAAGTTGTTTTCTAATCAAACAAAATGGCATTTCTGATAACCAAAGCATCCTAAAATCCGTAATAAATAAGTTCATGGTTATTTTTAAAGAGTCTTTGCTGATATATGGGATATATGCTATTTACATGTGCACAGTCTCTGAGCCTTAGTTTTTCACATGTAGAATTAAATGATTCGATTAGATCAGTGGTTCTCAACCTTCCTAGTGCCACAACCCTTTAATACAGTTCTTCCTGTTGTGGTGACCCCCAACCATAAAATTATTCTCTTTGCTACTTCATAACTATAATTTTCCTACTGTTATGAATTGTGATGTAAATATCTGATATGCAGGATGTATTTTCATTGTTACAAATTGAATATAACCCACAGATTGAGAACTGCTGGATTAGATGATCTCTAAGTTTCCAAATCCTATTATACTTTGTTACATTGCCATCTAAACTCATTAGCCAAAAGTCCCCTAATATCACATAGAGGTGTCTAAGAAGTGATAAACTTGAGGGAATCATAATTTCCCTCAATCAATAAGCATTTATTAAGTGACCACAATGTCCCAGCTTTGTATTAGGGATATGATGTTCAAAAACACAAAATCATGCCAGGCTCTACTTTGAAGGACCTTACCTTCTTGGGCAGCAGTTCTCAACCTGTGGGTCATGACCCCTTTGGGGGTTGAATGACCCTTTAATAGGGGTCGCCTAAGACCATGGGAAAGCATGTATTTTTGATGGTCTTACTAACCAAGACACCGCTCCTCTATTCATCTCCACACGGGTCTGCCCACATGCAGATACACCCACATACGAGTATTAAAGGGTCATGGCATTAGGAAGGTTCAGAACCACTGTAATCTAGGGTATCTTTAAATCTGAGGCCTACTCAAGATACACGAAAAATTTAGGTTGGTTTTTTTTTAATCTAGCAAAACATTAATTTCTTGGTCCTAGACAGGCATGATGAGGAGATGTTGGGGGAAAGAACAGACCTTTTTTTGTTGTTGTTCTTTTAAAGAACTTTATGTAGTCCTTTAAAAAGTGTGTACAATCATTAGCTTCAGTTCAAAGCATCTACTCCGAGATGCCCATAGGGGCCTGATTGCTCTTCTTATTTCCCTTCTCTGCTGCAGCTCAGCCTTCCTTTAATGTTCTCATTTTGGTATCCTCTTTTGGTTTCTGCTTTTGCTGTGGCACCAATTCTTTTGCATATCATCTTAACTCTTATGTGGGACTAGGGGTTCTGAATGCCCACTGTTGCTGCTGCTCAGCTCTTCTCAGTTCATGTCTCACAGATTCTTTGTGTCCTATTGAGAAATCCAAGCTATGACTAAAGTCCACCTAACAGCTTCAAAGATCATGACAAATGACAAATATAAATCAAGGTTAAGAAGGAATGATTAGCCATCTAAACTACAAATCCCAGGATACTAGTTAGTTTCCAGATTCCTAATATAACAAACCATAAAAGAGAAATAAAGGGTATTTAGGAGGCAGAGCACTGCCCTCCTAGGATAGGAGAGAATCCCCTAAACACTGCCCTAGATATTCTCTAGGATATCTATAGGAATCAATAAAGGCCTCTTTAAAAAGGTGGTGCCTGAGCAGAGATCTAAGGAAAGGGTTCCAAGAGGCAGGATGAAAGTAAAGCAGTGAATCATAGTCGTCAAACAATGATGAGCAAATTCTGATACTATCAGAAAAAAAAACACCTCAGTATGTTGGGTGTATAACAATTCAACACAAGGAAAACTGTGGATACAATTGGATAAAAAGGTAGAACTAATTCTTCTATCTTCTGAAAAGTTAACATCTCACTTATCCTATGATACACCCATTTTTTGACCAGTAAGTGTGTGTATTGATGTATGTGTCATTTCCACTTAAGAATGAAAGACTGAGGCGGGGGAGGGGAGGGGGGAAACTAGCTAATTCTTCATTTGTAACAGGACAGAATTTTTCCTAAGAGCTTATTTTCAGATATCATCCCTGGATTTCATGGCTTTACATATCCTTCAACGCAAAATTCAAAGCTGTATTGAAAATTAAAAAGTGTGAATTCTTTGAAGAATCAGACTTTTAAAAACTTTTAAAAAACACAGGCAATGTTGAATAGTGAGTAACTAGCCATACTCTGAGTCAAAAAGGCCTGGGTTCTGGTTCTGACTCAAGGACACATAGGAAATCTCATTAACTATGCATATTTTCAAGAAATGAAATGAATGAAATTTTCATCATTTTATTTAATTAGCATAAATTTTATCCATTGGGGGCAGCTAGGTGGCACAGTGAAACATATCTGTGAAAGCACTTTGAACACTATAAAGCTTCATGAACATTATAATCATTATTTAATAGCAGTGTTATCACATGCTAACATTACATATGTCATATCCAGGGTCCAGTGTTAAATTATATGTGTTATAGCAATGTGCTTCTAGTTACTTCCAAAATCTCCTTAGAAGGAGGTCCAAGCTTGAACTGACTCTTACTTAGCTGAATTCTGGATGAACACTAGTGAGTCAGGTTGTGATTAAGGTAGCAGTTTATCTTGATGTCACAGTCACTGATATATGAAGAACTCTTAAAACATGGTGATCTTTCGATTCAGCTAGGATCTATTAAACCCCTGATATCTGTTCAACACTAGACTGGATGCCATTATGGGTGGAAAACATATAAGATATGAACCATCTTGCCTTCAAAAAAATTTATCATCTCATTGTGGGGATAAGACATGTATAAATTTTTTTTAAATGCCATCTTCCAAAAACAAAATAAAAAGACAATAGGATCTGTCAGAAGCAATAATAATTCTTGTTAGAAGTAAAGTTTTCTGACATTGAAAACTGTTAAAAGCGTGGGTGACCTTAGAAAAATTAATTTCCCTTTAGGCCCCAGCTCTTGTTTTTGTTTTGTTTTGTTTTAATTCATGAAACAAGGGTTTGTCCAAAATGTTGTCAAAGGGTCTAAGTCTTAAAGTTAGAAGTGATAGTTCTTCTTTTAGTAAAGAGGTTTGGTTTTTAAATAGAAAAAGGAGAGATTTTCTTTTGTCTAGAATGGTTTATATGTGCTTCTTCTTCAAAGTGAAGCAAACAGCCTTATAACCCCTCAAAGTCCTTACAAATAAGGAAACAACTGTTTTAGTGGATTAGAGGTCACAGGAGGAAAGGGAAAACATTTTTGCTGAAACTTGAAATTTTCAGATTGTAGAGAAGCAATGAACCCAAAGGTTCTTCAGTCTTACCTCAATGGTCAGTTTGCCAATATCCATAACAAGCAGAGCAATCCTGTCACCCTAAGGCCTTGAAACTTTCAACAAATGCTCAAGGTATCCATCTGCCACGGACATTGCTTATTGACATATTTGTGACATTCTACTCTCAGTCCCCATCCTGTGCCCTGAGTTATTCAATGCTCCTCTGACAATCTCTACCTAAAAGAAATAGAACCTTAGAAATCCACAATTCAGATTTACTATACAATATAAAAATCTGATCTTGAGCCCTTTCACTGAATTTCACCTTGCACAGTGATTTCTAATCGTGCCTCTATATGTGTGTGCGTGCATGTATGTGAGGGAGAGGAGAAGGGGCCATACCAGGACCTGGATCATGATTCTATGCAGCCTTTTAGCCCGCATTTGTCTTAGAAAATGCTCACTCAGTCACTTTCTCCCAACTACTGAATCACTTTCATACCAAAGTCATTCCTATAAATACCATAGTTGAATTTCCCTCAATATGCACTCTTTCTATATAGACATAGCCCAGTTCCCCAAAGGTAGTTCTTCATCAAGTTTACAATCACTATATTAGGCAGGACCCTTAATTCACCCTGGACCAAATGTTAGCCCTGGAACTACATTCCAACTCATATAGGCCTGAGGAATTATAAATCACTGGTCCTTGCCCAGATCCTGAAAGTCTTTGTGGTGATGATGGTAATTAAAAGTCTGCATCTGAGATGTGGTGGCCTTGGTATGAGGATTTATATGCTGGGAAGGAAAATTCAGTGGAAGTCTAGAATCTATTAACCAGTATTTGCTAAGCATCCACTGTATCCATCATGTATACACTGTATACATCTCTATGCCTACTACGGGTAAGATACAAAGGTGGGATGTATTTTCTTTTCCCTGGAGCTCGTAGTTTCGTTAGAGAGATAAGATCTACATTAAAAAATAGCTATGGGAAAATTCAGATGATTTTAGATTATGAACACAAAATTAGACTTCAGAAAAGAGAAAGATGATTGTGGTCCTGGAGCTTTTTAGGAGGATTTCATGAAGGAGTGGGATTTACTTGGTCTTTAAAGGAGTGTGGGCTCCTGACTTCCAATCTTGGCTCTCTCTCCAATGCTTCCATACCACTTCCAAAATAATTTTTCTTTAGCATAAGTCTGTCTGTGTCACTTCCCTACTCAAGAGCCTTTAGTGCCTCCCTATAGCCTCTATGATATACTACAAATTCCTTGACTTAGCATTTAAAGCCCTTCACAATCTGGCTCCAGTCCAAGTTACCAGAATTGTTTCACATCATTCTCCTTCACATACTCCACATTCCAGTGAAACTGGTGACACGATGTTGAATTTCCTAATTAAATGTAAGATCTTTAAGAATAGTGACTACTTTTCATTTCATCCTTGTTTCCCCATCACCTAGCACAGTGCACAAAGTAGGTATTTAGTAAATGCTTCCTGACTGAATTACTTGCTGAGAAAAAAGAAGAGCTTGTGGCAATCAAATGGAATAATATAAACAAAGGATCTGTAGTGGAATTTGAATGAACAAGCTTAATGATTTCTGTTAATGATAGATAGAATTAAATATCAGATGAAGATATTTGGACACTGACCCAATAGACACCTTTACTAAGTTATTAAGTAGAGGAGAGACATGATAAAATCAATATGTGGTATAGGGATGGATGTGCATAATATCTGTCTCTTCTGTACTTCTCAGGTCGAGTTCTCACAATGGTAATATCACATCCCCAAGACAGCCTTCTTTGTAAAAAATATTTATGCAAGAAATTTCAAACCTAATATTATATAAAGAAATATAGTCATTGCAGGTTATATATAGGATGACACGCAGTTTCTGTTTGAGGTCAGCAGTTTCATAGCTCTTACTTATTTCTGAAAAGAAAGTTTAGTCTATCCTTAAGGGAAATTGTGCTCAGCTTTTTGACAGTCTTGTTATTATTTTCTGCTCCAAGACAAGCAATTAAAAACATCATTTAGAGGGAAGTCAGTCAAGTCAATAAACAAGTGTTTACTATGTGTGGAGCACTGCTGTGTAAAGCACCACTGGGAAAACAAATATAAGCAGAAAGACCCTGCCCTCAAGGAGTTTACATTCAAATTGGTTGTTCTAGTTATTTGTCCTTAGTTCTTGAAGAGAACGCTGACAACAGGAAGGTGGGGGGAGTTATCAAAGGACTGGAGATAGGTCCAGAGTGAACCTGTGTTCTGGAGTCTTCTCTAAACCAACCCAAATCCCTGACTCTCAACATTTGCCTCCACCGTCCCTGGTATTTACACTGGGGCCCCCTTCAGTAAATTGCTAACACTCTTCTTCACAAAGTCCATAAATATTGGGAATATAATTAGTGATTCTCATACATCTAAAACAAAATTAGTTTGAACCTGACCATTACTAGTATTATTATCATAATTAATTTTATGCCTTAAATGTGATGGTTTCTATGTGAGAAAAAATTAGTATATCAATTATAATCTTTTTTTTTCAATCTTCAGTCTCAAGTAGACTACCTTGAACTATGGAATAAAGTAGAAAGGTATGGAGAACTAACTACATGAATGAGAAGAATTTCATTCATTCTGAATTTGTGATCATTCTGATAACTGTGTATCTTGGACTTACTAAATAAGAAGCATCATGAAGGACTTTTAGATTTATAAAAACTCATAATGTAGATCTACTGTAAATGTCCATATTTCAACCAATTTGCTTCATTTTACTTACTAGCAACAATTTACCTTAGTGAATAAAATATATAGTAATTTTAAAAATAGAATTAAATACCTTATCCATTGTGTTGCAGTTTGATTTTTTCACTATTAGATAAGAATTTCCCCACCTCTCCATCATACATAGTTTATTTTAAATAGTAATGTTTTATATATATATAGCCATCAGTTTACAATAGATTAACCTAGATACAGAAAGCTTGTTTATCCATTGCTCTCTGAAGGTCCATTCAATCAGCCAAGAAGCATTCATCAAGCACCACTATGTGCCAGACACTACACTAGGTTCTTGGTATTTTGTTGTTGTTTAGTTGTTTTCAATCACGTCTGACTCTTCGTGACCCCATTTGGGGCTTTCTTGGCAAAGATACTGAAGTGGTCTGCTATTTCCTCTTCCAGTTAATTTTATAGATAAGTAACTGAGGGAAACCGGGTTAAGTGATTTGCCCAGGTTCACACAGCTAGTAAGTGTCTAAGGCTAGATTTGAACTCAGGAAGATGAGTCTTCCTGACTCCAGATTGGGCACTCTATCGACTTCACCACCTAACTCCCCTAGTTCTTAGGATACAGAAGCAAAAGTGAAGCATGTGTTCTGTATATGCCATTTTGATCTGTGATTTTTGCATATGAATTCTAGGTGTGTGTTGTAGCCTATATATATATATATATATATATACACACACATATATGATGTGGAGTCAGAAGGCACAGAGTTCTATTCTTCACTGTGACTTTGGATAAACCATATATACTTTTCTGAACAGACTCAAAATAGGAAGCTTAAATTATACAAGAGAATCATACCACCTCCCTACCTCCAAAGCTATCAAAAAACCAAGAGACCCAAGATTGGCCGGGAGCTTTCTAATCCTAGGTCCTAGTTCTAGAGAATGTATTCCCTCCTACATAATTTACAGACAACCCTCTCAGTAAGTTATCACAACAGTAAAACCATACTCTTAAGTCAATAGTCTTTAGGGCAACAGAAATTGCACTTTAATTGTTATTAACCTTCTAAAAAACTGTATTCTGGGTATAATTCAATTGCAAGTGCATACAGCACAGTAAATAAAGAATAATTGTACCCAGCTTTGTTTTTACTGGGCTCTTCTTGAGCTTATGCAGTCTTCATACCTTAGGCCACACCCTCTAGCCCTGTGAGTTATCCATGTAGATTCTTTTTTAGCCTGAACGCCAAGAATTTTTAAAATTATATTCCATTTCTTCTAACATATTTTTTAAAAACTTTATTCTGGATGTAAAAATGAAAGAGAGAGAGAGAAAGAGAGAAAGAGCAAATTTCCATTCATACAGTAGTACACTCAAAAAAAGATTCTGTATGAAATCCTAAATCTCCATTTCATGACACTTACTTTTTTATTAAAAATGAAATAAATTCTAAATGTTTCTTTCAAAACTATTCTGCATGTCTGTGCTTCCTTTAGAACTTCTATTTTCTATTCTCTTCTGTCCATTTGTAAAACTGTTTCAATGGCCTTCTTGTTTTGGGCATCACTCTTGTCCCTCCATGACATGCCACCAAGCCCACAACACACACATCTCACCTCCCATTAACTGAGAGAGAAAAAAGAAAAAAAGAAAAAACTTGAAACAAAGGTCATGTCCAAAAGCAAATGCTCTTCACCATGTGTCCATTATCTCTGTCTTAGAAGATGGGTGTGATGCTCCCTCATTAGGTCTCTGGAAGCATATTTGGTCATTGCTTTAATAAGCATTTTTTTATATCTTTCAGGGTTGTTGTTGTTGTTTATAATGTTATTTTTGTAAAAATTGATCTCTTATTTCTGTTCACTTCATTATGCCTAATTTCATACTGCCCAGGATCCTCTGAAATTGTCTCTTCTGTCATTTTTTACAGCACCAAAATGTCCCATTACATCCATATACCACAGTTTGTTTCTCAATTGTAGAAGCAAGCTAAGGCATCTTCCCCTTTTTTTGGTCTTCTGTATCCTTTTTCCCTCCTTTAATTTCCCACCACCACCATATCAGAAAATTTGTTTTGATTTTCACTATTCCCTTACTGATATTATTCTCCTTCTGAAGCCTATTCTTCCTCCCAGGCCAACCCTGTTTGTTTCCATGAAGAATTTTATGCATTTCTGAGCCAAACTGTTTTTGTGTGCACGTGGGTTCAATCCTCCTTTATCCATTTTATATAAGAGTGAGATTCAACAGCTGCCCATTTCCCCCTACTCTTTTCATGTTGGTATATTCTTCTTAAGCACCCTAATTATGAGAAACAAGTTCTCCCCCTTCTTCCTGCTTTCTAAACTAATGTAGTCATTCTTTTTCTCTCTCTGATTTCCCCCCCTTTAAAGTCTCAGAATAGAATCAACCCATTCCCAACACCTGTCTTTTCCTTAACTCCTTCCCGTTTCACAACATTCAGATTCTAAAGGGACATTTATTTTATCTCCCCTTATTAGAATGAGATCATATACAGATCTTTCAAATTATTAAAATAAATTTACCTTTCTAGGTTTCTCTGAACTATTGAGTTTGCATCTCAAAGTTGCTACTCAACTCTCATCTTTTCATCAGAAATATCTTCAAGTTTTCTATTCCATTAAAAATCCATTCCCCTCTCAGCCCCCAGAGAATTACACTCGGCTTTACAGAGTAAATTGCTTTTCTTTGTAAGCCTGTATCTTGTGGAATCAGTACTGTATTCCAAGATCTCCTTTCAATTTCAGTAGAACTGCCAAGTCTTCTGTGATGCTGACAAATTCCTAGTCATTTAACTATTTCTTTCTATGTACTTGCCATATTTTTTCTTTGACATGGAAAGCCTAGATTTTGATTATGACTTGAGCTTCCCTTAAGTTTTCAAGGACTAAGAAAATCTTTCTTTGGGGGCAGAGGGCTCTTGTCTATATAAAAATTTTATTTAAAGTGTATTACAAAATTCATGGGCCCACATATGACATACGGTCAAGTGTGTGCTGACGCCAGCTCATACTAGCTCTCAATTATTAATTTCTAAATGTGAGCATTTCTGTGTCTGAAACTGGCAGACACTACAGACCAGAGCTTCATTTATTGAACTCTTTATATTGTCCAGACTTAAAGTAATGAAGAAAATGTTAATGTAGATTAAACTCAAGGGTGTCCTGCATGCATGTTGTTTTTGTTTTTATGGAGTGTCAGTTTTTGACCATTTCAGCACACGCCTGGATACTGTTTTTATCTATGAAGATTTAGAATAATGGGTAGAGAAGATACAATTATATATTTGTTTGGTGCACATGAAAAATGTTTTGCAATGTCTAGATGGGGTGGGTAAAGCTCTAAGGGTACAGGTGGTACTCTGCTCAGCTTCAGTTCTATTTCAGTGGATGTCCAAGTCTCTCAGCTACCTGCTGTTATGACCTAAAAGTTGGTATTAACAGATGGGTGGGTTTCCAAGACAGGGTACAGAGGTCTATGAAACATGAATTTCCATAACATAGTATAATAAAAATCCATTCGATGGATTTTTCTTTTCCTATTTTCATTTTGCCCACTTGTGCTAATGGATCTGGGCAGTTTTCATTTATGGTTTCTTAAAAGTAGAGTGTCTAAGCTCTTTCCATCCCCATAGGAGAAAATGACCTTCTTGATTTTTTTTAATTTTTCAATTACATTTTGTTTCAATCAGCAAAAATCTGCTATCTGTGCCTCCCACCCCATCCCCAACTGAGAATAAAAGAAAAACAAAATACCTGATACAAGCATGTATAGACAAGCAAAACAAATTTTCACATCATGTCCAAAAAGTATGTCTTATACTGAACTCTGAGTTCTTCACCTCGATCAGGAGGTAAATAACTTGTTTTGTCATTAACCTTCTGGAATCATAGTCAGTCATTACACTGATCAAAGTTTCTAGTTCTTTCAAAACTGTTTATCTTTACCATATTGAAGTCATGGTATAAATTGTTCTCTTGGTTCTGCTTACTTCACTGTGCATCTGTTCACAGTTTCCCAATTTTCTCTGAAGCTATCTCTTTCATTATTCCTTACAGAATAATAGTATTCCATCAAAGTTGTATGCCATAACTTGATTCAGTCTTTCCCCACATGATGGGCACCTCTCTGATTCCCATTCTTTGCCATTTCAAAATCTTTTTTGTATGTCTTTAGTATGTTTTGCTTAAAACTAATCTTTCCCTCAACCTACCTTCCTTATAAATGTCCTCTTCTCCCCTTTCCCTCCCATTTCCCTGTTTAGTGAAATGTATTTCTATATTAGATTTTGTGTGTGCATACACCCTCCTCTTTGACCACTTCAGAAGAGTGGGATTCAAATGTCAGATGTTCTACCTGGACCTCTTCCTTGTTTGTATAGATATCTACTTGTATACCCTTCTTATATGAGATAATTTTCCCCTAAACTCTGTCCTCTCTCCAGTGTATTCCTCTTCCCCTCTCGTTTCATTCTTCTCTTAAGATAATTAGAACTTAACAGAACCACTCCAAGAAATTGTCTAATAATATTCCTTCTATGACCCCTGATGATGATAGGGACATATATATCATTCCCCCATACTAAAATGTAAGAAGTTTATTCTTAATCAGTCATTTATCACTATTAATTCATGCTTAACATTTTATGTTTCTCTAAGCATGTGTTTGAGCTTCTTTAAAAACTATATTTTCATTTTAATTTATGGAATGAAACAAAAATTTCGCTAACATAGTATAATAAAAAAGATTGCACATGAAACTTAAAATCTGTTACATAAACTTGCTGTTCCATTTATATATACAATAAATATATATGTAATTTCTATAGAATACATATCATTTTTCTTTTCTGTCCTTTTCTCCCCTGCCAAAGATGGCTACCATTACACACAAATAGGTGTGTATATTTGTGTGTGTGTGTGTGTGTAAAATTTTTCTATATATACTTCTATTTATGAATTCTTTCTCTGGATACAGAAAGCATCTTTTGTCATGTGTCTTTTGTAGTTAATTTGGGCATAGTAAAAATTATTTAGTTGCTCAAAGTCTTTCTTAAAAACAATATTGTTTCTGTATAGAGTGTTCTCTTGGCTCTGCTCATTTTATTCTTCATTATTTGTGCAAGTCTTTCCATTTTTTCTAAGATCACTGAACTAATCATTTCTTATGTTCAGTAGTGTTACATCACAATCAAATACTACAACTTGTTCAGCCATTCCACAATTGATGGGCATCCCTGCAAATTCCAGTTATTTGCCACCACAAAGATATCTCTATAAGAACATAGAGATTAGAACATAGAGATTAGAATTATCGATAATTCTATTATTAGAACATTAGATTAGAACATATAGATCCTTTTCTTTTTTCCCTAATCATCTTTGGAAATAGACCTAGAGGTGGTATTATGGAGTCAGGGGTATATGCAGTTTAATAACTCTTTTGACATAACTCCATTTTGTTTCCAGAATAGTTCACAATTTCACCAACATCAAATTGGCATCCCAACTTTTCCACATCCTCACCAACATTTGTCGCTTTCCCCTTCAATCATTTTAGCCAAACTGATGGATGTAAAATGATATCTCAAGGTTGTTTTTATTTGTACTTCTCTAATCAATAATGATTTAGAGCATGTTCTCATATGGCTATAAATTGTTTTGATTTCTTCATTGGAAAACTCCCTGTTCATATCCTTTAATCATTTTCTAATTGGGGAATGACTCATATTTTTATAGATTTGGCAAAGTTCTTTATATATATGTGACATATGAGACCTTTATCTGAGAAACTGTCTATAAAGTTTTCTCCACCACCACCAATTTTCTGCTTTCCTTATTATCTTGGCTATACTTGTTTTATTTGTACAAAAACTTTTAATTTAATGTAATCAAAATTATCCATTTTACACATAACTTTGCTATCTCTTGTTTATTTGTAAATCATTCACATATACATATATGTAAGTCTGATAAGTAATATGTTCCATTTTCTTCTAATTTTCTTGTAATAGCTCTCTTTCTATCCAGGTCATGTATCCATTTTTACCTTAGTAAAAGGTGTAAGATATTGGTCTATGCCCAGTTTCTATAATAATGCTTTCCACTTTTCCTGACAAGTTTTACTAAAAAATGAATTCTTATCCCAAAATCTTATGTCTTTACACTTGACAAAGTTGTTATATCTATTTATGGCTGTATATTGTGTGTGTGCTCTGTTCCATTGATCTGCCATTTTGTTTCTTAGCCAGCATCAGATAGTATTGATAATTACTGCCTTGTAATGTAATTTAAAAACTGTTACTGCTACACCTCCTTTCTTTATATTTTTTTTTCATTCGTTTTTTGAAATTCTTGACTTTTCTTCAAAATGAATTTTGTCATTATTTTTCCTAATTCAATGAAATAATTTTTGGAAGTTTAATTGGGATGGCATTGTAAATTAGTTTAAGTAAAATTGTCATTTTTATTATATTGGCCCTGCCTACCCATGAACAATTAATATCACTCCAATTATTTAAATCTCATTTTATTTGTATAAAGCTTTTAAAAATAATTTTGCTGGGGCAGCTAGGTGGCGCAGTGAATAGAGCACCGGCCCTGGAGTCAGGAGTACCTGAGTTCAAATCCGGCCTCAGACACTTAACACAAAAAACTAGCCGTGTGACCTTGGGCAAGTCACTTAACCCCAACTGCCCTCCAAAAAGCAAAAAAAATAATAATAATAACAATTTTGCTTATATAGTTCCTAGATTTGTTTTGTCAGGTATACTGCCAGGTATTTTATACTATCTAGACTTATTTTAAATGAATTTTGTTTGAACTTTAAAGTTTTTACAAAACTCACATTTCCAACTGCCTCCTAGATATTTCCATCTAGGTACCCTATCAGTACCTCAAATTCAGTGTGTCTAAAACTGAACTTATTATCTCCTTCTTTCAGACTAACCCAGCTCCATCTTTCACTAATGGCATCACCAGTCACTCAGGCTAGAAATCTCTGAGTTATCTTTAATTCTTCTCTATTCTTCACCCTACCATATCCAATCACTTGCCAAATCCTGGTGATTCTATCTTTCCAATAACTTTCATATCTGCCCCCTTCATTCCTGTCCCCTGTAACAGCAATCAGTTTAGCAGATACTTGGCACTTAGTAACTTAGGGCTAAGTGTTGACTGGAAGAAGGGGATTGGATGAGACAATGTAACACCATGCACCACCAGATTCCCAAAAGAATGCTACTGTGAACAGCTCTTAAGGTTCGGATTATGCAGCAATAGGGAACAATCTGTTTATTCCATTATAAATCCAAGCAAACATTCACAATATATCACAATATAATATTCGCAACATTACATCTTATCACAGAATGTCACAATGTAGTGTCCATAACAGCTTAACATTAAAATGGCCACACAGTTTTCACTACAGTGGCCACACTATTTAGAACAAGGAACAAAAGAATAATCATCTTGTTTCCCTAACAGGGAAACCCTCCTCGCTTAATCAATCAATCAATTCACAATATATCAATCTTCTACTCATGGGGCAACCATTAACTTATTCAGTCACTAATCTAGATTCACAATTCCTAAATATCATTAATCACTAGTACAGTCATTAGAAAACCACATGAACCCTCCACCCCTTGGTGTCCAGCAAACCTCAGTTTCCTCCAAGGGAAGGCCTTTTCTTCATCCTGAATCTGGGTGGTCTCTCTGATTCCCTGGATCCCCTTCCATGGTCCCAGCTACCTCCTGAATCCACCAAACAAGTCACCTGGGTTCAAAAGCAGACAGCTCCTAGGTCCTTGTCTAGTCCTCAGGGAAGTCCCTGGCACACACTGAAGTTCACAGGGTCCAGCACATCTCAAATCCTTCACCACTTTTCTCACCTGGAACTCAAGGATCAGCCAGGCCATGAACAAACAAAATCATCCCGTTCATGCTTCTTCAGTCCTCCAGCAGTTCAGCTGGCCCTAGGACCCAGAAGGAATATTGGCCTTCTGGGTAGCCTTCACCAGATTCTGCTCTCAGGAAAACTCCATCTCTTTTCTTAGTCAGTTTCCAGATTCTGGGAGAGAATCTCTCTCTCTCTCTCTCTCTCTCTCTCTCTCTCTCTCT
>CM053595.1:171932118-171978652 GCA_028646575.1 Pseudocheirus occidentalis
TCTCTTTCTCTCTCTCTCTCTCTCTCTCTCTCTCTCTTTCTAAAACTCCAACTCACTTCTTCAGTCCAGCAGCCTGGCTCCCACATTCTGAGACAATCTTGCTTCCTCCAACAGGAAGATTCCAATTCTGTCTCTCTTTCTCTGAAATTCTTGCTTATATACACACACTGGCCTCCTGTCTCAGCCAATCCCCTTCTACCACATCAACAGGGGAGTTCACGCCCTCTCAACAGTGGGACAGGGCTCACATCATCCATACTTAGCCCTAAGTTGCTAAGTGCTAAGTATCTGCTAAACTGATTGCTGTTACATCCCCATCCTGACACACACATACATGTGCATGTGCATGCATACACACACACACACACACAGACTGAATCCTAGCTTAGTTCTTCATTACCTCTCACAAGGACCATTACTGTTACATCTTTCTTACTGCTTTTCACTTTTCTTCCCACATCCCTTCAATGCATACTTTGCCGTACTGTCATTATAATCATCCTAATAGAGTTACCACATAACTCCACTGACAAAGAGCTCTAATGCTTTTAAGAAAAAGCATAAACTCCTTATCCCACTGGGCCTACACTCAGGAAGCCTGATCCTCCTGAGTCCAAATCTGACCTCAGATATTTACTAATTGTGTGACCCTGGGCAAGTCATGTAATCCTGTTTGCCTCTTTCCTCATCTGTAAAATGATCTGGCAAAAGAAATGGCAAACAATTCCAATATCTTTGTCAAAAAACAAACAAACAAACAAATTAAGTTACAAAGCATCAGTCATGACTGAAAAATGACTGAACAGCAACAATTAAAGGTAGTCCACCAGCTATTTCTAATTTACCTTTCCATCCTTATTTCGCTGTACCACCTCTTCAGGTACTTTTGGCCTATGTGGACTATTAATTATTCCTTCATCTAGACTCTCTATTCAAGCAGGCCTGGAATGTACTTGTTCTAGATCTCTGCCAATTGAAATCATCTTCCTTCATGACCCAATTCAGAGTCTACCTTTTCCATGAAGCCCTCCCTCACTATCCCCCAGCTAAAAGTCATCTCTTCCTCCTCATATTATTCCTCAACTTTCTTATAGTATTTTGCCTCTTGACTTCTTGCTTTTCTCACATTCTATCCTATAGCATTTGTTCTGTACTATGGAAAGAGCATTATTTGGAGTAGGGTGGCTTGAATCCAATCCTGGCACTGTTACTGAATACTTGTACAATTTGAGGCAATCCATTTTACCTTCCTAGGTCTCAGTTTCCTCATCTATAAAATGAGACATTTTAATTTATCTCTTTAAGATCCCTTATACCTCTAAATCTGTGTTCTTATGAACCTACATGTGTTATTCCCCTTGCAAATTAAATTATAAAGTATGATTGGAGGAACTATGTCATTTTTTTCCCATCTCTGTATCACTGATATATAGAAGAGTGTCTTCTACAATAGACATTGGAACTAAATTGTGTTGCATTGCATGAAACTGAATGTAAAAGAATTCATTAATAATAACAGAATATTTGGACCCCCTAAAGTTATACCTGAAGGAATACTTGAAAATACTCTAATTGTACATAAGAGTAGTCTTAATGAATCTAATTCTCACCGTGCCTCAGTTTCCCAAGGTCATCTTTCTTTTAATAAACACTGTATAGTTTGATCAATTTTGGCAAATGTCTTTCAGAATATCAACCATCAGACAAAGTCTGAGTGCTATTATTATTTTAGGTAATCAATATACTTGAAAGGAAACTTGTACTAAGGGGGAATCCAGGAAACGTCAGACCTTTAACCCTCACTTCAGTTATAAAGAAGTTATTAAACTCAGTGACTAGAGCCAATATTACTAACCATTTCAGAAATGCATAATTTAGTAAGGAACCATCATCATGTATTTATAAAGGGAAAATTATGCCTAGCAAATATGGACCTTGCCTTTGTTCTTAGAAGAGCAAAGAATCAGTCAGTGGGTAGTAAAGAGAGGTCATAGATAATTTATCTGGATTTTAGGGAAGCATTGTTACTGTTCCACATAAGAGATTGATTTACAGAGTCAGAAAGCCTAAGAGAATAACAAATGCAAAGGAATAGAACAAAGGACTACAAACTGAAGAGACTCTGCTATTGGTTGATAAAGCAGGTCAAACAGTAAGATGTACAGACATTTAAGGCAATGAGAATGAAGGCCAAAACTAATCACAAGAAACTAAACACAGTGCACAATGAAGCCTGGGAAATTATTTGGGATGATTGCCTCTGATACAGACAAATCAACTTCGTGGTATTTGTCAGCAGTAAGTAAAAGGAAGACAGTAAGTGAGGCGGCCATATGCGTATGGTACCAATCAGCAGGATGTGTTCAGGCATTATGTAAGGGTGAAGACAGTGTGTTAGAGCATATCATGGGCATTCTGAAGGCCATATAATGGGGCTCTGTTATACTGTAGTGCTACTTGCTGCGCAACACGGTATCATTGGAATAAACCTGGAGACAGTGAACATCTAGAAGGAGCAGGGGCTGGGGGAGGGAGGAGAGAGAGAGAGAGAGAGAGAGAGAGAGAGAGAGAGAGAGAGAGAGAGAGAGAGAGGTGAGATGTAAAGGTAGAATTGATTTAATTTGCATTTCTCTATTAGTGATTTGGGTGAGAGTGAAAGGGAAAGAAAATAAATTTCTGTTAAATTCTTTTTAACTTAGAAAAAGAAGCAAAAGGAGAAAGAAAGAGAAAAAGAAGTGCACGTGAATTTTTGAAGGATTGTCATGTGGAAAAAAACTGTTTTGCTCTATCTCCTTAGCCTTGGAAGGACCAACCGGTGAAAGTTACCACAAAGTTGATTTTAGTTTAACATAAAGAAAATGCTATTAACAAAGTTGTTGATTGGAATGAATTATGAAGAGGTGAGCTCTCCAAAACCAGAAGTCTTTAAGCAGAGGCTAGGTGATGAGATATTGTAGGCAGAATTTGTTGCTTAGGATAGATAACTTCTAAACTCTCTTCCAACCCTGAGATCCTATGATTTATCTTGTTTTCTCTATATCTGTCTCCAGAGCAGATTATGAGCCACTCAAGGGCAAGAAGAGAAATGACATGGCAGAGTAGGTCAGCAGTGGGGTCAGGAAACCCTTTTTATTTTAAGCCTTGGAGCAGTAAGGAGGGAAAAACATTGAATTTAGTCAAGGGTCTTGGATTCAATTCCTAGCTCTGATAATCATTTTTTGCATGACTTTTGGCAAGTCACTTAACCTTGTTGGGCCTGAGTTTCTTTATCTATTAAGTGAGGGTACTGGATTCAATGACCTCTAAGTTCTAATTATGTGATCATATGACATATAGTAGCTGTGTGTTCTTGCTGAGTTGTTTCAGTTGTGTCTGACTCTGTGACCCCATTTGGGGTCTTCTTGGCAAAGATACTGGTTCGCTATTGCCTTCTTTAGCACATTTTACATATGAGGAAACTGAAGCAAATGGGTTTAAGCACTACTTTGTGACAGACACTATGCTATGTTCTTGAGATTTGTTTGTTTAGTCATTTTCCAGTCACATCTGATTCTTTGTGACCCTATTAGAGGTTTTCTTGGCAAAGATATTGGAGTTCTTTGCCATTTCTTTTTCTAGTTCATTTTACAGATGAGGAACTGAGGCAAACAGAGTTAATTGACTTGCCCAGGGTCACACAGTTAGTAAGCATCTGAAGCCAGAGTTGAACTCAAGAAGATGAGTGTTCCTGACTCCAGGCCCAGCATTCTATCCACCGTGCCACCTAACTGCCCATACTAACTATTCTCTGATGCTAAAGTTCCAGACAAGTTACTGAGCTGATTGGTAGGGGGATTTACCAAACTGGGAGTTCTTGATGAATCATAAGACCAGATGAAAAACAAGAAGGAAAAGGGACTTATGATCTCTTTAAAGCCTAGCACACTACCCTGTTTATTGTAGGCAGTGAAGAAATGTTTGTTAATAGTGCTGATATTAAAACTACATGAACACTAACACTAAATAATTCAGGAATAGAGAATGATGAGTGAGGTTAAATGCCATCTACTCATGTCCAGTATAATTTGGGGGCGGGGAGAATGTCTCCAATTACACCACATCCACATAGGCTTACAGAAAGAACTATGTAAAAATATCAGGGAAAAGAGAATCCACTTCAGCAGCCACTCTAGAGACTTTATGAATCACCCCTGGACTGCCACCTCCTGGATTGCCTAGAGATAACACCACCAGCTGATGTGGCCAAAACTGCCATCTAACTCCACACTAATTCCTAATCTGTGGGACCCTTTGGTTTTAGTACAGATTATGGTGTAAATGTCAAGGGCATGATACCAAAGAACATTGTGAGGGGGAAGAGCTCACATTAAAGATTGCAGGTACTGAAATTACAGCATGAATTTATTATGTTTATTTACTTATTTCATGGATATTTACATTTTGTGTCCTTATTTCTAAATATAAACTATAAAGACCTGTGTCCCGTTTTAAAGGAATTTCTGGAGTAAACAAACAAGTAGCAGAAAGGTTATGGGTTTGGGTGGGAGGAGATTTTGTGTGTGTGTGTGTGTGTGTGTGTGTGTTTTGTTTTGGCACAGGGACTCTTCTCAGTGCCTTTGAAATAGGAACTCACATTCCACAAACACATTAAATGCCTACTATGTCCAAGGTATTGAACACATGGCCCATAGCCCTCTAAATAATAGTCAGAACACTGCTGATTCTGAAACTCCAGTCCTCTGCCTTTTTTTTCAATTTGAATGGTATAGAAAGTAAAGCAAATCAAAACTTGCCTTTTTTGCTTTGAACCAGAAATTTCTTCACTCTTTAGGTCAGAATCTCTATATGAGTTCAGATTCTCTGTTTGAAATGGTTGGGAGAACGACTTTAAAATTTCCAGAATGTTTTCAAGCATCAGAGAGATTGGAATTTGATGTTAATGGAACAGCCATTGACCCGGTAGTCAGGAAAATTGTGTTCTAACAACCTGTGTGCCAATAGGCAAGTCATTTAAACTTTCTTGATCTGACCAAGGGTTTCTTTCTTTGAATCTATAACAACTATAATGGGAACACTCGGGGCAACGGGGATGAGAGGAATATGACCATATTCTTCTTTTTTTTTTTTTGCTTTGCTTTTTGGAGAGGGGAAGGAAAGGATATTGGGGTTAAGTGAATTGCCCAAGGTCACATGGCTAGTAAGTGTTTAAGTGTCTGAGGCTGGATTTGAACTCAGGCCTTCCTGACTCCAGGGCCGGTGCTCTATTCACTCTATCCACCCTGACCATAATCTTAATTGAACTTCTACATTTTGTGAAATGACATGGACCAGTTTAAATGCTTTCAAGATAAATACTGAAAACATTCTAAACGTTTCATGCTTACTCTGCTTTCTCAATGGACCCATGATCTACCCAACATGCTAAAGACTTTCACTTGGTTCCTTTCATATTTCATGGATAACAGCACAGCATACAAGCCATCCATCACTCTTGATATATGATAAGCTTACTTTCTTTTCTGGTCATACATGTCCTTGAGGATGCCTTTGATACAGATTCTTTCACACAAGTCATTGTTGGTAATAGGCTACACTTTATTTCTATATACTGTGTGCCTTTCCATTGCCCTTTGGGTCACTTGCAATCTTGATTCTTGTAAAATCCTGCAAGGTATTCCATACATTATACCCACAAATTATCTCTAAGAGGAAACTGGTGGGGGCTTTTGTTGTTTTGGGGTTTTTTTCTTTTAAAAATAGGGGGGAGGCTTCTGTGGGAATGAGCAGCTTGCAAGCATTGAAAGTGCTACACAGCTTCCCAGTCAGCCTTTCTTCATCCTGTTGTTTAGGTCCAACTCACTGTCTATCTGAAACACCTCTACAAGATCATTACAGTGAGAAGGTGACACAATGGGCTGCCCTTCTAGCTTTATGTCATAATCTGAGCCATAGACATTTTTCATTAGTTTGTTTTTCTACATGGATGCCTGTGCCAGTCTTTTTCAAATGACTGTGGATTTCATTTCAGAGGTTTTATAATATTCTAGGGCTCAAAATGAATGCAATGCCATGAAACTGAGAGTTTCACCATCAATAGATTTTTTTTAATTTGCTTGTACTCTGGGCAGTGTATCTTCCAACCTTAGGTGAGCTTATGTGCCCTTGTTTTATGCTTTGCTTGATGTTAGTATTCAGCTAATTACTGAGCAAAGCTATGCTGGTGATCCCAGCTGTCATGGAATCTTGCATAATTTTAGTATATTTGTGGGGGAAGCTTTTTTTTAAGAAAGTCCTTAAATGGTACAGTTGGTTCCATTGAGTCACTTGCTTTTTTTAAATCACTGAACAAAACACACACAATAGGCTCTTAGAGTCTCTAAAGTTCTTAAAAGTGGAATTATGGAAATGCCTACTATACCCAACAATCCAGAGACGTCTTCCTGCTCCATTTCATTGCTTTCATCAAAGATGCCCTCATTTTCTAGAGATGAGAAAATATGGCATGTGGTTTAGTAATTACCAAACAATTCCAAGTCACTTAAAAAAAATTAAAGTACCACTTTGAACATTTTCATTTTTTATCTCCTCTTTGAGAAATCTTGAAAACTGATCTTTAGAGGCAGCTAGGTGGTGCAGTGAATAGAGTACCAGTCCTGAAGTCAGGAGGACCTGAGTTTAAATTTAGCCTCAAATATGTAACACACTAGCTTGACCTTGGGCAAGTTTTTTAGCCCTAACTGCTTTGCTTTCCCCCCCTCCAAAAAAATGTTCTTTAAATGACTTTAAAATTGTATCTCCCCTAGCACTGATTTCTAACACTAAGGTCAATATATACCTCATCTTCACAGCTTCATATTCTTCGTGGCTATTTGCTCATATAGTACCTTGGGTAGTGAATTAATAGCATCTAAATATGGTAGTTGCAATATTGTTGCTGATGAGACTAGATCACAAGAGAAATGCTGACACAGCAGATCTGTTCCATTTGGTGTCTATTTGCTACCCTATTTTCATTTTCATCTATCAATGTTCTTAGAATAATATAGCTTAACTGGGTTTAATGCCAAACTTTCTGTAGACTTATTTTCCCTTTAACTGCTTTTCACTGTTTTGTGTAATGATACTGCTCATAATTTTCCACCTGCCCACTTCCTTTGTAATATTTTACAAATGAGCTTATGCTCTAAACTGGTATTAACCATGGCTTCCTGGTCTCTCTGCCTGGCAAGGGATCAAATGTTTTCTGAGGCAATCGTTGTATCCTTTCAGGTTCCTCCTTGCAATAGTAATCGTGAAGATGATAGCTGGTATTGAGTTTTGAGGTTTCAAAATTCTTTTACATACATTGTCTCATTCATATCACACAACCAGTCTGTGAGACTGGTACTGAAAGAATAGTTATCTACAATTAACAGATGCGGAAACTGATGCCCAGAGATGTTAAACAACTTGTATATGATTATAGGCCTAGCATGTTGTAAAAGAATTTGAACACAGGTCTTTTCTTAAATCCATGTCCCTATATCATGTCACTATATTATGCTGCCTGGCATTATAACACAAATCACAACTTTTTTACCATCAGTTACACCTCCCTGAGAAATCATAATAATCACAATCAATGTCTATTTTGAGCATTTCTCATTTTTCAAGTTGACAACTTGTTTAAACAAGTCAGATTAGAGCTATTCTAATCACGTGCAGCATCTACTCATCTTTATCCTTTCTTCTAATTTGGTATTGATTTTTACCTTTGCTTTAGCCAGTGTAAGAGCTGATTGCACATAGATAGCTGATTCTGAAATGACTGTTATATTAGTAACTAGTCATTTCCTGTTTGTTATTGTATGGGTCAGTTTGTTTATGGTAAATTTGCTTTTCTTCCTTCCTTCTTTCCTTATTTCGGTCCTTCTTTCCTTCCTTCCTTCTTTCCTTTCTTCCTTCTTTTCATTATTGCTTTCTTTCCTTCCTTCCTTCCTTCTTTCTTTCCAATGTTGCTCAGTGCTCATCACATCCAGTGTCTTTCAACTATCTTCTTCAAAAGGCATATTCATGATCCTATGTACAGGTAAGAAACTTCCAAATTGTCCACAAACCTTTGATCTCTCATTTCTTGATCCTGAATCATATTTTCCAAAGCAGTTTTCACAGTCTTTCCCTACACACACCTTTTCAATTACATTACCAAGCATGTAGTAGGCACTTATTAATTATTTGTTGATTGATATATTGACTTAGTTTGGAAGATCCTGTCACATTAAACTTCACATCTCAAATGAGATTATATTCATATATGTGTGTATATATATATGTGTGTATGCATCACCATGAAATTTGCAAAGCATATATATATACATATATGTGTGTTCCTCCTTGGAAGTCGCTTTTATTTTTCTTATGTCATATATAGAAAAAAATATCAGTATTCTTACAATTTCCTTCACTAGCATAACAAACAATGGTCTCTGACTTTGCAAAAGTCACACATTGACTATCAACAGTTAAATAATTATTTGTAGATTAGAAACTGGGAGACTTTTAGCATCTTTTGTATTCTTTGCCATCACTGTGGTGCAGTCACTGAAGAAGCTAAAGGAGGTCATGTAGGAGAGAGTGTCGTTTTTCAATCTATTGCATGGATATCTAAGGGTCCATGGACCCTTAGAAGCCAACCATCTGCTGATGAGTGTCTCTTACCTAGGCTGATCATAAGAGGAAAAAAATCAGGACTAAGCTTAGAGTCTTTGACCTATTAGAGTTTGTGCTCTTCTTATAAAGTCTTTGAGAATGCAGAATTATCATGACATATGTGACCAAGCATTAAAAGAGGATTTTACTTGATATCCAAGTCCCTACCAATGAAAATTTTGATGTTTTAGTCCTGGTTGAGCTATCCATCTATAATATAACCTTATTCAAACTCTCCCCTGGTTACTTCTCAATGTACAAACATATATACATACATACATATATATACACATATATATACATACACACATATAAACACACATATAAGCATATATACACACATATATAAACACATGTGTGTGTACACATACACACATGCACATGCATACATATTTTATATATACATATAAGATGTGTGTGTTATATAAATATAACGTGTGTGTGTGTGTATGTCTGGCACAGATAGATAGACAGGCATGCTCAGGGATGTATTTAAAAAGCTTCCCTAAAAATCCTTCCACTCCCCTGACCTATTTCTGACTAACCCATTATCTTTACTACCAAACTTTCCAAAAAAGTAGTCTATACTCCCTGCAAACTCAATATAAAGCAGCAGTATAACATAGTAGCCAAAATAAAAGGCAATGCAGTTTTAGATTGCTGAGAAACACAGTATCCACAGTATCCACAGTATCCAAAACAAGGAAGACAGTTCCATTAATATTCTGCATTAATCAGACTCCATCTGAAGCAATGTGTTCAAGTGTAAGTACTGAATAAACTGATAACTTGTAGAGTATTTCTGGATTATAATGTGATAAGAACACAGGAAAAATATTCTAGGGGGAAAATGGTTTTTTAAGCTGGGTGGGTCTAAGAGCTCTAACTAGGAACTCTAGCACTGGTGCAAATATACTTGGGGGTGAGAAGTCTAAGGTAGAATCACTCTTGTATGTGGTTGAAGATCAGCTGAGGCAGATGTCACAGTAGTTGAGCAAACTGAGGGACTGAAAGCTAGGATATTTGAAGTAGGACAATGTTCTTTGTAAAAGGTTAAATGATTGCTTAATATCAGATGGAGGGTCTGAAGATGGCACTGGGAAACAAGACATATGCCAACTCTTCTTACTTATGTGTGTTGGAGATGAGATGAAAGAGTCCCTATCTATAAGGAAGGAGCCAAGAGATGAGTGATGGCAGGAGAGCTACATTTCAGTAATCAATATAAGATGAAATAAACATGAGAGGAAGAGAACTAGGGGCATAGGATCATAGATTTTGAGCTGTAAGGAACCTTTAAAATCATCTGGTCTAATTCCTTCATCCTACAAACAAAGAACCTAAAGCCCAGAGAAACAAAATTTCTTGCCTAAGGTCATAAAAGTAGGAAATGACAGGGCCCAGATACAAATCACAGCTTTGCTGCCCTACAATAGAGTAATATTCTTAGACACCATGCTGGAAAGGTTGGCAAGAGATCTAGGGTGAGTTTAATATTGGTTCACAAGGATCATGGTGTCTGATATGAGAGGATGCAAGCTACAGCTCTCAACTGATCCTCTCCTAATCTTTATATTTTTGTGAATAGAGAAAATAGGGTCTAATGAGAAAACAGGGTTTATAGACTGACTTTAAGAAAATGAATCCAAGACAACCAGTTGTTTCAAAAACCTGGAAGTCTTTAAAGTGTTTATCTTGGGTATATTTTCTTAAAGACAAACTATTAAAAATTCATTTTCATACATTCAAAATAATACTAGGATATTTACTCCATATCACCATCATAGCTGTAATAACTAATATTTGCACAGAGCATGTTACAATTTGAAAAATCTCTTTCTTCAATCACTATGTTGGTCCATTCATAAGGAAACTCTTATTTCACTTAGGGTTGAGGTAGATGACCTCTGAGGCACCTTCTAATTCTGAAATTCTGTGCTCCCTAATGAGTCTTCAGCCTGAGGAGTGAGTGGACGGTTAACAACTGATGACAGTAAATGGAGACTATCAATAAAGTGGAGAGAGAGAGAGGAGAGAAGCTCAAAATAACAGTATTTCAGAGCCAGAAAGAGGGAGTTCAGCAGTCACCTAATACAACCCATCCCTGAAAAGGAGTTCCTATTATAACAAACTCAAAAAGGCAATATCTTGCCTTTGCTCAAAAACATGCCTTCTGAGGCTCCCTGTTCTGCTTTTGTACAGTTCTGATTGTGAGGAAGTTCTCTTTAAAACTTAAATTTCCCACTGTGTAGGATCCACTTGTTGTTCCTCGTTCTTCTGTCTGGGACTAGAGAACAGTTATAATCCCTAGTCCACAAAATAGCCCGTCATATATATGAAAACAATCACCCTAAGTCTTTTTTTCTCCAAGCTAAACATTCCCAGTTTCTTTCAAAACTCTTCATGTGAAGTGGAATCAAGGCCCTTCACTATGCTGGCTGCCCTCTCCTACACATTCATTATCTTATCAATGCCCTTCCTTAGCTGTGCCACTCAGAACTGAATGCAATCCTCTAAATATGGTCTACCAGGGCAGGATGTTGTTGTTCAGTACTTTTTGAGTAATTTCTGACTCTTTTTGACCCCATTTGGAGCTTTCTTGGCAAAGATACTAGCATGGTTCACTATTTCCTCCTCCAGCTCATTTTACACATAAGGAAACTGAGGCTAGTAAATGTCTGAGGCCCCATTTGAACTCAGGAAGGTAAGGCATTCTATGTACTGCGTCACCTAGTTGTCCTTTCAAAAAGAGATTGGGGGATACTTTATCTAACTCTTTTATATTATTTAGGTAAGGTGAGGTGCAAGCCTCAGTTCCTCATCTGTAAAATGAGCTAGAGAAGGCAATGGCAAATCACTCCAGCATCTTTGCCCAGGAAATCCCAAATGGAGTCACAAAAAAGTCAGACATGACTGAAATGATTGAACAAGGTAACATATATCAAGGATTACCTAATTTTCCAGGCCTGTCAAAATAGTCCAGCATGACCTACTCTTGATTAAAGTTATGCTGGCTCTTTATAATCACGTTTGCTTTTCTAAATGTTCACTGACCACATTGTTAATGATCCAGTCTAGAATATTTCCAGGAATTAAAGTCAAGTTCACTAACCTATATTTTGTAGATGCTATTCTTTTCCCTTTCATGATAAGTATCATATTTTGTTGTGCTTTTTCTTTTCCATTCCCCTGTCAAGTCTCCCTTTCTCTGTGGTCATTTGAATAGCATTGATGGTCCCTCAGCTATTATATCCACCAATTCAGAATCCACAAATGTAGCTAATCTTGACCAGGTGTCAATCTTGATTTGACTTCATTTGCCACTCTTTTACTATTCCCCTCCATATCTTGGGTATGAACTCTCTTAACTATTTTGTTCCGTCGTTTCTAATGGGAGGATCTGTGTTCTTGGCAGAAAAAAAAAAAGAAACAAAATAAGATCTGTGCAGCTTTGCCTTACCTCTGGCTCATTACCACCACACCATCCACCACAAATAATATCACCCATACTGTTATCTTCCAGTCTGGCTAAGAAATAAACAGAAAACCCTACACAATCCTGTGGTCTCTAGCTTTCCTTCACCAGCTTCCACTCACTCTGAGCTTCAGCACTCCTGACACTATTTTTCAGGACTTTGCTTCCCTATTATATTCATCCTCTCTTGTCTGCCCTTGCTTCCCTCTTCCATGAATATGCATGTGTGGTTTTTTTTTAGAATATAATTTGATTGGTGAATTCTCTGTGCAAATACATCAGTCTCTTCAGACATGTCCCATTTTTTTTCCTTCTACATCAGAATTATTTCCCTTTGTGGTATGCCTTAAAAACTTCATTCTTGAGGATTTCCCATCCCTCATAGGCTTACTTCCTCTGCAGCATTTTAGTTCATGGAATCCTAGCTATTCTTTCTCTGAACAATTTGAAATCTTTCTTCCAGAGCAAGGGGTCATATGTTAAACCATTACCATTTTCCCTCTCCTTTTCCAACCCAGACTCTTGAAAGAGTGGTCATTTCTTTACTTCTACATTTAAGATCTCTATCATTTCCAACTCATAACCAGTTCCTCCATGCTTGAGTGAATTAGATCCAGAATGGAAGTTTTCCTTGTTGATTCCTCTACATGTTGCAGGATGAAATTATTTTCATATAAGTCAATAATCTATTATCTGTTGTCATTTGAAAGAGAGCGTTAACAGATGTCTGGATAGAGTCCCCCATAAGCACTACACTGTGCCTCTGTTCCAGGTTTTTGATGTCTGCCAAATTCCTCAGCTACTTCTTTCTGTCCTTCCATTAATCTTTTATTCAAGTATTCACTACACTTCTTTCTCCCTTTAATTCTTGTATTTTCTCACATTAGTATACCTTCTTATTATATAAGGCTATTTCACTCCACCTCTTTGACCTGCCTCATTTCCTTTAATTAAAGTATAACCATCTAAAGCAATATTTTAGTCATGGAGCAGTGCCTCAGTGATAAGCACTTAACACAATACTTGGCACACAGAAGGCACTTGGTAAATGCTTATTTCCTCCTTTTCCCCTACTACTGAGTTCATACTTAACTCTGTGTGTTAGAGCCTCTACTTCCTCTTGCTTGTTGTCTTAATTTTGGATAAAGAGGTATCAGGTTTTTAGGGAAGTGTGAACGTATGCATGTATGAATGTGTGTATGTGTGTGTGTGATTCAAAACTGCAGAGTTCTATGCACTTTTTTAGATAGATGTAAAGCCAAGCACAAGCAACTCTCCTGAGGAGTACTGCTATCAGTAGCTTTAAGGTTCTTTAGTATAGTGAACTCTCTATTTATTCAACAGTAAAACTAAAGCAAAACATTGACAGAAATGAAAAGTATAGCATTCACAGCAATATAATATAACAACTTATCATCCTTAAGGAGTACAAAGTACAAAGGTCTCCTACCCCTAGGTCACAGTCTCAATCTTGTCAGTCAGCACTAAATATCCAAGTAGAGGTTGGTTCATCTTGACTTGAGGCTGACTCCCAAACTCCATGGTTCCTCTTCCATGCTCCCATCTCTTACCTGAATTTACCCAACTATCACCAGGATTCATAGGTAGGTGACTTCCAGCTTCTAGTCCAGCTTCTGGTCCAGCTCCACACATCAAGCTTGGCAGAGTTACAACAATACTCACACACATTGTCAACACTATCATCAATTCACTTTCTGCCAGTGAAATCAACACAGACTAACAGACAGGGCCTCTGTCTAAGAAATTAACACAAATCATCAGTAAAGACCCAGAACTTCTGAAAACATCAGTAAAACCTTCCTTCAGAACTTCTGTAAACAGATACCGGGAAAGTCCTCTTTCAGGGCTTCTGAACCAGCAGTAAGTTCCCAGGGCTTATGTAACAACAGCAATGTCCTCTGTCAGCAGACAGGTGTGACAAAATAACATCAACACAGACAGAACAGAGTACTGGCACCACAGCCATTCTTCCTCCTCGTTCTGCTTGGTTCCAGCTTGGCCTTGGACTTGTATATTCTCTTTTGGCAAGTTCCTCCCACTGTGGGCTTCACAGGTTCTGTTTCTAACAAAGACTTGATATAATCACAGATGAGGCTCAAAGACACTTGAATAACTGAAACAAGGAGCTGATACAATTTTGCTTGCCATTACAATAGAACAGAAAGAAATAGTAAAAGAAATAGAACAAAAGAGAATAAAGGATGGAACAAAGAATTAGAACTGAGAAGGGTTGAGACTAAGAACACAAGTTTAACAGAGGCAAAAAATAGACCAAGAGCTATGATCTTAGAAGTTATCTAATCCAACCTCTTTATCCCAGGGAGGTAAAGTGACTGACCATGGTCACATAACTATTACATGCCAAAGGCAGGATTGGAACTCATACCCTCAAACTGAAGGGCCAGTGTTCTTCCCATTGTACCACACTACCTATATGGGTATAAAGAACAATTAGCACACTGAGATATTTTGCTATAATAAGAAGGAAAATTGAGGTCGTTCGTTTTGGATGGCCTATATTTTCTTTTATTTTCTTTTTAATGTCATTGATGACTTTTGCTTTTTCATCACATTTATTGCTAAATATATACCTCTATCCAATAAACCTTCCTTTGTACCAAAAAGAAGTTAAAACCAGTTAATACATCAACCATAACTGAGAGCACAGGCAATATTATTCGTCTATATTCCTCTACTTCTGCAGTGAAAGAAGAAATATGCATTTTTTCATCTTCTCTGGAGCCAAGCTTGGTTGGTAATAATTTCGTAGTATAAAGTTTTACTTTATTGATTTGAGGGGTTTTTTCCATTTACATTGTTGTAATCCTGTTTATATTGTTTCCCAGGTGTTGCTTTTCTTTGTTTTACATTAATTGATATAAGTCTTCCATGTTACCCTGAATGCTTTATAGTTGTCATTTCTTATGACACAATAATATTCCATTATTATCATGCCCCACAATTTGTTTGACCGTTCCCCAATTATTGGGTAACTATTTTGTTTTCAGGTCTTTGATATCACACAAGTACTGATATAAATATTTTGGCTTATATGGTACCTTTATTTCTATCTTTGATCTCTTTCCATTAACTGCCTATCAGTGGGCTCTCTGGGTTGCGGAGGATAAATATTTCAGTTACCTTTTTCCAGTAATTCTATTTTTTTAAATTGATTGGACCAGTTCATTTGGTTTATTAAGTACTGTGTCACTACAAATATATCCTCATGATTTGGTTGAAGAGTCAACACACCAAAAAGTATGAGTAGAATAAAACTTTGATTTTAAGCAACTGAACCTCAAGGAAATTTTTAATCCTACTCAGACTGTATGTGTTCAGGAATGGAGATTTGAATTATTATTAGCCTCAGAAAACATAAAGAGAAAGGCAAATCACCTCAAAGAAAATAAAACTGTTGAGTTTATTCTAGAGTAAATACAAAGGCTTTCTGAGCTATGAAGACCATTCCTGATGCACAGTAGGTAATCAGTAGGTAATTGGTTGTTGACTGACTGACTGTTCCCCTCCATTAGTCCAGATAATTAAGAGCTGACTTTGTAGCAAATGTATTTCTGAAATAGTTAAATACAGGTAGGTTCAGAAAATCTATTAGCCTGTAAGGATTTAGAGCCAAGCATGTCATTTCCACCAGTTGTTCACATATTAACTGCTGTCAGTCATGATCCTTCAGATGGCAGGAAGAAAGCTTTTGTGAGTTGAAGATGAGCCAAGCTAATGGAATGACTTGCATTTGCAGTTTTTATGGATTCTACCCCTCACCCCTTTGCTATAATTAGATTTCTTCACAGTCAACCTAATTTTTTTCCAGGTACTAGTCCTTTGATGCCATGCTAAAAAAAAATATGGCCAGTGGCTACTGCTCGTACGACAAATACCCATTGCTCTCTCATTACCATCTTTTCTTATCTACATTCTTTTGAGGCTTAATTGAAAAGCATTGGTTAATGTCTTTTTTTATTTCTTTTGGGAGAACTAAAGTAGAACATCTACCAGAGGTCTGCTTATGCTGCTCCATGGGGGAGACAATCCATACCTGGATCCCCACTGCAACAATGGAGAAATGAAAGAACAGTTGGACTTTATTTGGGTGGTAGAAAACATAATGTGGAAGAAGCAAAGGTGATTCCAAAGTTTGGAGTCTAGGGAATTGAAAAATTCAACCATAGAAAACAAGGTTAGGAAAAAAGTTAAAAGATTAATTCCAAGTGGCTAGGTGGCACAATGAATAGAGCACTGGCCCAGGAATCAGGAGGACCTGAGTTCAAATCCGGACTCAGACATTTAACACTTACTGGCCATGTGACCTTGGGCAAGTCACTTAACCCCAATTGCCCTGCCTTCCACCCTCCAAAAAAAAAAAAGCAAAACAAACAAAAAACATTAATTCAATGCATAAGTAGATTCTTGAGTGCATCCTTTTCAGGACTGCTTCAATCAATGCAAATCACAAACCATCCATACTCTTTCATCCTGAGGAGTTCTTGTTCATGTCATTCCAGAAATCTTCCACCGTGGATCTAGTCAACATGCTAAAGGCCTTCCTTTAGTTAGTTTACAAGAACCAAGTATGTGTGCTTTCCTTGCTAGTCTATCTGCAATCCCTTTTTCTTGCCATGTGATCAGTTCACCACCTTGTTGGATTCTATATTTCTGAAATAATAGCCCTAAGATATTACCTGCAGTATATCCCAAATGAGAAAAACTATATTGCCCTAAGTATGGATTTTTTCAGTTTTAACAAATGGAAATATCAAAAAAGTTATTTAGTGTTGTTGTCTTTGGGTAGAGAGGAGTGAGTTATTCTCATATTACTAATTTAAGCATTTTTCTTCTCTTATATACTTGGGAGGAGAAAGGACCAGGAAAACTATTGAAATATTGGAGTTTAGTAAAGGAAATACCTAGGAATAAGGAGTTCATCACCCTGTTCCAACCACATATGAAACACTACAGTCGGTTCTGAGAACTATATTTTAGGAAGGGCAACACCAACTAAAGAATCTCCAGAGAAGGGAAATAAAGATAGTGAGGCACTTTGAGTTTATATCATATAAGGTTTGATATAGAAACTAGGGATTCTTAGACTGAAAAAAAACTTGGGGGTGATTGAGGGAGGATATGACAGCCATCTTTTAAGCATTTGAAAGACAGCTGTCTTTTAGTATTCCACCATGATGTGGAATAGGGCTCAGACTTGTTCTACTTGTTTCCCAAGGGCAAAGTTGGGAGCAATGGAACATCCACTAAGGTCTCATCCAACTCAGATATCTGTGAAGTAAACAAAAAAAAACCAAAATTATTTTATTTTATCCATTAACTCAACTTTCCAATGCTTCAAGACTGTGTGTGTGTGTTTTGAGTGATCATGAATCACATCTTTCAGATCCTTCTTCCTGTAGATTCTTTATAGGCACCGTAATTTGGGGCTTAAAAACCTCCATCAACTTTACATCAGAGAAGAATTCAGAAACAGAAAGACAAGAGATGCTGCATGGACGGGGCACAAGCTGCTTAACATAAGGGGTACCCTAAAACCACAGCCCACGCATCCAAAACTAAAGTGCATGAATTGAGAGGAGAATATAACTTTTAGAATTTCAGAAATTTTTAAATTGCAATCTACTTCTGCTCCTACATCTCTAAATTCTAGGTAAATGTCACAAGTTTATTTCTGGGATGAGTTTTTTCACTACCTTTCTAAATAACTATACTGGCCATCTATATTTCTTCTCACTGTTCTTAGAGGATACTTCTACCCCTCTAAGAGAGAGGTGAGGACTGATGTGGATGATCTAGAAAAACACCATTTCTACTTTTGTCCTGTGAATTCTAAGTAATTGAGCTGAATTTAATCATATTTCGAAGGATGTATGAATTGAGGTACCCAAGACAAATGACTTGGAGACTCAGTGCATTGGGTAATCAGGATTGCTTTAAGATTTTCTGATTTTGGTTTGTTTTGTTTGTTTTCCTGGTGAAAAAAATCTCATTCTCAAACCCAGGTGATTCATTTGTGTGTTAAGAGACTGCTCATTCCATCATTCACAATTCTGAGGATGAAGAGCAAAGAAAGCATTAAAGGGAATACCAGAAGCAACAGGAAGTAACCCTTAGCCAATTGGAAATGTTAATGCCAACAATCCTCATTTCATGAACATGCCAATAAACAAAACTTATTCTGTAGCTGACTTAAGGGAAAAAAGAGAGTTCACACCTGATTTTGGCAAAAATTTGACTGAACCAAACTCTAAAAAACTTAAGACTTAAATAATATAGGATCCATTTTTTTCTTTCCCCACATTAAAATAATTTTCAGAGGAAGGAGGGAAGATCAATATATAGTTATTAGGGGTTATGAATTTTTTTAAGTCCAGACTTGTGGTTTAATCCCGGTAGGTAGCTCACATTACTAAAACTTTCTCCACCAGCAATCTATAAGTGACTACTTATAGTCTTAGAAAGCTGACTAGGATACAGAGAGGTTAAGTGATTTACCTGTGGTCACACAGCTAGTATAATCAGAGGCAGGACTTGAAAAAAGATTATCCTGGCCCTGAGAATGGATTTCAAACCATTAAGTTATGCTGTTTTGGCCTCTAAACATAGTTGACACCAAATAAATACTTTGTTGAAATGAACTGTGTAATGTTAAAGTGATGACAGTGATTTCAAGGATGTTGCTTTATGATCAAATTTTGAGGATAAAGTAGTGGGATTTTGTTTTGAGTCCTGGGATCTGAATTTTTAAGAAATCATTTTCTCAGATAATTTTGAGGAAGTAAGTGAATTCGTGGTCCAGCAGGCACTCTCATGCAATAATTCTATCTCCTCACAAAGATTGTCTTGAGATGACAATCATGAAGAAAACATAACTGCATATCAGACCACAAATGCCATCCTATTATTTTAGTGGAATTTGGATCAACTGGAACTATACTGTTCTACACAGGCATTTGTCTTCTGAGAATCCACTTCTTTGCCTGTCCCCTTCCCACCTGACTTTGTAATGATTGTGGGATATCTATGAAACCTGGTTTATGTCCTAAAATTTCTCTTCAAAGCTTCCTTTACTTCACTGTGTCATAAAAAAATAATGTCTTAGCAGGATCAAATTTGTGATGACTGCATAGGTCTGGTAGCCTTTGAATTCAGCCTACGAATTCACTATAATAATGAACAGGAATGGTAGAATACATCTCTTTAAGCTCCTTAAGAACTTATCTTTCCCTCAGTGAGATGTAGAATGCATTGCCACAGAAACAAACTACTGGAAAACCATTTTACATTACACCCATTTTAGAGTTGGCAATGAATGAAACCCATAGGCTCTTAGAAAGTTTAGTAATACAATTAATTATTATAAATCCAATTAAGTTGCAAATAAAGGAGAAAAGAAAAATTATTCTTGAAATTTAGGAAAAAGTAAAATTTTATGTCTAAAATATTTACAATATTTGCTGGCTTATTGTAAGATTAATGAAGGAAATTAATGGTGCATAGCAAATACTAAAAATGGCCTTGTGTTCATTAGAGTAATCTATTTTCTTAATGTCAGCAATTTAAACCTAATCGCAAATGTGGCTTAAAGGTCCTAGAATTATGATAAAGTGTTTGACTTGTAGTTTCTTTTCTGACCATCCTAATATAACTACAATTCAACTTCTAGCTTTTTTTCCTTTTCCTTTTCTTTTTTCTTTTTTAATTTTCTTACAGAAGATCATCAAATGAATTGTCACAATACTCGAATAATGCAAGACACAGAAAAAGATGATAACAATAATGACGAGTATGATAATTACGATGAACTGGTGGCCAAGTCATTGTTAAATCTGGGCAAAATTGCCGAGGATGCAGCATACCGAGCCAGGACTGAATCAGAAATGAACAGCAATACATCCAATAGTCTGGAAGATGATAGTGACAAAAATGAAAATATGGGTCGAAAAACTGAGCTGAGTTTAGACTTAGACAGTGATGTTGTTAGGGAAACTGTGGACTCCCTTAAATTACTAGCACAAGGACATGGTGTAGTGCTTTCAGAGAACATTAATGACAGAAATTATGCAGACAATATATCCCAGCAAGATAACAGAAACATGAACTTTGTAATGCTAGGGAAGCCTATGAACAATGGACTTATGGAAAAAATGGTAGAGGAGAGTGATGAGGAGGTGTGTCTCAGCAGTTTGGAGTGCTTGAGAAACCAATGTTTTGATCTTGCGAGGAAACTCAGTGAGACAAACCCACAGGAAAGAAATCAACAGCAAAACATGAACATTCGTCAACATGTCAGGCAAGAAGATGACTTCCCAGGAAGAACACCGGATAGGAATTACTCTGACATGATGAACTTAATGAGGCTTGAAGAACAGTTAAGTCCCAGATCTAGAACTTTTGCTAGCTGTGCAAAGGAGGATGGGTGTCATGAAAGAGATGATGATACCACCTCTGTTAATTCAGACAGGTCTGAAGAAGTGTTTGATATGACCAAGGGTAATTTAACCCTTCTTGAAAAAGCTATTGCTTTGGAAACTGAGAGAGCAAAAGCCATGAGGGAAAAAATGGCAATGGAAGCTGGCAGAAGGGATAATATGAGGTCATTTGAAGAGCAGCCTCCAAGACAACTTCCTGGGGAGGAGAGAAAGCCTAAAACCAGTGACAGCCATGTCAAAAAGCCATACTATGGTAAAGGTAAAATTTTATCTAACATATGTTGTCTCATGATGATGCGAGCAAAAATAAAATGCTTTCTTTATAGTTTAACCCGGACATGCTTTACAGTAAGTTATAGATTTCATATGTATTCCTTTGATGTAGCTCTCAAATAGCTTGTTATGCTTGTGACTTTAAAGCAAATAAAACATTTTATGAGAAATATATTCAACAGTTCAATATCATATAAGAGTAAATGATATTTTCCAGTAAAAAAAATAGTAATTTTTTTCAGAATATAGTGTTGAACTAAAGAAACATAAACTAAGTAGTGAAATTATGATAAAAAGGCACTGTTATAATAAGAATCACACACTACATTTGATGGCAAGACTTTACCTAACAGTTAGTCAATCAGCTATGAAGTACATATTTTACAAACTGGATTGGGTAGGTGGCATCATGATTTATTAAATTATCATCAATGACAGATATTGATGAAGCCTCTCCCATCTAAAGCGTTAAGTTCCCTGATAGAAATTGAACGGTATCAGAATGACCGATAACACAAGATAAGGGCAGTGACTGCACATTAATTATCTTAAGATAGTAAGGTAATGGAAGCCATTTGCTATGCAAGGCATAGTGTGGCCTGGGCTGAGATCAATAGCAATTTCTTTCCTATATTCATTCCACTTCACTGATTCTATTCCATTGTGGAAACTGTTAAGGTGCTTTTCTTAAGGATAACCCAACCCCACACACTTAAAATATGTGTAATGGGTTACTTTTTAAATGTGTTTTCATTTACTTAAATGAGGATTGTACAAGGATAAATAGTTAATGTATAGATATTCATTGATTTGTTTATTTATTTATTTATATGTATGCTTTTAACACTTTGCAGTTATATAGGTATTCTACAGGTATGGTTTCAACTTGAATGATTTGCTTCATATTTACCACAAAAAAAATTGGGTTTTTCTACCTTCAGGCAATTTAAAATGTAATTACTAATAGCCTTTCTTTGTCTCAGAAAAGCTCATTTAAGAATCTGGATTATAAAGGCAATTGTTACGTTATTTTGAGTCCCAAAGTAAAAATTATTCAATTTTTTTCTCCCCAAGGGACATAGGTGTATATTCTCCTCTCAATGTATGCACATGATTCTGGTAATGCATGTCACCAAACAGTGACAAGTTGGGCATTCACAAGGCTGAGCCTTTTAACCCTTAGAAAACATACTTCTAAATACCCTGCCAGTTGATTATAAGGTTGTTAAGATATTGGCTGCATAGATTCTGACAACTGTTTCAAGAAGGCTTCTTCAGCAAGAATTCATTATTCTTGGAAACCATTCTACTGTTGCAATACACAGTGGGTCATAAGTTGTGCTATACACTATGGGTCTTAGCATATTTTTTAAATAAAATCAAAAATTCTTCCTTGTGGAAGAATAAAGATTCAAATTTTACTTATATTATGCCATATAAGTTTCAAATATAATGAAACTATAATGCTACCACTATAAATAAATTATCCTGACATTATATATTAGAAGCATTTAATTAAGAATTACAGAACCTTTTCTAGTCACGTAGGAAATAAACATGGTTTGCAGCTTACAGTATCTTGCTTGCATATAACTGCCCAATTAGACAGGTACATCATGTAGTCATGCTTTAGTTAATGATATTATAGCAAGAGTATAGGCTCTGCTCAGTCTTATAGTAAGTACTCTGACATCAGAGGACAGAACTAGGAGTCGTGGGAAGAAGTTGTAAAGACAGATTTTGGCTCTTTTTAAAGGAAATAGTTCATAGCATTTGGAGCTCTCTAAAAAGGGAATGAATCTTCTTAGGAAGTGGAGCATTCCCTCTAACTGAGGATTTTCGAGTGGAAGTTGGAAGACCATTTCTTGGGGCATTTTAGAGGACATTGCTGCAGAGAAGGATCCCTTTCAGTTCTAAGATGCTGTGGTTCTAACCAACAAATGTTCTGGTTTGCTGTTTTACAAATCATATGTTGCTCTAGCTTCTTTGGTTTTCTGCTACTGTTGCTATTGTGGGCCCTTTCACAGAAGCGGCAGCACTGAGTTATGCTTGGAGATGTGTGATATAAGTACGTTATCTCCTTGGACTAAGCAGGACAGGGACAGGAAATGTGATTTCTTTCCTCCTCAGACTTGCTATACAGAGAAAAACATCCAGACTAACATGGACTTTTAAAATGATAGAGGAAGCCATGACTCCTCACCTTCCCTCAGCCTCTTCAAATCCTTTCTCTCTGATAGATTTTTTAAAGTAAGTCTTGATCTAATCTGTTTCACTGTCTCCCAAGTTTCTTCTGAAGATGCCCACAAGTACCTGTTGTATCCTTCAAAGAAAATAAACCAAGCCAAGCAGGGTGACTAGAATTAATTTCTCTATTAATTTGGGGGTAGTCTAAAAGGATATATGTTTTTGTTGTTTTTACTTGTTTGACTATCTTCTTTATAAAGCTATAACTCTTATTTTATCGTCACTATTTGACAGATTCCCACAATGATACAGACAGTAGATTTTTTAAAGTCTTTATTTCTAACTACATGTTTGCTCTTTATTAAAGGCAAAACCTAGATCGTCATGGTATGTAATTAATGTTATACTTGTATTGCCTATATATATATATATATATATATACTCTTTAAACTTTCACCACAAATTTCCAAAACTGTTAGGAGCTATCAAAATTAGAATAACAAAGTTTTGATAACAGAATGGAAAGGGGAAATGCAAAACTGATATTAGAAAAAGAGCTGATAAAATGCAGCTAACAGACTTTTTTATACAATACACAGAGTTTATTCATAATGGACTTGGGGAAAAAAAAGATAAGTGAAGGGAGAGGCAGATAGAGTTAATATATTATGATGCTTAAAATAAGGGGTGAAGAAAGGAAGAAGTTTCCAAATCCAGCCAGCATCCATGCATCGAGAGGAGACTATGCCCCTTTTGTCTTCCAATAAATGAAATGGTTTATGGTCAAGCGATTTTATTTCATGGATGGGCATACTTCCATAACACTATGGCACTCTTTGGAAAAATACAGTTTGGTGGGCATTAGCAAATTTCCTAAACAAGACCAATTTATTCATTAATTCAGGGCCATTATCATCTCTCCTGATAATGTGTTCTTTAAAAATCTCATGACTTGCCTATGTTATAGAACTTAGAAAAATCAGTAATATCCTGAATTTGTTACTGTGCCCTCAATACTTGTGTCTACAACAATTCAATGTTTACAATTATTCCATCGCACTTTCCTTTAATGCAAAAATGTTTTGCTTATTAAGAGATGGGAAAGGGGTAGAGAAGTTCAATAGAGATGTTTCAATGGTATGCATAAGAGAGATACAAATGAAATATTTTACTTTAAAACACAAAATACAAAAATTCCTAATTTGTCATTGGATTATAAACCATAAACAATGACAGCAAAGTACATGACAATTGTGACAAAATTTTACCAAACTAATGTCATTTGCAAAAATTCCAGCACCCACAAAGTAAATAAATTAAAAGATAGGTATATTTCTTATACAATAGATGAAAAAAATCTATTTTCTTAGAATATAAAAAAGATCAATAGCTCCTAAGTTCTTTGGCAAATGGAATTTAACATGAATAATTAAGAGAAAAGGGGGCAAAAATTAGTCAACACATATTAAACTCCATTGGGAGGACACAGTAGAAGTAAAACAGTGTGAATCCTGCACCACCATAAACAAAATTTACCTAGCCTCAAAGGGCATAAAGGAATTTTAGTGGGTTCTTCCCACAGACGACAATTTTAACATCCAAACTACAAGGAAATCTGGTTTATTTGGCTACCTTGGCAATTGGTTTTCAACAACTAGCAAGAGATCTATGAAATGGACTTTGGGAAAATTGTACTCTTATGTGTGAACTGCATCTTGGAAGCATCAATGAAGAAGGATTTGAGGTTGGGGAAATTTTCAATAGCAATTCCATTTCCTCTATGGAATTCAAAACTAAGTTTTTGACCAAATGTCTAGGCTAGTATTACAGAGACTATAAAGAGCCATTACTCCCCTTAAAACTGTGAATACATCTACAGCATTACCAAATCATTCTTCCAGTTTCACAGTAAAAGACCAAGAAATCAGAACAAGTGATTACTGCAGCGACTTCTGAAATACTTTTGATTGCTCCAAGTATTTATCAGATGGAATTTCTACCTTTCTGTCATATGCTTACAGTACCTTCTCAAAGTACAATTCATTTTCAGCTAGAGGCTGAATTAGTATGCTAAGGAGCAGAGTCTCTTCACCTCAAGAGAATAAACTTCAACAAAAGTAAATTTGCATCGTTCTGTACATTTGGCAGTAGCACTCAAAGCAGGGGAAATCCTGCTAAAGTGTTCTGAATGACCATACACTCTTTAGTCTATACTTGAAAGGAAACTGGTCTTTGACAATGCCAGAGGGTTAGAAGGTCAGTGTTCTCTACGAAGGTCATGCTCCATCACTCTTTCTGCAATGTTTCTTTAAGCAACACTGCTTAACACAGGAGACACAAAGAAAAATATGTGCCAAGCAAAATGTAGATTTGGAATATTCTGCATTGCTTTGTAGAGTAGAACCCCACTGTGATGTCACTCATTACTATACCAGTTTCTGATATACAAGGAGTCAAATGTATCACTCAAAACAACCAGTTACGCAGAGTCAAGGCCTGATAACCCAATCCATGGTCTTGAAACTGGACACTGGTAGTGTGTCAATGTTATGTCACATTGTCAGTTAATCACATTTCTCTTAAATCAGTAAAATTCGTTCATTTGACACTTGTTGTCACTTTTAGATCCCTCAAGAACAGAAAAGAAAGAGAGCAAGTGTCCAACCCCAGGCTGTGATGGAACTGGCCACGTCACGGGGCTTTATCCTCATCATCGCAGTCTGTCTGGATGTCCTCACAAAGATAGGGTTCCTCCAGAGAGTAAGTCCATGCTTCACGGATGCCAAGTGTGAATATGAGCTCTTACAAATCTGTCTTTTGCCATCCTTCTTTTGATCTTCTCTTCATTCCCATCTCACTTCACAGTGCAACCTCGTTTATCTGGTTCCCTACCTATCTAGACCTCCAACTCATCCAGCCTATATTGATTGTGCAAGTGGGCATTGTTGATTCCCTCTAATGGGACATAGCGTTCTCCACCTTGGTGTTATCTGTCTACTGGGAGACATCTTAATGCATGAATCTCTTTGCTATGAGGTCCTCTCCAGCCCCATATGCATATAGGAGAAGGGCCTTGAGAAATTTCTCTGGGTTACTTGGATTTAGTCAGTGCTTATATATGAGGTTGTACTGTATTTTCATGTGTAATGTCTACTCCATGTAATACTTATTCCATCATTTCTACCACAGCACAAATTTAAGTCAAAAATTAACGAAAATGAATTTATTGAGTGTTTGCTCTATGCCAGGCACTGTGCTAAGCACTGGGATATAAATACAAAAATGAAGACTGCCCCTGTGTTCGAGGAGCTTATATTCTAATAAGGGAAAATAATGTGTATAAGGGAGTGGTGGCCAGGAATATATGTTTTGGTCTTTGTTTCTGATTTAGGAAACAAATCATAATGAATTAGGTTTGAACCATGTGGAATAAATCTCAAGAAAAGTATCATATCTTTTAATACTTAATGGTGATGATGTCCAACTTCTCCCCTTTCTTACACTGAAAGTACCTGCCCATTTTGAATGCAATTAAAATGGATTGCTTAAGAACAGTTAACCTGCTTTGGCAGCTTCAGAATTGGCTCCAGAAAATAGAGGGCTTGACTCTGAGCCTAAGCTGAAAGTATGTTTGAGACACTTTCATTTCCTTGGCATAACAATCTTTGCCACTGTTTGTAACAGGGGAGGAGGGTGGAGGGAGCAAGAATTAGCTTCCCAGTGTGGTGTGTTAAATATCTGCCTTCTCTTTTAGAGTAGCCTTCAGGGTACCTTCTATTAAAACAGAGAAGGCACAAGTGGCACAATAGAACTAGGTATCAGAGGAAAATTTGTAAGCTCCAATGTACTCCCTTGTTCAAGACCTGGAAACACAAGTTTAGCTCTAGTATTATGCTGAAAGTTTGGATTCATGTTTCATGTGAGCATTTCAGAAGAAATTGTGCATGACAGTAGAATCTCAATTTTGAACTTTTGTCTTTCCTGCGGTTACCAAAAACATTAGTGAACAAATAGTTATTGATGTATCCAGCTTGTGAAATGTGCTTTAAGAATGATCCTGAGTGGATAAGATACTGGGACTTGAGTGTTAGGACACTTGTGGTCAAGTCCTAACACCTCTTTGTGATAGCTGTGTGACCTTGGGCAAGTCACCCACTCTGGAACCCCGGATCAACCTCTCTGGAACCCCGGATCACCCTCTGTAAAATGAGGGGATTGGACTAGATGGTTTCTAAGGTCTCTTCCAGCTCTAATATTCTTTGAGCAGCCCTAAACATGCTTTAGAAGGGTAGATATAATTATTTTAAGAAGCTAAAACAGGAGGCAATGAACTGGGATGAGAAGGGGAATTTGGGTCAAACATTCACTTTCTGGTCCTGGATCTGTTTCTAACTATATAAGAGACCTTAAACAAGTCACACAAGGATAACTAGACTATTTAGATGGTTTCCAAGGTTCCGTCCAACTCCAGTATTCTTTGATTCTAGAGGAAAATTAATCTCTCTATATACTATTCCTTGAGGCCATGCATTTTTTTTTCCCTTCAAAGCAAAAGATAAAACCAGCAAGGAGTGGATAAAATGTTGGCCTCAAAGACAGAAAGAGCTGCCTTCAAGTACTATCTCTTAACTTATACTGTCTGAGTGACTGTGGCCAAGTCACTTGACGTCTCAGTACTCTAGGCAGCTCTCTAAAACTAAGTCGCAGAGAAGATGTAGACCTGCATTGATGATAAACAAGTGAACAAAAGAACGAACAAATGAATGAACGAACAAATGAATGAATGAATGAATGAATGAATGAATGAATAAAAAATCATTTATTAAACACTAAGCACTAGGGGAAGGATTGAAAAAAATTAAGCAGTTGCATCATTCAACATGTTCTTACACTCTAACTGGGGGAAACAACACAAAAAAGAATTGAGAGACTGAAGTAGTTTCTTCATGGAGACTTCTCTAAAATAATAAACCACAGGTCCAGTTTCTGTTTCCTAAAGTAAAAAAAAAACACATTGATGATTGAACCTCAGAAAAGTCACCACACTCTAGAGTTTCATGAGACAATACTAAGTACAGTAGACTTTGTACTCTGTCATGGCATAATAGCTCAACAATATGTGGATTTAGTCCACTTTACCACAGGTTGTGACATCATCTGAAACTTAATCTAACTAGCAAAAGGCTGACATGATCTCATTATTCTAAAAACATATCTCAATCCTGTCCTATCCAACTGTAGCCAACTTTCATGAATGTATTCTAATGCTATTTATCTAAGATCACTAATTTAAAAAAAAATAAAACTTGCTACATACTTGCTAACATGTGGTTCTTCATAATATTAAAAATAATTAACAGTGGAAGCCCTTTCTGGAAGTGATTTGGCCCCCTTTTCCATCTCTAAGCAGGCCAGCTTCATCATTTCACCAAAAGGACACATGTATCTCTTTTGTGATTCTTTTAGCATACCCTACAAATCACTTCTAGGCACACAATGTGAAAGGAGAATTGGATATGGATAATTTGATGGGGGGAAATGGTTGTAATTATAGGACAATTTAGGTCAGCATCCATATCAGTGCTTCAGTGGTCCTGGTCAACTGTAAATGTAGATACCATAAGCACAGTTTTACTTGAAGGAAGGGCTTCAGAATATTTTTCTGTATTTTTAATTGTCCTGGTTTTTGAAGCCAGCTAAAAGACATGGAGTCAGAAAGCTTGGGCTCAAATTCCACCTCTCTGTCACCATGGGCCTGTTGTCAAAATCCATGAGCCTCAGTTTCCTCATCTGTAAAATGGAGATTAATGATACCAGTAGTACCTACCTCACAGGGTTGTTGTGAGGCTCAAATGAAATAATGTATGTAAATGGATTTGCAAACTTTAAAGTGCTATATAAACGCTATTTTTCTTCAATCATCCAATGAGGCCAATTCACAAAGGAATAAGATTCTTGTATTCTTTGCCCTCATCAGATTGCACTCCAACCCATGCTTTAACAAATGAGTTCTGTTGATAATAAAAAGTAGCCAAAAGAGTGTAGCTGGATCTATATAAATCCATCTCCACCAAGCAAACCATTTAAACAGAATGCTCCACAGATAGTGACTTAGGAACATCATTTTCCTATTAGAAAAACAACACATTATCATCATTAAAGCTCTTGTTTGTTCATTTTACATGATGAAATGATTTTTCACATAATTTGTCCAGATCTTCATACTAATATTTAAGGAACAATACAAGACTTAATTCTGAAAAAGTCATTATTACAAATTGATTTGATATATACAATAAAGTCTGCTCCTCCTGTCCCTTCCCCCATTTCCCAACCTTTTGTAATATTCTGGGATTGAAAACCTTAAGGATGTTTGAGAACTATTACTAATCTATATGTTCTGTGGCTAATCAATATTCAGCACTAATGTATGGGGAATATATTGGTAGTCCCTGGCTTCACTGTGACACTACAGACAAATTAATTATTGCATTCTCTATCCTCCATAACTCTCCGTGTGCTCCTCTGCTCTGCATGCCAATTAGAATGAGATCAGAAATTCTCTCTTTCTTTCCTTCCTGTGTTTTTCTGACCATGCCCATCACCAGTATTTGAAGGAATGTCTATTGTAAACTAACCCAGCCTCTTGTTATAATGATTACATATTCTTGTATTCTAAGTGTTTCTATGTTTTAATACTCGGCTGTTTTCTCTACCTCTTCTTGTCAAGTTCTTGCCATGCATGAAAATGTTCTCAAGTGTCCTACACCAGGCTGCACAGGGCGCGGGCACGTAAATAGCAACAGGAACTCTCACCGAAGGTAAGCAAAGCATTCTGGGGCTTGATGTTAGAGGGATAAAAGCTTCCTAATGGCAGCATTCCTGGTGAACCCTTCCAAGGGTGTGTGCTTCCTAAGGCACTTCCCTCTCTTACAGAAGGTGACAGATGGTCCTTGGTGTGCTGTTTATAAAGAATTAAGAGTATGTTCACATATTGCATGGGGAAGACAAATGCATATGTTCCCTCTTTTTGCAGGTTCAGTTGAGTTCTGTATCCCTTCCTCAGGTTCCATCTGATAGCTCAGATCCAATTATCTTACAAGTAAAAGTCAGATTCTTTTCCACTGGATTAATTCCTTTGCATTTGTTCACCTTGGAAGACATCTGACACTTTTTAGCTCACTCCCTCTGCACTGAGAGATTTTTCTGAAGTTTCTCTACCCCCACTCAGCTTTGGCAGTGTTAATGAAAACCGGAGTTTTGAGAAATGCACTGTTCATTCCATTTTCAGGATGATTTATCAAAGAATGAAATTAAACTGATGCCAAAACCTATACCTGAGGGGCTGTTAAATGAATATTTACCTCTTCATTCATAACAGTGCCAGAATATCCCCATCCTTTCTACTATAGTTAACCAGTGTTCCAACCCCTCTTGGAGTATAAGCTCCTTGAGGTTAGGGGTCATGTTTTATACTATGTATTACCTGCAGAAGAGAATACAAGTCCCTACCAATAGTAGATGCATAATAAATGTTACTTGTATTGAATTGTACTGTCTCAAAGAGCTTGGCATGATGGGATCAATGGTTCCCAGGAAGGCGTGGTCCTTGGCACAACTGCCAAAGCCAAAGTGTTCAGCCTCTGATACAAAGCTAATAAGAAAAGTAAGGAAAGAGCTTCTGGTTAGTAGACAATTGCCATATTTAATTCCAGTTTTCAAAAAATTTAACATAATACATAAAAATTATATGAAACATAATGTAATCTTCCTTAGATGATTCAGAAAGCATTTCATTATTCTCAGAGGCACAGGACCATTATTCTGTACATAATGTATCACCATCTTATAAATGTATAGAAAAACTGATTCATGGAGAAGTTCTGTTAATGAATGCAAGGAAAATGAGGATCTTTTGCTGGAGCCCTATTTCAAAACAAAACAAAACTTAAAACAGGTTCAACATTTTTCTTCCACACAAATTCTGTCTTTCTTTCTTGTCCTAGTCTGTCTTTCTATGTATTCTTAAACCATTCCTAACAACCACTCCAAGTAAACTGCCTTTATATCAGAGGCTGAGGAGACCCTAGAAGAATTTGCCACGATTGATATCAGATTTCCCTGACATCACAGAGGATTACGGGTGTTTCATAAATGAACAGTGCTGCTAAAAGTTTTACTTTGCTTTCATTTTTGCTTGTCCACCTGTATTGCTTTGGTTATGTGACCTGATTTATTACAACCCAGAACCCAGACTATCAGAGATTTGCCAGGATAAATATTTCTGAAGCAGAAATCCAGAGAGCCAGATGGAATGTAGTAGAAAGAATATAACATTTGGATGCAAAGAACCTAAATTCAAATTCAACTCCCTCATTTGTTACCTGTGTAATGTTGGGCAAGATCCTGACCATAAATGAGAGGGGTGGCCAGTCTAAGTCCTTGCCAGCTCCCCTCCCATGTTCCAATGTCAATCAATGTGCAGTGTAGCTCTTGTATTTAAAGTTCATGTGTTGAGGCTGACAGTGCCTTTTCTTTCATACTTGTATAGCATGATAACATACCTAAAAAGTTATAGCATGTAACTCAGGTACCAAAATATTACAACAGAATGAGCTCAAATGAACAGGACACATAAGATGCAGGATCAGTCATACAAACAAGACACCTTTAAATATCGAGGCCTGGTGGCAATTGAATGTCAATCTTAGATCCCCTCACCACTTTTATTTCCATTCGTGTGGAGACCACTAAAAAGATCTGGTCAGAAAGGCATACAACAGACTATGATGACAAGCAAAAGAATTGTTTCTAGTACCAGCTGACAGATTTTTACAGTTTCAACTAAGGGCTCCATCTGCTGGTACCAGCTCATTTATTTCCACACTTAGGAAACTTGGAAATTTGTCCCTGAAGAGCCCCGTTACGGTCTCATTTCCAAAATCGTTGAGTATCATGGAATAGAACTGGGATTAAAAATTCCAATTTAACTACATCTCATGTTATCTGGATTAGGAAAAAAAATTAACAGCTCCAGTTTAGATGCATTCAGGTTATCTCTGCCCTCCACTAATATTTACTCATTAAATGTTCACACATGTGAACAGCAGCAGTCTCATAGATCAGAAATAAACTCAGCAGTGTTAACCATTTCACTAACAAATGAGCAAGCAAGAAAAATATAACCTCCCTCCCTAAGTCAAAGTCTAGAGAGAAGAAACATCTGTGACCACCTGGCCACTTCTTTCACCTTTCAGTCAGTACCCCCTGGGGCTGACTGAGAAGAAGGTGGAAGGTGGTAGGTAATTGGATCGGTGTGTTGTGAAACCGAGGCAATACAATTAAATCCCCTTTCTATCATTGCAGCCTCTCCGGATGCCCTATTGCTGCAGCGGAAAAACTGGCGAAAGCTCAAGAAAAACACCAGAGCTGTGATGTGTCAAAATCCAACCAGGCGTCAGATCGAGTTTTAAGGTATTAAATTTCTTCAATGATAGATGTGGGGCTTGAAACCAGGATTCCCTTAAAATGATTAAAAACCAGTTGCTTAGCTCTCTTAGGTACTGTTAGGGATAATTTATCAATAAAAACGGTTAGTGAGGCAGCTTGGGATAATGGAAAAATCTTTGGAGCTGCAGTCAAATGGCCCAGACTCAAATTCAGGCTCTTTGAGGGGATGGATAACATGAGCAAGTCATATAAGCGCTCAGAGCCTCAGCTTCCTAAAGCTCAGGTCTGACTAGCCATGTCACTCCTATGCTCAAAAAGTTCCTATTGCCTCTAGGATAAAATACAAAGACTTCTGTCTAATATTTAAAGCCCCTCACAATCTGGCTCCAGTTTACCTTTTCTGGGCTTATTAAACATTTCTCCCTTTCATACACTCTCCATTCTGTCCAAGCCCACCTACCTGCTGTTTCTCAAATATGGCAATCTATCTCCCATCCCCATACCTTTACACAAGCTGTCCCTTATGTCTAGAACACGCTTCATTTTCAATTTTCCCTCTTAGGATCCCTGACTTACTTCAAAAGGATTCTGCTTCCTTGCATGAGCATTTCCCCGATCCCTTCAGGTGCTGGTGGCAACCCCACTGCCCCCCCCCAAAAAAAATTATTGTTCATTTTAATTACTTATATGTGTAGACATTGTGTGTCCTGTAGATTTAATCTCTTTGAGAGAAAGATCTGTTTAATTTTTGTTTACCACTAATGCCTACCAAAATACCTAACACAGATTAGACACCAAATGCTTCTTGATTCATTAATTGATCTGGAAAATGATGATAATAATGTTTCTACTACTTAACATGGAGAACTGTTGTGAGAAAAGTGATCTCTCAATTGTAAAGAGACATATAAAGTTACTTTATTAAATTTGATGTAAAATAAAAAAATGAGGCCCCACCAGGTTGTAGTCTCAGCTCTGCCACCAACAAATTGTGTGATCTTAATCAAGTCCCTTCATTTCTCTGGGCCATAGTTTTCTCATGGGGTCGAATTAGATGATCCTTAAGGATCCCTTCTAGACCATGGTCTACAAATCGCCTAAAGTTCTACCAATGTTGGAAGAATGGTTGAAAATATCATTCCCAAAGTAAATTTTCTTCAAGTATTTTTATAAGGTTGTTTTCTATTCAACCCAAGGATGTTAATGCTTTTGAAACAATGGTTAATGGTACTACTACAATCTTCTATTTACCCAGGACTTTTTCATACAAAATGGTTTCACGCTTGCTTGCCATCCCTTTTGATCTCCCAGATTTCCCTGTGAGGTAAATAGAAAATAGGTTTTACTATCATATTCTGACAACTGAAGTTGCTGCAGCACAGAGATGGGAAGGGCTTTCCTAAGGTCACAAAACAGGTGGCATTGATAAGGTCTCCAGATTTATAACTCAGTAGATCCGACATTTACAGAATTCAGGCAAGTGAGATAATTTTCAGTGGGAGGTTGAGCATTTGTCCCCAAGCCTTAAATAAAACTGCTAAGTTCAACTTAGGTGACATTTGTCTAGTTTCCTGGCATATTCTCTCCCCTGTCCATAGGCACCCAGTAAATTACCCCATAACTGAGACGTTCATTTTTTGTCTTCGTATCCTCAGCACTTAAATATGATGCCTAGCACACAGTAGGTATTTAATAAATGCATGTGCTGATTTATTAATTTTGTTATGCTTCCCTCTGGCTGTGTAAAGACTTCTGCCCTTTGTACCAATATTAGCCTTTTCCTCCATCACAACTTAAATTATTTCAGTACAGGGATTTTTGAGTTAGGTATTAAGAATGAATAGCATCATTAAAAAAAAAACTCACACTGATGTGTGATCCAACAGACCAACCTTGCCTAGGAGATTTTGCATTTCAAAAAAGATTCTTAATGATAAAAAAAATCAAAGCTGGTAGAATGTGCTTGAGAGAGATTTTTGAGCAGAATGATAGAATATCATGGTTGGAAGAGAACTTAGTAGTCACCTAGGTAGCATAGTGGAGAGTGCGCTGGGCCTAGAGTTGGAAAGACCTGAAGAGTTCAAAACCAACCTCAGACACTTACGTGATGTGGTGGCATTCAGCAAATCACTTAGCCTCAGTTTCCTCATCTATAAAACAGGAATAACAGCACCTACTTCCCCAAGATGTTGCAGTGAAGATCAAATGAGTTAGTATTTGTCAAACACTTGGCCCAGTGGTATCTTGCACAAAAAAGGTACTATAGAAATGTTAGCTATTATTACTATTATTACCTACTCCAAACTCTACCTGCACAAGTCCTGAATCCTCTACAGCACACCTGTGCTTGAAGATCTCTGGTGAAAGGGAACCCACTACGTCCTGAGTTAGCCCCTTCAGCATTCATGTAGCACTACCCACCGGGGCCCAAAGTAGCACAGTTCTAATCCCTTCTCAACATGGCAGCCATGCCTTAAAATCCTTGAAAATAGCTCTATCTCTCCTAAATCTTCTCTTCTGCAGGCCTGACATTTCCAGTTCCTTCAGCACATTCTCAAATGGCACAAACTCAAAGTCCTTTATCCTTCTGAGTTACCCTTATTATCATTTTCATGCCCAGAACAGAACAAAATACTATAGATGCTGACCAGAGTATAATGGGAGTATCACCTCCTCACTGTTGGACACTATGGAATTCAAGGTCAAATTAGCTCTCTTGACTGCCTTTTGATACTGCTGACTCATAGTAAACTAAAGGTCCACTGAGATATCCCAATCTTTTTTTTTTAATTATGAAGTGCTATCTGGCCATGATTTCTCTGTCTTATACATGTGAAATTATTTTGGTTTTTTTAACTAAACTTAGACTAAGCTTAAGACTAAACTTAACAGTTAAAGGGAGATTTCACATTCATCTCCAATAAGTTTTAACTTCCTAGATGACCTAGTCTATTGTTCTAGCCTGCCAAGATCATTGTATAGCCCATATACTAGCTATCCCCCAGATCCTACCACCACACAATCCGCAGCCCCTTCCCCCATCCACACACACCCTCAAAACATGACCAAATACAGTCATCAAGTTAACATCCACTGTTGAAAGTACATACCTGAGCATATTCAATTAAGCATTTCAGCATTTTCTCTGTCTAGCTGAGCCTCAACTTCCTTATTTGTAAAATAAAGGGATTAGAGTAGATGGTCTCTAATGATTCTCCAAGTTCCAAGTCAATAATTTTATGATTCTAGTATCTTAAAGAGCCTCCTTTGGTAATGTTAAATTGCCAATAATTATATCTTAGCTGTTTAATAAAATTACTTCTTATTGAATAAAACCCTCTGCTGTTAATATAGCTCATATATCTATAACTGCTTTCCTTACAACAACTCTTTGAAGTAACTAATTCAGGTAATAATAATAACAATTATAGCTAACACTTGCATAGTGTTAAGTGTTTGCAAAGCACTTTACAAATATTGCCACATTTTATCCTCACAAGAACCCTGTGAGGTAGATGTTATCGTCCCCATTCTGAGGAAGCTAAGGCAAAAAGATGAAATGACTTGCCGAGGTTCGCATGGCTAATAAGTATCTGAAACCAGATTTCAAATCAGGTTTTCCTGACTACAAATGCAGCACCCAGCTGTATTATCTATAATTTACAGATGAGGAAACTGAGGTGAAGCAACTGGCCCGCAGTCCCATACATATCACTAGAGGCTGGACCCAAACCCAGGTATTCTGGCTTCAAAGCCAGGACTCTCCCGTCTATGCCACACTCTCTTAAGAAGCTAGAGCTAAATGTAACATCCCAATATTCTGAAAACCAATTCTTTTGTGTGTATGGAATAACTAATGAAGAGTCCTTACCCAAAAGGATGCTGAATCAAATACTAATAAAAGAAAAGCCTGTAGCCTCCAGTCTCATAAATTCGATGGCATTTCTGATGGCTGATAAATGTACACATTCTTCATGGGAGGTGGGTGGGTTCGGGGACAACAGAAGGCTTTTTTTTTCATGGACACACACACTCACACACACACACACACACACACACACACTCACACAGAGTACACTTTCTCTTTTTAGAGGCAGGAAATCCCAGGAAAGCCAGGCAGAGATGGTTCCTTGTCCAAGAAGAGCAGCTGGCTCTCCAGCAGGCTGTTCTTGTGACTGGGTTAGTAGTTTGGCTCTGGCCTCTGGTACCATCATGTGGTCCCCCTGTCCAGTAGGCAGTATAAGTCAAACTGAACTTCACCTATCTCAAGGACTATCTCCTTATTACACACACACACACACACACACACACACACACACACACACACACACACGCACACACACAATTTAACTGCTTGAGATAAAATTCCATGGACCATAATAAGAGAACCTATATGTGGTTCATTCTAAGGAATCATAAAGATGAAGTGGAAAGCTGGGGCGGCTAGGTGGCGCAGTGAATAGAGCACCGGCCCTGAAGTCAGGAGTACCCGAGTTCAAATATGGCCTCAGACACTTAACACAAAACAACTAGCTGTGTGACCTTGGGCAAGTCACTTAACCCCAACTGCCCTCCAAAAAGCAAAAAAACAAACAAAAAAAAAAGATGAAGTGGAAAGTATCAAATATGCATATTCAAGTCCCTGAAACTGTTCAGCTATAATGTGGAATATGTTTTTGGTTGTTGCTGATTTTGCATTTTCAGCTAAGAGTCATTTCATATGATGAAAAATTTAGAGTTGGAAGAGTCCTTAGAAATCATCTAGTTGAACCTCCCTCATTTTACAGATGAGGAAACTGAGGTCCAGAGAAGTTAAATGATTTTGTCCAAGGTCATACAAGTGGTAAGTGCAGAGTGGGGATTTGAACTCAGGTCCTGTGACTCTAAGTTAAGTGCTCCTTTTATCATGCTACCTCTGTGTCATTATCCTATTTCTGCCTCTGAATCTAGCCTAGAACTACCCCTCCATCTCCTTCATTGTTTCTCCACCCTTCTTGCTGCAAATGAAGTCTAATAAGGAATAGCATGGAATGTAGACTCACTTGTTTTTTCTACCTTCAATTATCCCGCACACCAGTGTCCTTCCTAAAGTCTTTGCTTAAATCATTTTCCATGTTCAAAAACCTTATGAATTGAATCAATGCCTTTAGAATTAAGTCCACAACTCTTTGATTTAAGGTTGATGTTCAAGCATATTCAACTATCTTGTCCCAACCTATTTTTTTCAATCTTATATTGCATTATGCTAATGTAGTAATGTATGCAATTACCAAAATTGGATTATTTCTCTTCTTAGATAGACCCTTCTTTTCCATTTATATGCATTTGCTAACACATTTTCCCCTTTCTATAACGGCATCCCTCCTCAGTTATATACCTGTCAAACCCTACCCATCATTTGGGCCAAGTTAAGATACCACCTCTTCTACAAAGTGCATCCCTCTATCCAGCTGAAAGGGAACCAACGACTATTCCTCTCAAGTACAGTAACATTTTATTCATAGCTCATTTAGCAAGAGAGTAACTAGCTGAGACAGTTTTTCTACAGACATACAAAATTTTTCTCTGCTTTCATTAGAAAGACATTAGTGCCTCGCTGTGTTCAAATTTCACTCGCATTTACTACATCATGCTTGCTTCTCTTACCTTCCCCCAGCCTCAATTTCTTCACGTGTTAAATGAGGGTGATAATGGCACCTAACTACCCCATGGGTTTTGTGAGGCTCAAATAAGTTAACATCTATCAAGTACTTCACAAACTTAAAGTCCTGTATATAAATGCTAGTTATCTTTATTATCACTGAAGGAATGAATGTAGAAAAATGAAGGCCCATTGTAGCCGTATGTCCAAAAGAGAAAACTAATGAACAAATTCATTCATTGGGATGTTGGTCACATATCTTTTGCCAACTCTATTTACTTGAATAATATGTTCTGTCTTTCTAATAGACATTAGTGTCTCTTAGTGTCCTCAAATAACTTAAAATGAGTGCTTCAACATTTCAAGGACATGTGAGTCATTTTATAGACACAGTATATAATCAAATTCTAGACTACGTGCCTACTACGTACAAGACACTGTGTTAGATACTGGAATTAGAAAGACATCAAAAAAGATGACCCTGGCCTCAAGAAACTTACATTCTATCTCTATCCCTTAGTAAAAAGTCTTTGGGAGTGGTGAGTCTCTGGTAACTAGTCTCTCCATATTTAGCTAGTTCAATTCATAAATATCAGACATAGCCAGCCCATTACCCAGACAGTTCCAAAGACCTTTCCAGTTTGGTAGGACCTACCTGAGCTTGTGCTATCTAGGCGCATAGCCTTTAAGAAGCTATATGGTCACCTCCAGGCCATGATGAGACTTGGGAGAAGAGATTTAATGGGCATTTACTTTCTTAGGTCTGTTAACATTTCACATTTGCATTCTGAGCCTTAATCAGATTTTTATATACTGACATCTATCATCAGTATGTAGGGACTTAGGTTGGCAGATGGTTAGCCTTCACAAGAGAATTAGAAATCAAACCCTAATACTTGAATTTGCTTATGGTTTCTTTCTAGCTAAAGCATTTGCCATTTTTTACTTTAACATTTTTTCCAGACCTGAGATTTCATTATTCCAGCTAAATAAGGAGTTCTTGACCCTTTTTCTGTGTTTTGGACCGCTTTCCAAGTTTTGTGATAACTTATAGATTTCTTCTCAGAAGAAAAATTGTAAATGCATAAAATCAAATACATAAAATTACGAAAAAACCAATATATTGAAATAGTCTTACACACACACACACACACATACACACACACACACAATTTTTGTCTTAAGTTCATGGGCTCCAAGAACCCTTGAGCTAAAACTTGCCATAGCTTTAGACTTAAATTTTTCTTTTCTAGACTTATGATTTCATCAGTGAGAAGACCTCCTAGCATGAAAACTCCCTCCACTGATCAGTCAATCAAATATTTATTAAGCATCTACTGTATGTCAAGCACATGGGACAGGAAGCTACAGTTAAGTAGTCCCTGCCATAAAAGAACTGATATTTGGTCTAAGCAAATTCGCATCTATACATATGTACAAATTAGACATAAAGTGATTGAAGGGGAAGAGTTCCAGACACTGTAGGGATTGTGAAAAGTCTCCTACAGAAGGTGGCACTGGACCTGAGTCTTGAAGAAAACTAAGGTTTCAAGGAGTTGGGGGTGAGGAAGGAGTGTGTTCCAGACATAAAGGAGAAGTGCAGAGACATGAAGATAGTAAGTGAAGTGGTGTGTATAAGGAGCAATAAAAAGGCATTTTTATAGACATTCATAGACATTACTTGTCTATAACTTATAGTCTTTGAAAGCTGTGTAGGACACTTAGAGGTTAAGTGATTTGCCTTTGGTCACAAAGTCAATCAGTGTATTTCAGAGATAGGTCATGAATCAAAGTCTTTCTTACTTCAAAAGTGACCTTCTGTCTACTATGCCAGGCAACTTACTAGCAATTACATGCTTCTAAAAGCAAGAAAAACAATTAAAAAATATTTTGTCTCCCTAAAAACTCTGGATTTTTTTCTAGGAAAAAAGTGTAAAAAAATATTGTATACATGAAAATATCCATAAATACTTTATACCTTGAGAAAAAGTGAAACAAAGTGTCTTAATTGGCTCCAGAATCCTGTGATAAAAAAGATTTATTTTGATGAGGGGAGGGGGAAGAGAGTGGTGGCCCCAGAGTACTTTCAAAGGTCAGGCAAATTAGGGGAAATATTGAAAGAAATATATTAATATTTCTTACTGCATATTACCATATCTACACACACAAGCATACATGTCCACTCTGTTTTCAATCTAAATGGTTTTCACTAAGTCTACATTCATAAGAGTATTTATTTCATTTCCTCTTATTATCTTCTAAGGGAAATATATTTATTGGCCTACTTAAGATTCACAGAACTTCTAGATCTATTTCTGATTCCTACCAAAGCAAATTGATTGATATGGAAATCTCCCCACTAAGTTTGCTTTTCATATCTTCACTCCTACCCACCTTCTACAAAGGATAGCAATTAAAGAAACAATGGATGAATTATAAATATATTTAATGGGAGCTTATTTTGAACTCAGGGCAGCTAGGTGGTGCAACAGATACAGCACTGGGTTTAGAGTTAGGAAGACACCATTTCCTTAGTTCAAATCTGGACTCAGACAGTTACTAGCTTTGTTACTAGCTTGGGCAAGTCACTTAACATTGTCTGCTTCAGTTTCCTCATCTATAAAATGAGCTGGAGAAGAAAATGGCAAATCACTTCAGTATCTTTGCCAAAAATATCCCAAATGGGATCCTGGGGAAATCAGACATGACTGAAAAACAACTGAACTGAACTTCTGAACTCAGATGTAGTTGCTTTTAAATGGGGAATCTATTTGGCACTATTAAGCAATGTTTAGTTATGACTTGGGAAAATATGCAGTGTTTTTCTTACAAAGCAAAATTGTAAATACAGAGATAGCTTGTGGTCTCTAAAATAAAGTTTATTAAGACTGTCTGCTTTTCATCCAAACTGTAACCAAAACACATGCGCAATAACATGAACTTTCTATATCTTTTATGTTTCAGGCCGATGTGCTTCGTAAAGCAACTAGAGATCCCTCAATATGGCTACAGAAACAATGTCCCCACAACCACACCTCGCTCCAACTTGGCCAAGGAACTAGAGAAATATTCCAAGACGTCGTTTGAATATAACACTTACGACAATCATACTTATGGCAAGAGAGCCATAGCCCCCAAGGTGCAAACCAGGGATATATCCCCCAAAGGATATGATGGTAGGAGGTGCACACTCTTATACATGAGAGACAAGTTTGCCATTAATAATGTTGTTATTGTATATATCAGTTGCCTTCAAATAAGGCTCATGTTTGTGGTCATTCAGCACTTGCCAAAGGATTGCCACCACATTGGCACCATGACACCATGTGTTTGACCCCTCCAAAAGTTCACACAGGTATGAGTGAATTGGCCCCACTGGATGCTTAGGAAGAGCAAGGAGAGTTTTTTTTTCTCTCTCCTCCAGAGTGCGGCAATCTTGGAGCTTGCAGAGAATTAAGGAAAGAGTCAGGATGATTATTTTGCCTAGTTTTTGTAAGAGACCTCTTAGTTCAACCTACCCAACCTTTAGTTCAAGTAAGATCTTTAGTTTAGTGTAATGGGTGTCTGGTGCATGTCCCAGCTCCATCAGCTTGTTCAGATGGCTTCTTTCTACATGGAGGACACGAGGAGGGATAGCTACTGGAAAAATCCTGATGATGTATAAGGGAAGTGCCTCTGAGACACTGTGAAGCATGCATGAACATTCTGAAACTGGTTCTGGTTGGCCAATCAATGCAGTTTGTAGTGCCTTTTCCTATTGGCTGCACTGCCAGAACTGTCAGTACCTTCAGAAAGGTAGGTGAATAAGAGCCTTGGACTTGGAGTTAGGAAGACATGGGCTCAAACCCCACCCCAGACATTTCTTCCCTGTGTGACCTTAGGGCAAGCTGGATAACCTCCAGTTTGTTTCCTCCCACGTAAAACAGGGATAATAATAGCACCTATCACACAAAGTTGTTGTGAGGATGAAATGAGAGAACATATGGATAGTGCTTTGCACACCTTAGAGCACTATGTAAATAATATTATTATTGCTAATGATAACAATAACAATAATAAAAAGGTTCCTCACTATAATATAATTAGCCAACCCAAACCAGTTATAGAATGTCCATGTACCCTCCACAATGCCCTTAAGACTCTTCCCAATTCTCCTTGAAGCCATCTTCTCAGTATCTTCCACATAAAGACACCCTCTGAACAAGCTGATGAGGTCTGCACATGCGCCAGACTCCCATGATACTAGCAACATCTCAAGATATGTAGAATCAACAGACAACTCCAGAAACCATAGTAACGAGACAGATAATATGGGGACAGTGATAAGGCGCACTTTGGAGACACAGCAGTCACACCTACTGTGTTCTCGGCTTCTTTGAAAACCCAACTGTTCCACCCAATGTCTTTCCAAAAACTCAAGAATCATATGCTTGCTTTCTGGAAAGGAGGGGAAAAGCAGGATATAATGTATCTGCTGTCTAACAATAGAACTGTTCCATTTGCTTCTTTCCTGTTTCCTACTTCTAAACTAGAGAAATCATGAATATGATGGCAGGTGGGAATAAAAAAAGAACTTATAATACAGGAATACAATATAGTACAATTAAGCAGAAAACAAAATCCATGAGCTTCAAAAGAAAATAGGTATTTCTCCAATCCACATATTGAATCCACTGACAAAAGCTTCCAAAAATTTTTATATTAGACCAATTCATCTTATTAATTTGGTAAATAGTTGTTTTAAAAGGGTAAATTAAAGGACCGTTTTTTTTCTAACCATATTCTCCTATGGATTCCTAGATGAGCCATTTGTTGAAAAGTTGTGATAAAAAATGACAAGGTATAAAAGTCTTTGCTTATTTAAAAATCTTCTCCATGTTCTAGAACAGAGGGGAGGAGAAAGAAACTATTTTACAGTCTTCCCACTATTTGAAAAATGTTTAATTAAAAGTCCCATATACTAAAGTTTCAATCAGAATGCTCAGGGAATGAGTTCTAATAAACTGAATTTAAACGAAAATACATCTGAAATCCATTCTAGTTGTTGTCAATGACTCCAAAATGTATTAGACCACTTTCTTACTTTTCTTTGCCCATCATTCTGAATATCAGTTCTCAGTTCATAAAACTATATTTACAGAAAATGATGGTTTTCAGAGATTATCTTGAATGTGTATTGGCTCCAAGAAATACCTAAGAGCTGTTTCACTGAATAAATTACTGATTATGGGATATATTGCTATGATTTGCCCTTTCTCCCAGAAGTAGAGGGCCTAAATAAGACTATGCATAGCTGAGAGTTCTGGTTAATTTAGTTCCACTGGTTTTTAACTTTGAGTAACCTTTCTATTAGGTGTTCATTTTACCTTAGGTGATTTTTTCCATTTTAAGATGAATTTCTTGCACCCATGGCTAGACTGTACCTTTATAATGAGAGAAGGAAAACCTGGGTTAATTTGTAGTCAATGAAAAAATGAAGATAAACGTGGATTTTTTTCACAACAGATGTTACTATGCTCAAATCATTACTATCACATTCTATTCAGAGCCCCATGCCATGGCAGAGTATCCACTGTCAGAAAGCTATACGAAACATGGACCTCAGTCAGTCAACAAGATTTTATTGGTCATTTAAAAACTTAGTACCAGTGTCCTTGACAGGTAGCTGGGGTGTACATATTAAAACATAAATAACTTTCCCATCATTCATCATGAAAAAACATAAATTGATCCTGCATTTTTAAAGAGGGTCAGAAAGCACTGGAAAGAGTCTTTGTTAAGAATCGAATTGCTTGACTTACACAGTCGGTTGGATGTAAGATTAACTACTACTGGATATTGTTTTTTAAATGTAATCAGTTTCTAGGGAGTTACTTTATTCTCTGAAAATGTCCTTCCCTGAATCCTTAATTTAATGAGACAATAAATGAAGAGACATCTTGCTCATCATAGGAATTTAATAAGTATTTGTTGAATTGAATTGAATAAATGTTATCATAGGATTTAGAACTGGAAGGAGCTTTAGCAGTCACCTGTTTCAACCCTCCCATCTTTCAAATGAGAAACCTGAATCCTAGAGGTGGAATGATATGCTCAAGTTCACAAAGACAGTAAATGGCAGGGCCAGGATTTGAACTTAGTCCTTCTATCTTCAAATGTAATTACTTTTCTACTATATTGAATGTAATGGATTTTTTATCTTTTTAAGAAGGATGGCAAAATAGAGAATTTAAAAGTAGTAGTAGGAATTAAGCTACTAAATACAGTGGTGATGAGAGCAAATATTCTCATAAAAAGTATCATGATGCCCTTTACAATGCTAGTTCAGGTGGTAGCATGAAGACCTATGCTGTAATATTATAGAACGACCAAGTTATATCAGGTTTGTAATATAAATGGAAATATTTGAAAAGGACACTATTTAATCCTTGGTGTATCCCAATTTATATAATTGTAAGAAATGTTATAAGGCTCTACCATACTCAAAGCTGTATGACATATCACTCTGTCCCCAACCCTTAATTATCAATCTCTCACTGGCTCCTTCCTTACTATTTACAAACATGCCTAGATCTTCCCCATCCTTAAAAACCTTAACTTGATCTCACCATCTCTTTAAGCTACTGTTCCATTTCTCTTCCCTTTCACAGCCAAACTGGAGGGGCCTAGGGGGATTGGATGGGGCAAAGGGAGCTACCTATATGTTCCTTGCTTCTATTTTAGCACCTTGCCTTCATTTCTCAACTTTGCAGCAATCTGTCTTCTAAATTCATCATTAAATTAAAAGTGCTCTCTTCAAGGTTACTGAAAAACTACTGATTGTCAGATCTACTGGGTTTTTTCAATCCTTTTCCTTCCTTACCTTCTGTTCCATTTGATACTTTTGACTAAGCTTCCTTCTAGAAAGCCTTCTTTCCCTGTTTTCCTGACATCACTCACTATTGATTTTTATATTAACTGTAAAAAGCATCTCCTTTTCAGTGTCCAATGAAGATCGTAACCTTGCCTATCACTTACATATAGCAGCACCTGTCCTCTCTGTGTACACACTCTCAGTAATCTCCTTAAGTTTACCTCTAGGTAGAAACCACCAATATCTATATATCCAGCCCCAGTTTCTCTCCTGAATTCTAGGCTCATATCACCAACTTCCTATTAGACATCTCCAACTGGAAATGACACATCCAAAATGAATGTATTGTTTCTTCCTCCCCTCCCAAAAAAACTGTCCCTCTTCCTAACTTCTCTATTTCCATTGAGAGCACACCACTAATCCTTCTAGTTGTACCCTTCTCTCTGGATGTCTATGACTTCTATTTCAGCTTGTATTGTTTCATGTTTACAGAATCAAAAAGTCACAAAGTCTGAAGGAACCTAAGAGGTTATTTGGTCCAGTTCCATTGACTTCCTTTATTTTCCATTTATGTTCATATTTTCATTTTCCTGACCTTCCCAGCTCAAAAGCCTGAAGGCGATGTATGGAGGAGGGTTTGGAGTCAAAGGACCTAGGCTAATCATCTAACCTCTCTGGACCTCAGTTTCCCTATCTATAAGATAAACGGTTTAATTCACTGACTTTTAAGTTAACTATGAATCTAGATCCTTAAACTGTTGTGAAAAAGCAATGGACTTGGAAGTCACACGATTCAAAGTCAAATTGTGGCTCTGCCACTTATTTACCCCCTTAACCATAGACAAGTCACTTAACCATACACGGTCTCAATTCCTTCATCTATAAAATCTAAAAAATGAAGGAGTTAAACTGGATGATTTCCGAAATTCTTTGAAGCTCTATGTCTATAATTATATGATCGTTATTTTTTTACCTCTTCCTCTTCTTCTTCTTTCACATCTATGAACCTGCATAACTCTGAAATTCATCTCTTTTTCTGTTCCCAACATCACCTTAGTTACAATACTACTCTGCTCGGCCCTAGATTCCTTCAATTCCCTGATAGCTGGTCTTTCTGCTTCCTATTTCCCTATGTTTCATGCTACACCTACTGCTCTGATGAATCTTCCTATAATACAGCTTTCATAAGGTTAGTCTCCTTGCTACACTTCCTAATTCATTTATATATGTCCATATGTACTGTTTGAGCCTTCCTTCCTTACTGATTTTACCCATTCTCTTTCCCCTACCTAGATCTTCTCTCCCCCTTTCTCTACTATCTATCCTTCAAATTCTAGCCCAAATGCCACCTCTTCTGTGGAGTGTCTCTGAAAGTCCTATCCATGTTCACTTTCCCCTTCTCTTATTATGTAACAATTCTCTGTACCATACAATTAGTGTCTTAATAATTATCTTATTCCTATGTCTATAATGTAAAATTTAGTGATTTATTG
>CM053595.1:171979152-172045893 GCA_028646575.1 Pseudocheirus occidentalis
AAGTTGTCTCAATTAATTGCTTTCATATGTTTATGTCTAGTCTCCCATACTAGGTAGATTGTAAGCTCCTTGAGGGTAGGGTCTCAATCTTCTACTGTATCACATAATGCATACTACAATGCTGAACCCATCAATTACTCTCGAAATACTTTATGATTAGTTCACTGAAGTAGGTCATACAAATGGATGCATCTATATCCCATAGGTAATTTGTGGGGAAAACTCCTTTCAAAAAAGTCTTATCTTTTCCAGGAAAGAATTTGCTTCAAAACTGCAGTTTGCTTGGAGAGCTTGCTGCAATTATAGGATCCTATTTCAAATGACAAGATCCAGTAGAGCCAATTAGCATGGTTGAAGAGCCTGAGATAATCTACATGAATCATTTGATCATAGTTTGTAGCTAAAAGGCATTATAGAAGTCAACTGGTGCAATCTTCTCTGAGGAAATGGAGTGTTTAACACTTACTAGTTGGGAGACCCTGAGCAAGGCACTTAACATTTCTCAGGAAGAATTTGAACCCAGGTCTTCCTGTCTCTAAGATCAGCACTTTAATAATTGTACCCATGGCGCATGGGGTCTCCTCCCAAAGCTGTGTACTCAGACTAAGAGTCATCTCGGGGTGGCCTGGAGAATTAAGTTTAGCTTGTTGAACCCACTCTGGAAGAAAACTCTGGGGAAATCACTAAGACAAAGCATAGGCATGTTTAGTCTCCCCAAAGTGCAAATACAGCGTCCTTTCCATGTTCAAAAGAGAGTGGGAAGACCCCAGTTCAAATGCAGCCTCAGACACCAGCTGACTGACTCTGGGTTAAGTCACTTAACTGCTGCCTGTCTCAATTTCTTCATCTATAAAGTGTGCGTAATAATAGCAGCTACCTCCCAGAATTATTTAGAAGATAAAGCGAAGTAACATTTGTAAATTGATTTGCTAAACTTACAATGCTTTATGATTATTATTAGTTGTTGTTGTTGTTGTTATTTCCTCCACCGTGGAAAATTTATAAAATATAAAAGAACTCAAAGGTGTGCATGAAGAAATACAGAAACAAAACATCTTAAATAGCCTATTATACTCATTATACACTCCAGGAAGGTAAAGACAACTTCATGGGATTATTGAACAGATATTTTCATTCACATTCACCTCAGACCTACATTGGAGAAACTCTGAGTCTAAAGCAAATTAGAGTAGCCTGCTTAACAGAATTTTAATACATTCTAGCTCTTTATTCTCTTACTTTGGGGTCTGATTTTCATACAGAACATAGCAATGCATTTGCTTCAAGAATCTAGAATATAGTAAGCATTAGAAGGAAGGATATTTTTAGAATCTTAGGACCATGGACTTTGAGCTAGAAGGCACATTAAAGGATATTAGAAGAGTCAATAAGAAATGCCAGCAAGGCTCTTGCAGACTTTAGAAACAAAGTAAAAATATTTCAGGTTCAATAATTATTTTTTAACCTTTATACAGAGCTAGCCATAAGAAACATCATGGCTAGCTATGTCATGGCTAGCACAATTCTTGGTATCAGGACACACTGGATTCAAGCTCGGCCCCTGATGCATTACAGCAGTGTGACCCTAAGCAAGATACTTAAAAACCTTCAGCACCTCAGGCAACTCTCTAAGACTTTACATCACATACAAGTTGCTGATCTTCATTGGCTGGACGGAGTTCCCATATCATTAAAAACACATTTCTAGACCAAAACTAAAAACACACAGCTAGCATACCTTACTACTCAGACATTTCCCTCCATTAGGTTACTGTTTCTAGTTAGTTAGATAGCTAGCTAGTTAGTTAGTTAGTTAGTTAGTTAAGGGATGAGTATATTTGAGAGCAGAGTGTTCTCCAAATAATTTCTTTTCCTGTACAGTGCATTGCTGTGGCTATCAAAAACAATAGGAAACTTCTAAAGGATTGTTAAGAATAAATTAAGCCAGGGCGGCTAGGTGGCGCAGTGAATAGAGCACCGGCCCTGGAGTCAGGAGGACCTGAGTTCAAATCCAGCCTCCGACACTTAACACAAAAAAACTAGCCGTGTGACCTTGGGCAAGTCACTTAACCCCAACTGCCCTCCAAAAAAAAAAAGAATAAATTAAGCCAAGCATGATGCCACAAGCCTATAATCCCAGTTACTGACAGATATCTTGAGTTTCTGACTTCTAAACTGCAGTGGGCCAGGTCAATCTAATATCTACACTAATTTTGGCATTAATATGGTGAGCCCCAGTGCAGAAGAGAGGGAACCAGAGTGCCTAAAAAGGGGTAAACTGGCCCAGGTCACATTTCCTGCTAATTGCCTGCCATTTAGTAGTGGGATCAGTCCACATTTACCTCCTGTACTTCTAGCCTTGGTGAGAGAAGGAGACAAGTGAAGGAAGGAGGGAAGTATTTGAAAGAAAGAAGGAAGTAAAGAAGAAAGGAAGGAAGGGAAAAAAGAAGGCAGAAAGGAAGAAAGAAAGGAAGGGGAAGGAAGGAAGAAAGGAAGGAAGGAAGGAAGGAAGGAAGGAAGGAAGGAAGGAAGGAAGGACAGAAGGAAGAGAAAGAAAAGAGAGAGAAGAAGGGGGCAGGTAAAAAGGAACCTTGGAGGTATAATCCAAGCTCTTCATTGGATAGATGAAGAAACAGTACAGAAAGTAGAAGTGATTTGCATTTTTCCTAGCTGCAAGAACTCTGTTGAATACATAGGAGGAATGAATGGATGTATGTGCATTGTTGGCATTAAACAGCATCAATAATTCTATTTGCTGAAAGTAAATGGCAGCATGTTTTAGTCTGTATTAAAACCTCTTGAATTGCTCTTATTTAGTCTTCTCAAAACTTCAAGTGGGGGGATTATGTCAGCTCTAGCAGAAGTCAACAGAAACAACTTTCTCACATAATCCCGACCTCATCATCAGTCTCATCCTTTTTTAACAATAAACAATATACCAGATTTGGGGTTGGTCAGAAAAGGGGTGATCATTTGAATAAATATAGCAAATGTTAAATGACTAGTACTATTGCTAATGTTGCTTTAAGTGGCTTACAAATAGAAGATTAATAAAAGGACTTTAATCTGCTTATATATTTAAAAGCAGAGAAATGTCCCCTTATTTTAAAGAATGAACAAAAAACCATTATATATGCCCTTACTATGTGCCAAGCACCATGCATAAAACCAAAAAAAAAAACATTTCAATTTAGTGTACATGCTACATATTTTTCCAGTATAACTATTGTCACATTTGATTGATTTGGGGTTTTGGAATACTTTCTGCTCCAATAAGCTATTGGCAATCTAATTACCTGTTTACAATGGGCAGGAGAGTGTAAGTTCTATGACCTAACTCCAGTAGTGTCAGTGAAAATGGTAGTGTTCTTAGGAAAATTTCAGACCTAGACTTACTTTGGTTTGCTGTATTTTTTCAATGATTATTCTAAGTTGTTGATAATTTTTTTCAAAGTAGTATTCCAAATAAGATGATAAAAACACCTTACAAGTATTCAAGATCACTGAAACATTCTCACCCAAGGACAGGTGGAAGGTAATGGAAAGATCACAGGGTGAGATGTAAAAGTCCTGTTTTCTCTTTCTGCCTCAGCCATATTACTCTTATGTCCTTGAGCAAATCACATGACCTCTCTGAGCCTCAGTTTCTTCATCTGTATAATAGAATAACTTCTGCCCTGCCTACCTCAGAGTTTCAAGCTTCTGATGAGATGAAGGATGGAAAAGTGCTCTCAAATCTATTGCCATGTGCAAATACAAAATATTATAATGTTATATGAAGGGCTTTCTTCCTTCAGAGATAACATAATCTTTGTACTTATAAAATAAATAGCAACACCTAAATCATGTGATTTGATTGTTCAGAAGATCTCCTATCACAAATGTGGCCTTCACATAAAACTGATGTATAGATTTTATTTTGTCTAAAATAATATTTGTTAAGCAACTCCTATCTGCAGAGCAACACAATGTTAGATGTTAGAGGAAGAAACTAAGATAAGAAATAGTTCTTGCTCACATGCAAGTTATAGTATAACTAGTAGAGGGATGATATAAAATCAGATGACTATATTGCACAATATTATATGCTGTAGCATTAGAGTAATATAGAGTTTTGCAGCACTTGTTTTGAAGCAATATCAATACAATCTTTTTATTGTCTCTCTTTTTTAAAAAAAAAGGCAGATTATTATTTATTCAACTTAGATTTTTTTTCTTTGAGATCAATGGCCCCAATAGAAAACAAGTTTTCTTACCCTCTCTTAAGTAAGTTAATATTATGCAATTCATTTCCCATGATTAAACTGCTTAACAAAGTAGTTTTTCACTGATGTGCAAAAGTCAACTTCAGCCCCCTAGGACTAACCTAACCTGCAAATGAATTGAGTCTGTATTCATAAGACATAACTTTACTTTAAAAAAACAAACCATGAAGCCACGTTAAGTGGTCACAGCCTTGGTGACTCATCTGTTACATAAAGCACAAATGCTGTTCTGTACCAGTGACAGTGGTGGCTCGTTGCATCTGTTCTTCCAGATTGTACCTAAAGTGGTACCAGTCTAGGATGGGAGGAGGGAGTTAATTCCCAGTCTCTCAATGTTCCTAGTTATCCTATATTTCCCAATTGAGATGGGGTTTCATGAGGAGGTATTCAGCAGGATGGCCCCAACTTATATATCCCCCCATGGTCCCATATTAGGGTGGAACCATGCACTCCCTGGTTATCACGTTTTTGTGCCATTATCTTAGGAATATCTGAATCAGGTATTCTGAATAAGAGGCCCTACCTATTTTGAATATTCAGCATGAGTAATGAGTAGAATGTCAATCTGGAAGTTGACAGAGAAATCTTGATTTCAAGTCCTACCTTTGACATATAGTGGCTATGCGGTGGCTAGGTGGCGCAGTGAGGGGCGGCTAGGTGGCACAGTGAACAGAGAACTGGTCCTGGAGTCAGGAGTACCTGAGTTCAAATCCAGCCTCAGACACTTAACACACACACAAAAAAAAAACCTAGCCGTGTGACCTTGGGCAAGTCACTTAACCCCAACTGCCCTCCAAAAAGCAAAACAAACAAACAAACAAAAAAAGACATATAGTGGCTATATGACATGGGTAAGTCACTTAATTTCCTAGTTCCCTCTTCCAGGCAACCATCTGAGGCTAAGTTTCTATACAGAGAGTACACAACCAAATCAATAAATACAGATATTAAATATCTTAGACTGCACCAAGACTTTGGGGACATAATACATGTATGTGAAGAGGCAAAGTAGCATAGAAGATAGACAGTCAGCCTTAAAGGCAACAAGACCTTGGTTAGATTCTCTCTCTAGTGATACTACCTGTGTGACACTGGGAAATCATTTGACTTCTCAGTACCTAAGTAACTCACATTGTAAGTTGTTTTAAAAAGTGCTGATCTGCATTGGTAGAGCAAGTACTTCAAATGGAGTTCCCTATGATATAAATCATATGTCTGGTGCCTGGCACACAGTAGGCACTTAATAAATGTTTATTGATTTATTGATTAATAACATATAGAAAGGCATATCTAATTGTCATTGTTGTTAAGTCTATTCAGTCATGTCTGACTTTTTGTGACTCCATTTGGGGTTTTCTTGGCAAAGACACTGAAGTGATTTGCCATTTCCTTCTGCGTCTCATTTTACAGATGAGGAAACTGAGGCAAACAGGCTTAAGTGATTTTCCAAGGGTCACACAGCTAGTAAGCTAGACGTACAAGGCAAGATTTGACCTCAGGAAGATGAGTCTCCTTGACTCAGATCTGGCAGTCTTATCCGCTGCATGGCTCTGATAAGGGAATTCTATACCCTGTTCTTAAAAATGAAAAAACAACACCTACTTAGTATAAAAACAAACCTTGTCACAATAATACCTTGACATTTTCAGCCTTAATCCTAATAATTCAAGGGCATTTTTCTCACTGACTCAACAAATATTATTTATTTCAATTCTCACTTTACACTGAAAAATACCAAAGGGCAGGACTATTGGATTGCCCTCCTTAGAGCAGCAGTCCTTTTTGTTACATACACATAGTTCGTTCTAGTTTGTTCTCTCTCTGTCTCTCTTTCTCTCTTTGTCACTGTTTCTATCTCTCTCTGTCTCTCTCTCTCTCTCTGTCTTCTTTTCAATAACAAATGCACCCTTCCCCACAGTAAAAGCATTAATGATGGCCTAAAGGACATGAAGGGGATTGTGCAGGTGGCCAGGTTCCAGTCCAAAGCTCTGACAGCAAGAAGCAGGCCTGGCTGTGGGCAAAACTGGAAAGTACACAAATCCTTAGTCAATCCTGTGCCTTGTCAGTACCCTCTGCCTTTCCCAGGTGTTTAATGTTTGTATGCCTTCTCCATGACTCCTGTCACATAAGAAAACTCATTCACACTAAGAAGTTACAGATTGAATATGGTATCCCTCCCAGGAGTATTTATACTTTAGATGATGATAAGGCCAAATAACACTGAACACAAATGAATATAATTCTAATGATGTGTATTCAGAAATAAGAGGGGGGAAGATTTTTGAGTGGGAGTACTTCATGTATCCCCAAAATCATACCATGTAGTAAACATGTATTCCACTTACAAATGAAGCTGGGGGCTCCCTTCCAGCTCTGAATCTTTGACATTTACCTGACTTTTAGTAGACATAGCCATCTTTTGTCTATACATTTTATTAAAATTATTAATAATAATGAGAGATAGTGTGGCAAAATGGATAGAGAGAACTAACCTAGGAGTCAAGAAGAATGGGATGAAAGGCCTGCCTCTAACAGGTACTGACACTGTGACCCCTGGACAAGTCACTTAATTTCAAGTATCCCAGGTATCTCTCTAAGACTGTCTGTAGCAAAGCAAGTGCTAACCTGCATGAGCAGAGAGGATTTCCTCACTGGGAAATCCTAAATCAATTAAATCACAAGTCTGGGCCACACGTGTGGGTGTATGTGCACATGTGTACATGTCTCTGTGTGGGGGCATGTGTTTATACACATATATGTATATATGTGTGTGTGTGTAAATATTTGCTTTTTGGAGGGGGGAAGGGAGGGCAATTGGGGTTAAGTGACTTGCCCAAGGTCACACAGCTAGTTTTTGTGTTAAGTGTTTGAGTCCAAATTTGAACTCAGGTCCTCCTGACCTCAGAGCTCATGCTCTATTCACTGCACCGCCTAGCCTCCCCCAAATATATCTATATTTGTGGACATAGATCTATATATTACCTTATACATATTAATATAACATATATGATATATATAAATACTGAGATCTCACATTTAAATGGCACCTTGAAGCTTACAAAATATTTTCATCTTAATAACTCAGTAAGAAGGTAATACAAGTATTATATCCATTTACAATTAATGAAATTGAGTCATGAGGAAATGAATTGTCTAAGGCCACACAGCAGGTAAGTTTTAAATCTGGGACTTGAGCTCAAGTCATAGAATCCTAAACTTTAGAGGTATAAGGGAACTTGGAATTTGTGTAATTACAGAATCCTAAACCTAGGCATAGACTGGACCTCAGAGGCCATCTAGTTCTTACTTACTAGATGAAGAAATTGAGGCTGGGAGGTTGAGTACCTGAATCCAAAATCACATAGGTGATAGGAGCATTGATTTAAAGTGGAAGGGACCTTAAGGGCCAAACCTTGCATTATATAGATAAGGAAACTAGGCTGTGAGAGGTTAAGTGACTTGCCTGAGGTCATACTGCTGGTAAGTGTCTGAGGCAGAATTTGGACTCAGGTCTTCTTTTCTCCAACTCCAGAGCTCTATTCACCACATCACAGTGCTTGAAGACTGAATGACATATGTGAAAAATATGGTGGTACGGGGAGATTCAGTGACATAAAACATTGATTAAGACATCTCTCCATCATTTTCTCATCCACATAATAATGAAGTTTTAAAGTTTTTTTTTAATAGTACTTATAAAGTGCTTGTGGGACTGCTAATGATAATGAGTTTTCAAAGAAAAAAATAAGCTAACAAAAGCCTTCCCATGAAGGTAAGTATTGTGCAGAATAGTGAGGAAACAATTAAAATTCTAAAACTGTGAGAGATGTAGTAAGTAGTTTGTCTCTGAATGTTACTTAGTAGTCATGTTTAGAAATCTATCTTGCGCCTTGCTAATGTCCAGATGCCACTGCAGCTTCCTCCTCCCTCTGCCTTTTCCAATCTTTTGACCTTTCTTGCTAGTTATGAGCATTTACATCTCCTCTCTCCTTTCAAGGAGACAGACTCACCAGTCACATTGCCTGGTTAGCATTCTGAGCCAGAAATCCATCCCCTCACCTTCACAAAGGGCACAGTCTCTGTTGGCCTGAGGAACAGCAGTCCCCGGGTCTCTTGTGAATCTGGGTCACCGACGTGTCACCACAGTGAGCTTCTGGTACCGCTCTGCAGCCCCCATGTCTTCGAATGTAGGCCAGCCAATCGCTTCACAGATGAGTGATCTGGGAAGGTCCTAGTCACCAAATGAGCTTATGAGCAATCCTTAACGTGAAGAGAAAGCACCATTTCCCTCGTGCCTCTAACCAGACTATCAGGCACAGTTGCTTATTTCCTATAACGTTATTGCAGGTTGTGTGCAATTCATGAATGGGTATTATTTTTCATCATTATTCTATGCTTCCTGTCCCCTGAACATTCCTTCTACACTATGGACAGAGCACTGGATTTTGACTCAGAGAATGTGCGTTTGAATTCCACCTGTTACTGACTTTTGAGTGGCGGCTTGGGCAAGTTAATTCCCCTCTCTGTGCCTTAGTTTCCCTATCTGTAAAATGGGTGTGGGTGTGAGGTGGATTAATGTTTAGTTTATTTCCAAGTCCCTCGATTCTAAACCTCTACTTTCATCCTTTCTCCTCCAGTTGCCTAGTTATTTACTTGCACAATCTGCCCTATTTTCCCTATACAATATTTAGCATATTGCCTTCTTCGGTTCCAAGCAAGGGTTAAGTAATGTCCGGCTTCGTTGTGGTACAGAGCTATGGATTTGGAGTCTTAGTACCAGTTTGAATGCTACCTGTCCAACCTTGGGTGGGTCACTTGACCTCTCTCTGAACCTCAATTTCCTCCTCTCTTAAAATGAAGGTGTTGTACTAGATGGTCTCTAACGTGCCTCCCAAACATACGCTAGAAGGGGGTAAATGTGCTTTTTTTTTCTTTATGCATCAGTCCATTTTATATCATTAAGAATGTCACACCCCACCACCCCCTTTCCGAGAAACTGCTGTTGGTTTATTTCACCCTTTATAGGGTGAGGGGGTGGAAAGAGGGTGGGGGAAGGGAGTGGAGGGTTTTTTTTCCTCTATTTTCGGAGGATGCTTTTCCTCGCAGGTCACCCTTGGGCTTTTTTCTCTCTGTCTCCCCAGCTAAACGGTATTGCAAGAACTCCAGCCCCACCAGCAGCACCACGAGCAGCTATGCCCCGAGCAGCAGCAGCAACATGAGTTGTGGAGGCGGCAGCAGCGCCAGCAGCACCTGCAGCAAGAGCAGCTTTGATTACACGCACGACATGGAGGCAGCACACATGGCCGCCACGGCCATCCTGAATCTGTCCACGCGCTGCCGGGAAATGCCTCAGAACCTCTCCACCAAACCTCAGGACCTCTGTGCCCGGGTAACGACGGCCCGCCCCGCTGGTCCCCCGCAGCTGCTGCGCGCGCTGCACCGACGCATGAGGGCAGAGCAGGCACGGGCTTTCCAGCCCGCTCCTCGTGCTCTGGCTCTGCCACCCAATGAAAAGCGAAAACCTTTCGGAATGCAGTGAAATAAATAAAAGATGATGGTGCAGATTCCCCAGCGGTAGCCCGAGAAACCTGATCAAGGTTTAGCCCTTTAAAAGGCGGGCGGGGCGGGAGGAGAGGAAGTAAAAGGAATGTGCAGTTTAAATTTTGCTTATCTGTGCGGCCAATAACGGTATACAAAGCATCTTTAATTTTTTATTGTTTTTTAAGCCCAGATTTGCTTCCACAGACAGGCATTAACCACATAATTATTAAATATATATATGGGAAATGGAAATTAGGAGGTTTTATAGCTATGCACCGAGAAATTCTCAAAAGGTCCCCAAGATTTTAGGATAGAAGCCTTTTTTGTTGTTGTTACTTCCATAGATGTCTGGTTTCATGCAGCATCTTTAAAAGGCTGCAAAGCCCAGATGAAGTTAAAAAAAAAAAAACCCAGCCAGTGGGTGTGACTTCTAACTCCTACAATAGTAAGTCTTCAAAGCGCCGCTTCCCCTATAAAGGCCAGTGGGTTTTTCCATCAGGGCATTTCCTTCAGGCCCAGCAAAGAGGGGAAAAACTGAAAGAGGTGGGGCGCACACTGACCTTTTCTCGTTAATTCAACCATCATCTGCATTCAATATTGAAAACTATCACAAATACTAAAATGCTATGGGAGTCTGGTTTGGAGGTGGTGACACGGGGTTTGGTATTGGGCGGGGGGCGGGGTGAGGGGGTGGTGGTAAAGAGAAGGAGTGGTCCTTGGAAATTGATTGATTTCTACTTTGGACAGTGGAAGAAGGGAAATAAATGAGTATTTGAAATGTACCGGAGACCCAGGGAAGAGCTGCCTCCGAAGGCCACTAGGTGGCCCAGGATGGAGATTGCAGTGCAGAGGAAACGGCATTGTGTTCTTAGAGCAAGGGGCTGAACTGGCAGACATGTTTAACTCTTCTCCAGAAAAATAGATGTTTTTTTTCCTCCTGTTGTTTAAAGCTTCATGGTAATACATAATGAGCTCCCAGCCCTAACAGTAGTTGTTTTGTTTTTCTTTTTTAAAATAATTTTAATGTGTATGCATGCCGGAAAGGTCAGTAACTTTACCTTTTCAAATGCTTCCTTTTATATTCATGGCTTTTTATCCTGTAGATTGGGAAGGTTCTTGTGGCATGCAGATAGTGTTCTTTGTGATCTTGCTGGTGAAAGGATGTATAGGTTAAGGGATTAGGACTGAAGAGATTCTGTAGGGGGGGATCCAATGACCCCCGTTCCAGGTCCCCCACCCCCACTGTTTATTAAAATGGCAGGTGTAGAAGACAAATACATTACAAGGCCTGAATTAGCATCAAAGCTGAAATCGGGAATGGGCTTTGGCAAAAAGTGTTCAAATAGAATAATACGGTAAAATTTATTGAGGTAATAACCCAGAGGAAGGGATTTTCATCCCAAATGCCTTGCTGTATGTTATTACATCCAGAGGAGAGATGGCTGCTAGACATTTGAGTAGACAGTAGCTTTCACACCAGCTCTGAAATCAAAATTTTGTTCAAGAGAATGCCACTCTTAGAAGAAAAAAAGAAAAAGAGGGCTCCGGGTATTGTTTTCTTGCTCTTCAAGGCTCTCCTTTCTCTTTCCACTTTTCTCTCTCTCTTCCCCCCCCCCCCATGCTGAAAGACAAGTCCTAAAAAAATTCTTGATTTAATTCAAAGCATTAAAAAAAAAACCCATCATTTTACAGCTCATCAGCTGCAGTAGGTAATGCCACTACCGGTTTTTGTTGTTGTTGGAGTTGTGGGTTTTTGTTTTTTGTTTTTCCTAAGCAAACAAGGGGAAGTTATGATAGGCGGGAGCTTAATCCATGTAAGTTTTATCCATTGTAAAAAGCAGCTCTCTTTGCTTTGAACTAGCAAACTTGTTTTAGGGATGAAATCGTAAATATTCAGCTGTGTTCCAACTCCTCGTCCCCTCCTTTCTTGGACTGTTAGTTTTAAGGCAGCAAAAACACCCTGCTTTTTAGAAAGAAAAAAAATGATGTCATCCACTAAGCTGATCACTTAATCAGGTGTTAAATCTGAAATCAACTTGAAGCAGATGCTCATTTTGAAAATATTTCTTGCCCCTCCCCACCCAGTAAGTCAGGAAGCCGAAAAGTTATTAAAAAATATGGGATTCATTTCACACCTGTGTTTGGGGGTAGAGAATTGCCAAGCCCTGTCACTCTACATCAATGTTGCTTTCTATAAACCATTTCTGCAAGGATGGGGTAGGAGACTTAATGCCTGAACTCTAACTGGGGATGTTACCTCATTTAATGCCGAATTGGTTTGTAAGAAATGCTTAGAGGCAACAGGTTAAGTCTTCGAATTGTCTTATCTCTTTTAAGCTGATTAACAATGTTTCTTTTCTTCTGACAGAATCCTGATATGGAAGTTGATGAAAATGGAACTTTAGATCTAAGCATGAACAAACAGAGACAACGAGATGGGTGCTGTACCATTTTGACACCCCTAGAGCCAATGTCACCACAGCGACAGGCAGTGATGAACAATCGGTGTTTCCAGCTGAATGAGGGTGACTGCTGGGACTTGCCAGTAGACTACACCAAAATGAAACCCAGAAGGATAGATGAAGATGATTCCAAAGAGATTAATGTATGTCTTTTTCATCTAGAGCAGCTCATTGCAACCTGATTATTTCAGATCACATGGTTTAAAATCTATCTGAAAGCAAGACAAATGCCATGTGTTTGGGTGAAAAGAAAATGAATTGTTTCCTTAAAAGAGACTATTAGCTGGTTAGACCTTGGAAATCTTTTAATACAGCTGTGGCTATATCTAAAACTCATCAGTCAATATTTTGAACTATGGATTGTATTTTCTAGCTAGTGTGTTTTAGCAGATATTTTTTCCCATCAAAAATTGTAATTATAAACACATTCTGCATAAGCAAAATGATCAGAATGACATTTTTACGTAATACAGGATTTTCTTTTCAGGTAGAGGATTAAAATTAATCTTTTGCTTACTTAAATGACTATTAAGCACACCTTATTTTTGTCAGCACTATAAAGGTAAGTGAAGAAACTTGGTACAGTGGAAAAACAGTGGGTTTGGAGTCAGAAGAGCTGGGTGCACCTCTCCACTTTGCTAAGTACTTACTACTGTGTGACCCTCAGCAAGTCATTCTTTTAGTTGAGGATCCCTGGCTTGTAAACCTTGGAGGTTGAAAATGTTATCTTCAAAGTTCCATCTGGATCTAAATCCAATGGCTTTGCCTGTTCTCAAAAAAGAAAAAAAAACTTAAAATACTCAAAACAGCACACTGAAGCTTTTAATAAATACATCATTCTTTAAAGATGTTAACAGCAGTTCCACAGTAAGGTTTAATTCAGGGCCATGACTTTTTCAAGGCACAGTTATGATCTCCACATTCAGGTTGTAAGAATCTTTGGTTGTAAGAAGAAAATGAAGAAACCTTGTGCATTATTGGACTGTTGTTTCTCCTGTGCTCTTGGATATGGAGGTTTCTTTTCAAAAGCAAAGTAAATGTGCCAGTACCAGACTAGGGATGTCTTTCTCACAGGAATAGAAAAAAGGAAATTTGAATTCTTGTGAGGATTCCTTCGGATGCTGTCTCTGTGGCTATTTAATCACCAAGGCTGCCTTCCTTATTCTTCAGTTTGGCTTTAAATATTAAGCTATTGTTAAAGAAAACTGAATCTGAGTGGCAAGCTATATTTAGTAGCATTTACAATGTGAAGTCATTACTTCCAAATGTGGAATGGTAGCTTTATTTCCAAATTTTTTTATTAAAAATAAGAGACCACTTAAAATGACAACTTTGCACACTGTACATTGGCATACACTCTGCGTGTGTTTGTGGAATATGCTTAAATAAGGCAAAGACATTTTTAAATGCATCTTGCATTGCCATCTATAGGAATTTCTTGGCTACTACAGTCACATTTATTTCATTGTAGAAGTAGGTACTTTGTCTCAGGAGCTAAATACTCTAGATTTTTAAAAGGAAAGGACCTTAGATATTTTCTAGTCAAACCATTTAATTTTACAGGTGATGAAACTGAGGAAAATAGTTTTAGATCTGGAAGAGAACTTAGAAGTCATGTAATCCCTCATGAGAGACGAATTTGAGACTAAAGAAGTTAAATTAATTTTGTTCAACTTGAGAGAGGTAGAAAGAGCACAATATTACATCCCTGCCTCCGTTCTTTTGCAGAGGCTCTCTCCTATTTCCAGTAGCCAGAATATTCTCCTTCTTTTCACCCCTTGTCCTTTTGGTTCAATGGCATGTGTGTTTATACCTGTACATTTTATATAGATAGATGTGTGGACATGTGCACACATATATGTGTTACATATGTGCATATGCACACACACAGAGGAGACGGGTCATTTTTTAGTCATGTTCTTCTCATTGTGACCCCATTTGGATCACCTCTCAGAATCTGTCCATCTCTTCAAGGTACCGCTGAGATGCTGTTTCACACAGCTTTCTTAATAATCCTACTGGTTGTTAATGGCCTTCTCTTCCCAACTTTACCTTTTATTTCTACATATACATATGCATAAATGTGTGTATATACATAAATGCACACACAGACATATAACTTATATGTCTGTGTGTACATATATCCTCCCCTTTGCACCCAGTAGAATGTAGTCCCTTGAGGGCAAATACTGTTCATTTGTGTCATTGTGTTCACAGTACTTCTCACAGTACCTTGCACATAGGTACATAGCGAATACCAAGTGAATTTGCTAGAGCCAGATTTCAAGTCCAGGTCCTCCATTTCCAAGTTCATGGCCTTTCAAATCAACTGCCTTGCCCCATTGGTATAGTGACTTGTCTTAGGTCTTATAGCTGGTTGGAGTCAAGAATAGATTCCAGGACTTTAAATTTTCCACCCAATAATTTTTGGGTTTTGGTTTTCATTATACCATGATACTTATCTTTGTGTACAAGTAATTTTAAAATTCAAGATAATATACAAATGGATATTTCTTGGTCCTGAATATTTCTGCCATAAGTACGTAAACTCCCTTGGCACTCATTTGTTTCTAACTTCTTTATGTGCCCCCTCTTTGTTGAAATCCAACTAGAAAATATTTTTTGGTTTTAAATGTTAAGTTTAATCTTGATAGATTGGTAGTAACATGAAGCATTGCTGCTAGTATTAAGGATCAATCCAAAAACAAAGATTTTATCAAGAATGTACCACATGCCCAGGACTGTTACATGCTATGGGGCAGTAATGTTGGGGGGGGGGACAGCTAGTTGGTACAATGAGTACCACGTCTCAAGTCAGGAAGATTCATCTTCCTGATCAGTATCTTTTGACCCCATGTAGGATCAGGAAGTATCTTTGCCAAGAAAACCCCAAATGGGGTCAAAAGAGTAGGAAATGATTGAAAACTGACCCTACTACTATGTGTGCATACACACATATATAATACACATGTGTGCCTATGTCTATATGTCTTATCTGTATAAAATGTACGTGTATACACACATGCCATTGAACCAAAAAACCCAGCATATTTTATCACATCAGTTTCTAAAGTTTATCTAACATTCTATAAAGATCACATTGAAAGATATCCAGAGTTGATTTTATATATATATAATATACACACACATATATATGTAATATATATGTATATATGCATATATACATATACACATGCACATATATATACATACATATTTATATGACCTTAAGTTTTATAGATCACTTTCTTCACATCCTTAGGAGGTGGGTAGTAAAGTATCATTATCCCTATTTTATATATAGTACCTAGCCATGTAGAATAGATGTGTTGTGCTGCATTGTATTGAAGTACCCAGGGTTACACAGCTAGTAAACCAGGAAGTGGAGTCAGATCTCCTGACTTCAAATCCAAGACTCCATCCACTGAACTGTGGGATCTATATGCTTATTTAAAGAAAGTATGAGATAGAGTCACTGCTCCCAAGTAGCTTGTGGTATTTAGCAACTTGATAAAACACTTTATAACAGTTTTTTTTAAGTAACCCTCATTGAACAAAGTCCAATTTGCATTTTCAGAAAGGAATTTAAGGAAGCAAAGAAATTATAAGCGTTACAAAAGTTGGGGCAAAGTGGACAGCACATTGTCCAAGCTGCCTCTAGATAAAGTTAGAAGATTGGGCTTGTTGATGAATCAAATAATCAGTAAACAGTATATTATTCGTCAATGACAATTTGCATTCTGTAGCCTATTTGACCCTTGACCACATGAGCCTCATAGATGCCTGTTTGCCTACAGCCAGAAGATTTGGATCCTTTCCAGGAGGCACTAGAGGAAAGAAGGTATCCTGGTGAAGTGACCATTCCCAGCCCCAAGCCCAAGTATCCTCAATGCAAAGAAAGCAAAAAGGATTTAATAACGTAAGCATAATGTGAGGTGAAATTATTTTTTTCTTCCTAACCTTTTCCCCTCTTTGGATTATTTTAAAGAATTGAATATGTACATGCCTTGCCGTATGAGCATGAGACATTCGCAGCATATAAATGTTTCCAATTGCGAGTTCAGTAAAGTGAGAGGCTAACGTGTATTTTGCTTGTTCTTAACTATGCTGTAGTGTATGGAAATGCCTTTTTTTTTTCATTTAATCCTGTTCATTTTGCAGCTTTTCTTTAGGGTGCTTAAATCCCCATGCAGACATTGCAGCTAAACTGGAAACAATGAAACTTTTTTAAAGTTTTTTTTTCTTTTCTTTAATTTATTTTTTTTTTAAAAAAAAACATACTTACTATTTTGGCTGTTTTTGTTTTTGTTTGGTGGCAGATGTCCAACACCAGGGTGTGATGGGAGTGGTCATGTGACTGGTAATTACGCCTCACATAGAAGGTGTGACTTCATTTTTTTCATGGTGGATTCTGTCTTTTCAATTTATTGTTTTCAGCTTACCTCAACAATGCTGTCAAAGTAAAAATGTTGAACTATGTGTTAACCCTCTAAGTGCTATATGTTGACCTTCAAAAGCATGCTAACCTGTGTGTTGTATAATGTCTTTTAGTACAAAATGCATCTTGAAAACTTCCAAAGTAATTTTAAACTTTGAACCAAAAGGACGGCATATTTTATCTTATTAATTTCAAAAAATTATTATCTGACTTATTCCATAAAGTTCACATTGAAAGATATACAGAATTGACAATACAAAAATTCAATATACAGCACTTGCCCCATCGCTTTTCTGCATTAAACTTTTTAATTTTTTAATTTTTTATGTTGTGTTTGTTTGGGAAGTTTGAGCTTATTAGAGGGTTGACTTACTTGGATATCCTGACCTGTCTTACAGTCTCTCTGGCTGCCCTTTGGCTGACAAAAGCATTCGAAGTATGCTGGCCACCAGTTCACAAGAGCTCAAGTAAGATATAATGAAAATAATTCTTTCCTTTGTGGTGGTGTAGTTGTGGTTGTTGTGTTGTTGTGGTGGTGGTTGTTGTTGTTTTAATCTAGTCATTCAGTAATTCATTGAAAGTGAGGATGGAAATGAGAAATATGAATCTGAAAAGTACATGTGCATGATTAGTGCTTTAATATGGCACCCGTGAGGATCTCCATGATTTACCCACTTAGCGTTACCCATTCTTCTCTTTTCACATTTTTTCTCTCATTCTTCTGTAATCATATCACATCCTTCCTAGCTTGTCATTTCTCCAGCCTAATATTTTCTCTTCAGAAATACATGTGGCTATATATGAATACCTATGTGTATACATATTTGCTCGCAAGTATTTAAATGTATATTACACATATATACACATTTACATAGAAACACACATACACAAATAAGTAGAAATTTTGAAAAAAAAACTATTCAACTAAATATGATGGAATGTTTTACAAGAAAGAAAATATGTCAGTTTCATTCATGCCAAATTTTTTAAAATTTCAGCAATTAAATTATACCAATAAGATTTATCATTTAAATGATGGTCATTGAAGGACAAGCAAATAGCCACAAAATGTTATTAACTGTGAACAACACATTTGTTTATATGTTCTGTTCTAGTTTGGGAGAATATGGTATCCCAGTTCCTTAAACATGCTGTGGCTATAATGATGCATGTAGTTTTAGCTGTGTGTATGATTTCCAGCAGTCGCCAGAGATCCCTTCCTCTTAGCCTGATTGTCCTTCCACTACATCCTTGACAATTAAAATATTAAAAAGCAAGAATGAACAAAAGTCCTCTTCCCAATTAGATGGTTTTTCCTACCAACAACTTAATGGTAAAATTTAGAAAACTGACTGCATTGATATCTTAGGAATTCATCTGTGTTCAGATTGGAGGCAGATTATAGAGGAGAAGGGATTCCTTCCCTCCCTCCCTCCCCAGTGAAAAAGTATGTTTAAAACTTTGATACTCTAGTCAGAATAGTCCTTCGACTATCTAACAAAAAGGGGGGGGGGGGAGAAAGGCCAGGAAGCAAGACCAATCACCATGTAAGAACATCAGCCTAATGAGAACCATATTTCTTCAGAATTCATTATTCTTGATTAACTTTCCTACTCTCTGTATAAGGTATTATCAGCATCATTAGGGCTTGTTTGCTTGGTGTTCATTTTGCTTGGACTGGCATTTATTAACCAGCACAAAGAAAATGGTGTTTCTCACTTATATTGGGTTCCTCCTCCATTCCCCCAACCTTTTTACAATAGACCAAGGTTAGAACAAAGGGTAGGACCTTGTTTCACACACATGTCATCTTTTACAGGATCCCTGTTCAAGGCGCTAGTGCCATAGAGCACCTGCTCATGTTCAGTGACTTCCTGAATTAGCACTTTCATCAGGAGACTCTTGGCGTTATCTTCATGGAATTTAACACCTGGAGGGTGTCCTCTCACTTAACCGCTTTAAAGTCTGTAGCATCATCCAAAGCAGTGCCTAATGGACGAAGTAGCTTTTAGAGTCTCAAAACGGATAGCTTTAGCAACATTTTGTTACTCAATTGAATACAATTTGTTAAGACAGTTTTCTGGGTTTTTTTAATGGTATAAAGCCATATATATGTCTCTATGTGGTCAAGTATGTGACCACATGATTGGCTGAATTTGGAATTTGGCCGACACATCAGAATGCAGTGACTATCTTTTGAATTTCTTGATGAGAAATACTTTTCAAAACATTTGGCATATCTCCAGCTCCATACAGGCCAGCTGTAAACAAGAAATTTCCCATTGTATTGCTGGGATCTAGTATTGCTTTTTACTGGTTAGTGTCACCAAACCCATGTAAACCAGGAAAATTTCCTTCCTATGTTTGCTTTCCGTTGTCTGCCATTTGTTGGCATTTTGATTGCCTAAAATTTTAAGCAAATTCACAAATCTTATTTAAGTAGATTTAATGCTTCCTTCTTGTCTTTTTTCTCATCTTAGAAGGTTGGTAGAATGGCCCACCTCACCTTCAACATCTTCACGGGAAGCAATCTTGCTCCCAAAACATCCTAATAAATTGTAGGAGTGTCCCATTCCCTCCATCTTGTCTCTTTTTAGAGATCATCATCACCACATCTTCCAGAGAGTGAATGTCCTTGTCTGAATTGGAATTAGCTTAAAAGGGCCATTCTTTCCCTAGGTCCTCTATCAAAACAAATGAATACCCTTGCCATTGACCTTCTTCAGTGAATTTATATAAATCACACCAGTGAATTTCCCCCAACATGATCAATTTGTGTTAATGACTTTTCAGAGCCAGAGACCAAAAAATTCCTGTTTTTTTACATAAAAGAAATAAGAGAACACTAAACAAATGACATTTATTATCTGACAATGTATTCCACTTAACAAAGGAAGCCATAGATATTAAGAGTAATTTTAATACGTTTCAATATGTGGCAGCTGCCCCTTCATCCCTTTTTTTATTCCAGTCAGAAAATTCTGTTGTTCGACTTTCCCTGGGGCATAGGAGGCTGGAAATAGTCACCACAATGATCCTGACTTTTGCTGATCTCTCCATGATGAACCATGTCTGTGTGACCATCTGGTGGCATTACAGTTTAAGGATTTCTCGAAAGTTTTTTGGGAGTTCCTACAACAGGAGCTCTGCTGAGCAAGAGTCGAATGCACACTCTGTCCTCTGCAGGACATTGTTTGATCCTACACTTCTAAGTTTTCATCTCTAAAGACATGAGAAACGAGGTCCCATTTACTTGCAAAAACTCTCTCTCCAGCATGTATCTCATCACAAATGGAATCCATGTGGAATCTTCCTTTTTGACATTTCCAAGTCTGAATGTTGGTGGTGGGTTGGGAACAGGATATTCTTGATAATGGACAACATGATGGAATTTGCCAGCTAGCTCTTAAGCTTATCTCTTCCTTTTGCCCAGTTTTTATCCTGAGTAATACCAAAGGATGTTTATTTTGTGTCTTTCTGTGTACAATATGTAAACTGAAAAAGTACATATTAAAATGTGATATGCAAATGCATTTTTTCAAACTCTGGAACTAGTGCTTTCTGCTGTCACTCACCTGAGTCCAAAAAGAACATCTTAAAAGAGTTGGGAAGCAACATACCAAAGTTATGAAGCTTAGAAATGACAAATGAGGGTGACTCCAGTTTAGTGAGTTTTCATGACTTGCAGATCCTTTCAAGTTGACACTTTGAGGTAGAATTAGTAGTTGCATTGCATTAGACTTGACATTGACCTACCTCACAGGGATGTTGTGAGGATTCATGCTTGTAACATTCTTTGAAACCCCAGATTAAAATAATAAAATCCTTTAAGTTAAAGTGCTGTTGTTTGTGAGAACCCTACCTAAAATTACTCTTAAGCTGGGTAACTTCTGTGAAATTTCATTTACTCAAATCCACCTGAAAGTAACAACTTGAAAGAACTTGCAAATCAAATCCATCTAGTCCATTTCTCTACATCCAAAGTAATTGGACCATGGTCATCTAGTCTCCCCCTATACAACCCTAAGTATTCAGCTATTTGAAAATTAGTCTATGATTCATTGAATAGTTTCTCTTGCCATCAAGGTATAGAACATATTCCTCTATTCATTAGTTCTTTTAACCAATGTTTATTAAATATTTGTTATATGTAAGGTGTTGAGGTTAATACATAAATGAAGGAAGCAAGGCCCCTGCCCCCATGGAGTTTAGTCTGTCATAGAAAAATGGCATAACAGAAAGAACTAAAATAGGAAGTATAATGTTATTCTAAGACAGATCAGTTTTCTCCAGACAATGACCCTTATCTTATGGCCCCATCATATCCCCATAACTAGGGGAGCACTTCACATTGCGGTCACTCTGCTGATTCCCCCACACACACACACACACCCTTAAGAAAATATGCAAGGGGAGGCACAAATCTCTTTGTTAGGTGAGAAGGAAAATTATGCAACTATAAAAGGATAGAGCTATCTTGACTATTTTATGGTGAGCTTAGCCCAGTTCTCAGTAATCTTGTGGATTACTAGTATGACTACTTTTTTTTAAATTTAGATTTGTTAGCTTTAGATAGCTAACCTGTGGTTTCATTGGTATAGATAGAGTTACCTCCCAATTAAGAAAATTCATCCTATCAATGCAGGTCAACTCCATCTGCTGTACAACTTAGAGTCTTAAGAGAATTGTGGGCCACAGGTGTAGTCCTATTCTTTTGGGGTTTTCTTGTTTTGTTTGTTTGTTTTGCTTTTTGGAGGGGGAAAGGTAGGGCAATTGGGGTTAAGTGACTTGCCCAAGGTCACCCAGCTACTTTTTTTTGGTGTGTTAAGTGTCTGAAGTCAAATTTGAACTCAGGTCCTCCTGACTCCAGGGCTGGTGGTGTTCTATTGACTATGCCACCTAGCTGCCCCCTAGCCCTATTATTTCACAGTCTTTATTGTTTCAGTTAGTGAGTCCAGTGCCAGGGTTTTGTTTTGTTTTGTTTTCAGAGAAAAAGTGTGGTCCTTGTTTAATCTTTCCTTTAAAAAAATGTCTGGGCATTCATTTAATCAACAGCAACCATGTTTTTAAAAAATGGAGATTGAGGTGCTATTTACTTCCTTAGATTCTGAGAATGAAATAAATCTTTGGGCACCTGCCTTCCCCTAGTTGTTTTTAGAAGTATGTGGGGACTTTTGTATTGTCTTCCAAAAATCTTACACTTCTAGTTAAATTTATTTTGAAACAAACTTCAAACAGAAATGCTAGATATTAGAATTTAGGTCAAAATATTTCTTTTAACTAAATGTTACTGAACTATAGACCCTATTGGGGTATATTTCTTAGGGGATAAAACTAAAATGCATACAACCAGTGAGTTTATTGACCAATATCTAGAAAAGCTCTAAATCATACACCAGATAATATGTAGTTTCTATGGTTTGGTGCACCCGAAACTCAACCAATTTTCTTGCACTTCAGGGGTTTAGAAACACTCTCTTCAATATTACCTGTCACTATTTCACAATTAACTATAGATTCACTTGGTAGAAGCTTCATGAATTATAGTTGCTTATGCCTCTCCTCATTTCTTCAGATAGCTATATTTCCTCATCTGGGGAAGTGTTAGGGCCCTTCGTGTAAATTTAGCCTCATCAGGGAGGGGGGGTCCTACTAGCCCTAGTCTTTGGGAATATGAGCAGGTGACATCAAACATTTTAAACACTCCACTGAATTTCCTTTGCTATAATGGCAAAAAAAATCTTTCATTTCTTAAACTAAAACTTGACAGTTACAAATGATGCCTTAATTCTGTGACTGTGTATGTGCATTTATGAGCAAGGGGAAGGACAGCAGCAAGGTAAGGTGACACTATAGAATGGATTTAGGGGACTATTGGGATGCTACTTAGATCCCCATGACTTTGTTTAGCATGAATCCCATTAAGCTCAGATTCCACATTTTGTTCTAAACATCTATGGCTGTGGCAGGTGGTTAGGGATCCACTTTGGCAAAGGATTTTGTTTAAGCCTCTTGTTTTGGGCCTTAGGAGCCAAGAAATCCTGGAAACGTTTCTTCTTTGTTTTTGAAGTAGGGGTGATTGAAGTCTTTCATTGTTCCTTCCTTGGATGGAATCTTTTAGCATTTCTTGCCAACTTCTAAATGTTTCAAGTGTTCTCTCTTCACAAAATTTCCTAATGTACCTTGTCTCTACCTCTGTCTTCTCCCTTTACTATTCATTATATTTATGCTTCTTATACTTACACACTACCTTTTATTATACTTATTCTTGTATATTTCTTCCCTTCTGCCCTATTCTTTTACTAGACATGGGACAACAGTAACATGTAATTTTTCATCTTTGTCTCAACCAGGCTTAGCCTGTTTCCTTGCACATAGTAGGCAATAAATAAATGTTTCTTGACTTATAAAATGCTATGTAAATGAAAGCTATAATTATTTCCTTTGGGGCAATTCTCCACTTCACTCTTGACATTTAAAAAACACAAGAATGTTGGATTGCCAACAATAAGGGCATGTGTAGGCACTCAACAACAGCTAAATGCCCTGGGAGTAACTCAGAAGTCATGCATGTAGCACAGGTGGAAAACTGCTCTCAAACTAATTTCTCATGATCAGTGGATAGCATTTTGGTTTGCTCTGGTAATAATCCCGTTGTGACATTTGGAGTTGATGACCTAAAATGGATTTTGAAAATGTGCCATACAATTTTCAAGAAGAAAAAAATCTAGGTTGTCTGATTTAGTGTTAAGTGTATTTTTTTTTGGTCATAACAAATACGTCTGGGTCCTGCTTTTAACAAATGTGATATATGTGTATGTGTATCTATGTATGAGCGTGCATATGTATGTATCACATTAATAATGTGCTCAGAAAACAGTTCATTGAATTTTCCTGTTAGATGAGATTTAACACCCCCCCAAAAAAACACCTCTTTTTTAAAAATTCAATTCAGCAAATATCTATTGAGCATCAATACTGAGTAGAGCATTATCCTGGGAGGTAAGGGACTATGGGGTCATAGATCTAGAGCTGGAAAAGACCAATGAGACCACCTAGTTCACACTCATTTTACATTTGATGAAACAATCCCAGGGAGGTAAGTGGTTTGCCTAAGGTCACATAGGTAGTAAGTGTCAAAATTGGAGTTTGAACTCAGGCTCTTTTACATACCAGGAGCCAGTGGGAATGCCAAGTAAAGTAAGATACTGTACTACTTATTGTCCGAGTACTTACTGTCCAAGACTCAAGGCAGATTCCTATAATAAAAGAGAGAATGAGAAGTCCTTTAAAAAAACAGGTGAGAGCTCAGAGGGAACGATTTTGTATATCTGTGGCATCTTCATTTGTAGAATCTTTCTCAAATGTGAGAGTTCGCTCCCTTGCAAAACGAGTCTAATGATACAAATTCAGCCTTTGATTAAGGATTCTGCAGGGCCTCTGGGTCCTCATTATGACCAGTAATTACCATTATCCAGGACTGTAGAAAATGGAAGCATTTCTTCTGTAAAATGAGGGAGTTGGACTTCATTTGACCTCTAAGCCCCTTGCAAACACCAACAGTTTATGAGGCTATGAGATGGACATTTGTGTTTACTGATCCTAGGAAGTATACTAGAAGTTGATTTCTTTGTTGGTTTGTCATTTTGCTAGATCTCCATTTTAAGAGGTGTGTGTGTGTGTGTGTGTGTATGTGTGTGTGTGCATGTGCACATGCATGTGTCTGCACACACACGCATATACACTATTTCTCCTAATTTTGAAGATAACCCTACATTTTGGTCAGTTGAGGATTGTAGCTATTTGTCTTCTGATTAATATATTTTTAGTATATCTGAAAAACTTGGATTCACCTTCCCTCTCCCCCACCAAAAAAAGGCAGATTAAGAAGTAATAATTCATCTTTCTTCAAAAATAGTTTGTAAGGTTTTCCTCATAAGGATGATCTAAGTTGCAGAATATAAAGCCCACAATTTTTCAGCTGTCCTGCAAATTTTTCATTTATCCTGCAAAATGGGATGCACAGCATTATACTTAAAGAATCCAGTAATACTTCAAAGTTGTAGTTACTACAAATAAAATTGAGAGTGAGAATGAAGAATATTATTTTAATCTAAAACCAAGGAAAAGTATTGGACAAAATCAAGTATTACTTAGCCAAATGCCCAAACAACCAAGTACAGAATTTGTATCTTTGCTGTTATTTTATTGAGGGAATTATCACACTTAACCATTTTCAGAATGACAAGGAAGTATCTGAAACCGCTAGTGTGGCTGTTTAAAAATCCCACCCTGGCATATTGGTATAGATTTATTTTTACAAATAGCATCAAATATGACTAAACATTTAATTGACATATTTTGATTTTTTATGTTTTCATGTAGACATAAAAAATTGGTCATTTCCTGCTTCTTGTTTTACTTTCATTTCCTTTCCTACAACCACATATCCATTATCCACCCAGTTGTTATGTTTTAAAGGAAGTCAGTACTCCTTTCAAGAAATTGACTGGAGTTACTTAGGTTCCCCAGGTTGATCTGTTGGCAAAGGGAAAACATTCTCAGCCTTGAAAAGTAATGAAGTACACTGAGTAAGGATGTGGCATAAATCTATTGAATATTTACAAGAGTTTAAATACTTTTTTTAATTGAGATTTAACATTGATCTTCAGATTCTATGAGTCAAGTAAATTACTATCTTTTTTTTCCTTCATCTAAACGATTATGCCCACTATTTGTTCAGATGAAAGATTTGCACAGCAAAATAAGAATCCCCATTTTGAAAATCTAGACCTAATAATTGCTATTGAAAAATAAAGGATTACAGCATATATTTTTATTGAAATGTATAATCATTTATTTTAAAGAAAGCCAAATGAAACATGATTATCTAGAAAAGGCAGACCAGTTTGTCTGATTTTGGTTTTAGAAAGCAACACAAGGTAAAGTCTCAGGCACATATTTTTAACTCAGAAGTCTAACCATGGCTTATCTTCCCTATGTATGATAGAGTTGTTGAGATGTGGCAAAAACAAAACAATTTACTTCGGTATATCAGGTATAAAAATTACAATAAATAAAATATTTGGCAGATTTTCTCCTTTGTCCCCTGTTGAAGTTATCTAAAATGACTGTTCTTTGCTCTTCAGTCATAAGAAAAGGAAGGAAGGAAGGAAGAAAGGAAGGAAGGAAGGAAGGAAGGAAGGAAGGAAGGAAGGAAGGAAGGAAGGAAGGAAGGAAGGAAAAAAGGAAGGAAAGAAGGGAGGAAGGGAGGGAGAAAAAGAGAGAGGGGAAGGGAAGGGGAAGGAAGGAAAGGAAAGGATAGGATGTAAAGAGAAAGAAGAAGAGAGGGGAGCAAGAAGGGAAAAGAAGGAAGGGAGGGAAAGGGAAATGAGTGGAATGGAACATATTACTAGGTTTTGATAAACATGTGTGTACATATATACATGTATTATGTGTGTATGTGTATATTATATATGTGTGTGTATACACACACAAAAGGAGAAGTTATATTTTATCTACAATTCAAAACCCTACAGTTTTGCTAAAGTTAGGATGCTAAGCAGCCAGGCATCCATTCATTTCCTTTCATAAAGCCTTTTAATTTTTTTAAAGTATGAGATCTCTTCATATATCAAATCTAATTAAATCTGGCCTGTCCTTAATTATTGGGAATTCTAGGCCCCATTTTCATCTTGCTCTCTGGTCCTCTGGGGTAGTTCTAAGAAATGACCTCCCATTGACTTCGATGGAACTCCATGCTTGTCTCAGCTCCCTGGGGCCAAGAGTTAGATGAGAAACAGGCCCTGGGTGATTGAAATGTCTGACCAGTAAGGATTAGGTTACATCAGCTTTTAATTTTAAATTTGAGGTTTTAATCTAGTAAACACTTAACTAATTTATAGTCCCCTTGAGCACGATAAACAAAATTGAAAATAAAGTAATGTTCCCTTTGGGAAATTATTGACAAGGATTTTGGAGGGGGGTTGTATTTTTGTTTTGTTTTGTTTTGTTTTCTTATTGCAATTTCAAGAGTAGGGATGATCCATAGAATTATCTGCCTCGTAGTGCATCAGTTTTCTACAAATTGGTTCAGGCAGACAGAAGGAAGGTGAAGTGGAAAGGCAATTCAGTTCCTTCCTGCCCAGGGCATCATCCCCTATATCAGAATAGGAATACTTTAAAGATAGCAGAACTAGAGGAGGAGGTAAAAGCAAGTCAGATTTTCACCTGACCCATATGTGTGTTGGTTGGTTGGTTGGGTTACTTGGTTGTTGGTCTGTTTCTTACTATAACTTCAAGTCTTTCAGTAGCCTTTTATGGAAAGAGAATTATCACATCATTTACATTGTTGTTAAATTGTCTTCCGATGGAAAGCATATGCTCATAACCTGACATTTTTCCCAATCTATATTTAAAAAAGCAATATCTAGCTCCTTAATTAATTAGTCCTTCCTCTAATTCACACAAGCTATGGGATCATGCATATATTATTTAACCCCTGATTGCCCAAGGCAATGATCTGTGATTATAAATTTGAGTTGCTGATCTGCACTGGCAGGAAGGAAAGAAACAAGCATTTATCAAACACGTAACATGAGTGAGGCACTATGGTCAGGGCTTTACAACTCTGTGAAAATCTCAGGAAACTGAGGCTGAAAGTGGTTAAGTGATACAGCTAATATCTGAGGACAAAGTTGAATTCCCAGCTTCCTGACTCCAGGCCCAGTACTCTAGCCATTGCACTACCTCACTGCCCCCAAAGAGAGGGTGCCTACACTATGAGTTCCTTATCCTGATGAAATCACAGTTCTGGATAATAATAATAATAGTAAAGTTGGATAATTCTCTTTGAATTTAAGAAATAGGTATTTGTTGTACCTCCTGTCAAATAAAGAAAAGATGCAATTGTCTTTATAAAATGAGTAATGATATTTATTGGAAAAAGCTGTATATATAATATTATCAATATATATACATCTAAAATATTCATGGATATTTCATACTTTAAAATTAATAAATTTTAGTAAATTAGTAATTAGTTAAAATAGTAAAATTTTGAAATTAAAAAGAGCAAATTTTAAAATGTTTTAGCCATCTTTAAAACTTGTGCTATCATAACACTTCAGCCAAATGTTATGAAGTATTTACACTTCTTTTTTTTTTTGCTTTTTTGGGGACAGTTGGGGTTAAGTGACTTGCCCAAGGTCACACGGCTAGTTTTTTTGTGTTAAGTGTCTGAGGCCAGATTTGAACTCAGGTACTCCTGATTCCAGGGCCGGTGCTCTATTCACTGCACCACCTAGCCGCCCCAAGTATTTACACTTCTTAAAATGCCTTAGTTTTTTTAAAGCATTCTATTTTCTTCCTTTAATACAGTTTGTAAGTAGTATAGTTTGTGAATAGAGTTAGTTTCACAGGGCTCCTGAGGGCTAGGAGTTGACTGCTTATATATGAAAAGTAAAATATATAAAATATTAAAGAAATCCTCTGGGTGTTTTTCCAGGAAGGATTTTTGGTAAGAGTATGACAAATTGGGGTGGGGGTGGAGTAGGAACATAACAAAGAGGGAACAAGTTCTTAAATTTCTTAAATCAACAATTTGCAGAAACACATGGTCTAAATAAAAACCACTAGTTTAAAGAAAAGACCTAGATTCTGATCCTGGCTCTGGTACCTGTGTGACTTTTAATGATAAATACCTTAATTTCCTCATATGTAAAATAAAGGAGTTAGACTAGATAATCTCAAAGGCCCCTTCCACCTCTAAATTAAATGATCCTAGATTCTTATACTAAGGCAAAAATGGTGAAACCTACATGTTTCCTCTTTACAGTGACAGGCTTAATCAGTATTTAGAAGGGAAAGGAAACTTAAAAGGTTCAGTTCAATTCCCTTAGTTTACAAATGAAGAACAGAAAATGCAAAGAAGTTATAACTTAACCAAGGCTACCCAAATAGTAAGAACAAGCTGGTATATATACCTGTCTTTTCTGGCTCCAAATTCAGTTTCAACTATACATACTGCTTCCAATCCATAGATTGGGTTAATTAATATCACTAAGAATTGAGGTTTTTTGTTTTTTTTTCTCAGCTTTGCTGGTAGAATTATTCAACATGGAATTCGGTGAAACACTGTTTATTAAGCACCTTCTCTATGCACAGCCCCAGGATTATAAAGATGAAAAACAATATAATCCCTGCAATCAAGGAGTTCACAACCTGGTGTCAGAAAATATGGAATCATATACACAAATAACTGCTTTTAAGGCAGAATTTCATAAGTTTAAAAGAGACATCAATGGAGTGTGTCATGAGAAATTTGAAGAGGGACAGTAGTAGAAGTCCGTTTTAAACATAAGGATTTGGTTTGAGTAAAAGTGCAGAGACAAAGAGGAAAAAGACGGAAGAAGGACTATGAGTGGCACATTTCAGCAGGAACATAAAGTACATCAAGAGAAGTAGTGTTGGATGAAGATGGAATGGTAGATTGAACCCAGGTTATAGAGGGCTTTTAATAACATTATAAGAATGTTATACTTAATTCATTAAACAGTAAGAAGTCATTGTAGGTTCGTGAGTAAAGGAGTGACATGTTCCAAGCTATGAAATGGGCACATTAATCAAGGAACAGTGTGAAGATGGCTTGGAGAGATGGCAGTCCATTGAGAGGTTTGCAGAATAGTTCATGCAAGAGGCAACAAAGGGATGAATTTGAGTGGTTGGTGGCAAAAGTCAGAATAGCTAATGAACCTTTGAAACAATATTGAGATCGAATCAATGGGACTTGGCAACTTATTAGATAAAGAGGATGAGAAAGAGAAGGTAAGGGTCAAAAACACAGCTAAGGATTCAAGTCTAGGTGAATATGAAGAATCTTAGTGCTATCAACAGAAATAGAGAAGTTAATGAAATATCAAGAATTCAAGTTTGGGAAAATGGGAGATGAATACAATTCTGGGCATATTGGGTTTGAGATGCCAAATGAGACATCAGTTATTTCCCAACAAGCTAATGAGTAGTTAGTTGGAAATCCCTGATAAAGATTTAGGGTAAAGTTGTAGATAGAAATTTTGGAACCATCTTCTTAAAGATAATAATTGAAGCCATGGGACTAGATTAAATTACCAAGAGGGAAGAGGATAGAGAAGAGAGCCAAGGATAGTCTTCTTGAGGGCCATCTATTTAATGGGCAAAGAGTATAAGGTGGTTGGCCAAGGAGACAGAAAACATAGTCGTAAACGCTTTCACAGAAAATAATTGCATTAGGGAGTGGATACATTATCACGTGCTAACGTGCTACAAAGAAGTCAAGTAGGATGATTTTTTAAAAGACCATTAGATTTGTTGATAATGCCAGTTAATAACCTTGGAGAAAATTATTTCAGTAAAATGGAAGGAAGTGAAAGGAGTTGGAAGAGTACATAGCAAGAAAATTAAGGCAGGAAGTGAAGACTCCTCTTTCTAGAAGTTGGACAATGAAGAAAGAGGACAATACTATTAGGGGTTAATGTAATCAAGTGAATGCTATAGATGATCTTGTCATTTGGAAGAATTAATTCAAGTTCAAAGAGATTAAGTGAATTACCCAAGATCTCACAGCCAATATGGGTCAGAGGCAGGACCTGGACCCAGATCTTTCTGACTGGACATCTCCCTATCTATTTTGTCATGATGCCTCTCTTAGACAGTATTCGACCTTACTTTTTAAGAATAAAAAAAGACCTAATTTTACTTCTTTCGGTAACTCTTTTGCTTTCCTTTGATGTTATAACCCTTTAGATTAATATATAATGTGACTAGAGGAATTTTTAGGGTTTTTATTAATAATAACTTACATTTCCATAGAGCTTTAAGTTTTCAAGAGCACTTTTCTTCCAAGGACACTGTGAGGAAGGTAACATAAATGTTATCTCCACTCTAAAGTTAAAGAAACTAAAACCCAGTGGGTAGGCAGGAAGGATTTACCCAAGATCACAGAGCTGATGAGTATTAGATCTTAGTTGCAACCCAGGTATTCTGTCAAATCCAGAACCCTTTCCACTATACCATCCTGCCTTAAGAACGAAGACTGACCTTTAACCTTCATCCATAACCTTTACATTAGACTCATTTTGATGATAAAATATTTTATAGTTCTTCCCTGTAGGAAGAATTTGTGTTGACTCTATTATAGTTTCACCATCCCCTTCATTTCCTTTCCAGATACTGGAGTAAGAGCTAATGGAATCTGAAATCTATAACAGTCTTTCACAATATTATCTATTATGAAAGTAATACCTGCCCCTTTCATGATGCTTTACACTTTTAATAGCAACTTGATATCCACTGTTGAGATCAGCAACTCCATGTAAAGAATTAGCATTGTCTCCTTCTAGCACTTAATTCCTCCCACAATCCTGTAAGGTAGGTAAAGAGTCAGTATGGTATCTGGGAAGGAGTACTAACCTTCTGGTCAGGAAAATTGGATTTGAGTTTTCGCTCTGATGACCCCTAGCTGGTCAGTACTAGTGGAGTGGAAACAACAATTGCATTGCTAAGCCCAGGGTGGTGATGGATCAGTCCAACAGACATTGATTAAGAGCCTCCTGTAAACAGGACATTATGGTAGTTGTTGGGGATACAAAAAAAACGGAACCAGTTCTTGCTCTCAAGGATCTTAGAATCTATACAAAAGGTCAGTTGGTATTACTTAGAACTTCAAGAAGCAGATGTAAGCTCTCCTTAGTGTCACAAGTTCTCTCCAGGGGGCTACATACGTGGCACAGTGAGTAGAGCACCCACCCGGGAGTCAGGAGGACCTGAGTTCAAATCCAGCCTCAGATACTTGAAACACTTACTAGCTGTGTGACCTTGGGCAAGTCACTTAACCCCAATTGCCTTGCCTTCCCCCCTCCAAAAAAGTTCTCTCCAATGATATACTTCATACCCCCATGCCTACCCATTTTTATAGCTGTTGGGATCATAGGATTATGGATTTAAATTTGGAATGACCAGAGGCCATCAAGTCTAAACTCCCATTTTAGACATTGGGAAGCTGAGGATCTTTAGAAGTTAAAGTTAAGTGACTTGCCTATGGTCATACAATTAATAAGTATCTGAAGTAGGATTGTCAGGTCTTCCTGATTCCCTTCTTAGTGCTACAATCTCTAAGCCACCTAGTTTATGTTTGTTGCTTGTGTAAATTCTCCAGAGGAAGTATACCCGTTGTTCTCAGGCCCTTCCCTGATTTTCCCTGGCATTTGGAGGATACAACCCATGAGTTTTTATTAGGTCAGATGTTCTTGATCCCCATTAAATTGCAACAGGCATTTGTTACGTTCTGGAACGCCCAGATATCTCAAAGCAAAATCAAGAACAGAAGCTGGGCCTCCTCACTCTTGGACCAGTGATTTTTCTTCTCCACCATCACTGGATAAAACATTTTCCCCAGAGCCCATGAAACTGCTTTTGGGTCTCTCAAGGCATCATATTTCACTGACTTCCAGTAATTCTAATGTACTGATAGCAAATGAATGAGATTCTACTGAAATAGAGGTTTCAAATATCCATTTTGGGTTGAAGAACTCTGGTGTAAACAAGCAGGGAGGTTAAGGCTTGCTGGGAGTCCATTTCTTTTCCTCTTCTGAATCCTTACCCCTTTCCCTATCCACTGAGGAACTGTCAAAACACTTACTGTGTCCACTTCACCACTGAATGGCTCTAGCAGAGGCCAGGATACAGGAAGAAGGAGAGGACAGGCCATCAGGGAAAGTCCTTAATCAACAAACCAGGTAATTAGCTTGGGGGAATGAGCTTCTGCAGATATCTTGGGAAACACATGATTTTCAAAGGCAGTGCCGGTGGAGTACAGTGGCCTCCCTAAGAGGCCCCGCCTCAGCACTTAAGGAGCATAATAGATGCTTATTAAATGGCAATTGACTGACTGACTGACTACTAAACAGGAAAGGCCTCAAAGCACTCAGAGACAGACTATTATACTATTACTGTCATATAGGTGAGGAATCTGAGTAGTTGCATGCTTTGTCCCACAGTAAATTAATTAAAGAACGAGGACTAGATCCCAGCTGGCCCCAGTGCTCTTTCCCTTGGAAAATATACTTCATGATATTTAAGAACAAATGTAAAGGGCAGTTGAGTCAGGAGGACTTGAGTTCAAATCCAGCTTCAGACACTTGACACTAGATGTGTGACCCTGGGAAAGTCACTTAGCTGCCTAAAAAATAATGTGTCTTGCAAGAACAAATGTACAAAGTAGAAAGTATGTGAATTAAAACCACAAAGTGATACACTTAATGATTTTCCTTTGAGGTAAAAATCATCAGTAAAAATGAATGGTGGCTTACAGGAAAGAAGAGTATATAACAATTTCATGACTTAAAACTTTACTCATTAAGAGAAAATATATCCTGAATTTGAATACCTGTGACCTGTTGATTCATTTGGTGGGATTGGGTGTAACCACTAGTCCCAATAGCCAGTTATTATTGTGGTAGGTTTTGGTGCATCCTTCAGGTAGTGAGCCTCTTCCCACAGAAGTGCTCTGGTCCGTAGACACCAGACACTGTCCACTGCCAAGACTACGTTCTAAGGGTTTTCAGTGTGGTAGGTGGGGCGCTGGACTTGTCAGACCCTGTGTGGCTTTGGGCAAAGTGCCCTTTCTCAGCTTCACTTTCCTCATCTGTAAAAGGGTAACAATAACCGATATTGCAGAGTTGCTGTGAGGATCAGAAGGAATAAATAACACGTATAAAGGGTTTTGCCAGCTTTCATGTGGTATATAAATGCTAGCTGTTATGATTATTGTCATTAGCATCCTTGTAAGGTCGCTCTGTACTTGAATTCTAGTGGAGTAACTTTGAAGAGCCCCAGCTCACCTTCACACCATGAGGAGATATTGGAGTAGAAACTTAATGAATTTTGGAAGACTTTCAAAGTGCCTTGAAAAGAGAGCTGGATTTGGTGTCAGGAGTCCTGATTTAAACTGCATCGAGCTCCTTATGACCTCTTTGACTTGAGTCACTCAGCTTCTCTGGGCCTCAGTTTACCCATTTGTAAAGAATGAGGGTCTTCAACTGGAAGACCTCTATGTCCTTGCCAGAATAAATCTCTTATCTCATAATCCATCCTTTCCTGGGTTTCTTAACCTGAAGACTATGAACTTTTTTTCTTAAATGTTTTAATAACCAGACATGGGTATAATTGATTCTCTTTGTAACGCTATATATTTTAAAACGTTATTCTGAGAAGGAGGACATAGGCTTGACCAGACTGTCAAAGAGGTCTGTGGCATAAAAAAGGTTGAAAACCCCTGCTCTAGTCCATCCTCTTCATTTCGGAGTCTCAGGATCACAAAGGGGAAAGTGATTTGCTCAAGGCCAGGCAGCTAATGAGGGTGTCAGATGAAGGACTTGAACCCAGATCATCATACAGTATTGTGTATTTCTCCTGACTTCTGTTTGTAATTTTCATTCCCTTTTTTAAAGTGGTGCTTAGTGGTTCTCAACCTATGGGTCAAGACCACTTTAGAGGTCGAATAGGGTTGCCTAAGACCATTGAAAAACACATATTTCCAATGGTCTTAGGAACTGAGACACCGCTTCTCTGTCTGTCTCCAGGCGAGTCTACCCACATGCAGATACGCCCACATACTAGTATTAAAGGGTCACGACATTAGGAAGGTTGAGAACCACTGGTCTAAGTGACCAAACAAAGCAAGAGATCAGAATGTTGCCCACTTCCTGGCCTCTTTACTCTTTCTCAGCTTCAGCAGATCTGAAGTTATACCTTGCCCTTTCCAAAGATTCATTTGACAGCTATTGAAGGAACTAACAGAAAGGGTTTTTTCACTGTGTGCTAAAAATCCTCCTCCACTGGGCATCCAAAGGAAGCTGGGGAATACTACAGCTAAATTACCATAGCAACATATTCCCTTGTTTTGTACCTCTCCCTCCTAGTCCCACACCAGCCCTCATCCTCCCTCCCCTCCACAGTCCCCTTGCAGCCTTAGTGCCACAGGGTAAATACATTCTCCTTTCCTGCAGGAATCTTTATAGAGAGTATTCCTCCAGAGATTTATGGCACCTGCTCTCTCTTCTGTGAGGCAAGGAACTGGGCTCAAAGAGACTTACTCTAAGCACATGCTAATAAAATGAGAACAGGAAAAAAATGATTAAATGAAATAAATTAATGGCTCCAGGCTCTCATCCACCAAAACACTTCTCAATTAGGAAGGTTTTAAGTTTTTTTTATATTCTCCTCTCTTATTTTTCACAAGAAATTTATTCCTATTTTTCCCTTGTGTATGTAACATTACATTTTAGAATGAATATGTATATATGTATACACACACCTGTGATATATACATACATCATATATTCACGTGTGTATATATATATACACATATATTTACCCCCCAGATATGCATACATATGTTTATATGTACAAATATGTGTGTGTACATATGGTACGTGCATGCATATATATGTGTATGTATTTTCTCTATTGACAAGTACATTCCTCAATTAAGCAGATGTGTTTTTGGTATCATTTTGTAGAAGTCTATATGTGGTCAGAGACTTGATACTTCTCTCTTGTTGTTTCCAAATTGTTTCTTTTAAAATAATAGTTGTATCCAACTTCCACTTAAAAATGCATTAAATAGGATATAAATTGTTAATGTTTTCATTTTCCCAGAACACAGGAAATTATAAATAGAGAGATATAGATATATAGCAATCTCTACAAGTTGTGCTTTTATTTAACACATTTTTCAGTGTACTATCTAATGGAGAATAATTAATACAATGATGATAAAGTTTTTACATTAAGTTGAATATTTTTATATGATTTTCTGAGCCTATCTATAGTCAACCCATACATATTTATTGACTATAATGTGCTAGATAGTGTGGGGGTATTAAAAAGTGTATAATCCAGCTTCTACCTTTCTAGAAATCCTTCCTATTGTCCAGTTGAGAAGATAAAATATTTGCATATGCATAAAAAATGCAAGGCTATGAATGAGCAGTGACAAATAAATGATTGGGACTAGTGGTATTCAGAGGGAGGAAAGATCATTTACCATTGGGGTAGTTTAAGTAAGGTGAAATTTGAGCTGGAATGGGTTGATTTTTCATAAATGAAAAGAAAGAGAGAAGACTCTCAAGACAAGGAAGAGCAAGGATAAAAAATGAAAGGGGGCTCAGAGACACATAGAAGTATTGTAAATAATCATGGGCATGGTTTCTCTAAAGGATGCTACAAAATCAAATGAGCTATTATTTTAAATTCCCCATTGATTATTTTACAAAAGGCCTTGAAAAGAGCACAGTGTAAGACTTCTGAATACATGATCTGTTGTAGCTGAATTTCATTAACTGTCATTCTCTCCCTTTCTTCTTTTCCTACTTGACTGATCTTTTCCTACTTTTCCTACTTGGACTGATCCCCTTTTATTCAAGGACTTATTGCCTTCTCCCTGCTGTGAACCAGATCTCAGGAGCCTATATCTTGTCTGATTGCTATTAGTAGCTATAACTGGAGCCAACCTTGGACAAAATGATGGAGATGATTTGTCTTTTAGTATCCTCCATTGACATATCTTCCATTCCCTCCTTCACACCCATATTTTAAGAGAAAAGTCTTAATAGATATCACTTAATAGCTGATTTTTCCCAGTATTTTTATTTATCCCTATTGTCCTTTTTCTCCAAATAATTATCCTAAAATCTAGTATCCAGCCCAATAACCCCCACCCCCTACACTAGAACTTCTACATATAGATAATTCTTCAGGACCTGATCTATGATCTCATTAATGTAGTTATGCCCTACATAAGACCAGACTATAACCCACTAACACTTTCTCATTTATCCCACTATATATCCTCTGTAGAGAATTTATTCTATGTGTCAGAGGCATTCCTCAGTATTTTTTTTACATTTTGTGTTAATATTTGTGGGTTGTGGTGATCTACAAACAAGAATAGCTCACCTTTATGTAGCATTTTAGCAATGTCATCACTCAAAACCCTCTCTTTCTTTGAAAACCACTCTATAACCTGGTCCAACTTCATATAGCCATCATCTATTAGTGTCCAGATCACAAGATTTTCTCTTATTTCTCCAAGAGTTCAGTACCTAACTCACAGTCTTCTTTTCCTTCTTCCTCATCCTCTTCTACCTTTGTAACCTGAACCTTTCCCCTTACACTTGGAGACTTCAGTATGTATGTTGATGGACCATGTACTGCCTTGCCTACACAGTTCATCAAGTTTCTAAACTCCCTTCTAAACTCTATCTTCACTTCAGACCCACAAAGAGATAAGCATGCCATTGTTATACTAGCTCTAAGATTCAAAATCATTTCTATTCATTCTATTATCTGCAGACTCTCTTTATCCATTACTTTCTTTCCTACCACACAATAATACCCAGGCCTTCACATTCTTATAAACCTTAACTTGACCCTGTGTCTTCGAGCTGTCATCTTCCTTTCATGACCAGACACCTAGACATGGTCATCTACACCAGAGACATCAAAGCCAAGACTTGCCACACGATGTGCAAAAACTCCTGAGTGCGCCCAGTACAACACTGAAATGTGATTGGGAAATGTTTAATTTCTTAAAATACAGAACAGGGGCAGCTGGATAGTGTAATGATTAGAGCACCAGCCCTGGAGTCAGAGGACCTGAGTTCAAATTTGACCTCAGACACTTACTAGCTGTGTGACCCCAGGTAAGTTACTTTAACCCTGATTACCTCAAAAAAAATACAGTACAACATCAATAACATTAACAAGTGGTTTTCAAAGTCCACATGCAGCCAGCAGGAATCTGTTTTTATTACAGTTTGACACCACTGTTCTACATTCACTGCTTCCATCTTCTCACTTCCCATGACTTCTCTTCCCTTGTTTTCTGGCTTCCAGTCTAAATACTACACTAAAGCAGCTCCCTCCAACATTAGCAACTAGTTCTTAAATGTTAAGGGCAGCTGGTTGGCACAGTGGATAGAGCACTGGGCTAGGTATCAGAAGGCCTCATTTTCATGAGTTCAAATCTGGCCTCAGGTATCCGCTAGTTGTGTGACCCTAGGCAAGTCATTTAACAATTTACTGCAGTGTCTCAACTGAAAAATGAGCTGGAAAAGGAAATGGCAGACCATTCTAGAATCTCTACCAAGAAAACCCCAAATTGGGTCATGAGGAGTCTGAAACAACTGAGCAAGACTTAAAGGTTAAATCCAACGGCATTTTCTCAGTCCTCACCATACTTGACCTCTGTGCAACTTTTCACTGCATCAGCCACCTCCTCCTCCTGATACTCTTTCCTCCCTTGATTCCTGTAATGCTGCTCTCTCTCGGTTTATCTTCAACGTTACCATTCCTTCTTAGGCTTTTTTTCTGAATTATCATTGTCCTCTTGCCCCCCATGTGTGGGCATCCCACAACATTCTGCCCTGAGTCCTCTTCTCTTTTCCTTCTTCATTCTTTCCTTTGGTGATCTCATTAGATCCCATGAGTCCAATATTCATCTCTATACCCATGACTACCAAATCTATCGATCTTACCATAATAGCTTTCCTGTCCCTCATTTTCAACTGTCTGCAATACATCTCCATCTGGATGTCCCATCAGCATCTCAAAGAATTAATAAATCTTAAAAGGTCTTCATTATATTCCCCCAAACACCCATCAAACTTATTATTTCTGTAGAAATAAAACCATTCTTCTCACCCATATTTACAACCTTATGGTCATCATTGACTCATACTCCATATTTAATAAATTGCAAAGTCTTATCAATTCTGGCCTCATATCCATCCCCTTTTCTTCATTCATAGCCTCTGTCTGTTAAAGGCATCATTATCTCGCACATGTAATAGTTTTCTAATTGATCCCACTGCTTTCTACCTCTTCCCTCTCCAAACTATCCCCTTTACAATTGCCACACTAATATTCTTAAAACACAGAACTAATCATGTCACCCTCTTAGGGTAAGTGTTCATTTGTTCCCTATTGTCTCTAGAATTTAAAATTCAAAATCATCAATCTAGCATTTAAGCCCCCAGCCGTCTTTTAAAAAAAAGTTTTGACATATTTTGTTTTTATAAACATTTCCAGATCAAGACCCATTTAGAGACCTATTATAATAAAACAAATCAATTAATTAGAGGCAACTAGGTGGTGTTCTGGATAGAGTCCCAGGTCTGGAATCAGGAAGATTCTTCTTCCTGAGTTCACACTCCAAAAAAAAAAAAGGTGCTATAAATATTTTTATACATATAGGACCTATTTCCTATTTATTTTTATTTCTTTGGCATAGGTGTAGCAGAGATATAGCTGAGTTAAAGGCATGTACTTTTTAGTAACGTTTATGTAAATTGCTTTTTAGAATGGTTGTCCCCATTCACAGGCTTACCAATAGCTTCCATGTCCTTGTTTTCACATAGCCCCTCCAATATTTTTCATTTACTTTTTACTGTCATCTTTGCCAATCTGATGGGTACAATCTCAAAATTGCTTTAAATTGCATTTCCCTAACTAGTAGTGGGGTCAGCTAAGTGATACAATGGTTAGTGGTGGTACAAAGCCTAGAGCCAGGAAGATTCACCTTCATCTTCCTGAGTTCAAATCCAGCCTCAAACATTTAATAGTTGTAAGACTTTGTCACTTAACTCTGTTTGCTTCAGTTTCCTCACCTGTAAAAATGAGCTAGAAAAGGAAATGGCAAATCACTCTTATATCTTTACCAAGAAAATGCCAAATGGAGTTATGAAGAGATGGACATTCCTGAAAAACGACTGAACAGTAACAAAATTAATAGTAATTTGAAGTATTTTTCATATGACTCTAAATAGCTTGGGTTTCTTCCCCTAAGAACTGCCCGTTCACATCCTTATAACACTTATGAATAAAGGAATGGTTCTTAGTCTTAGAAATTTTAAATCGTTCTTTATATTTCTTGGAAATGAAACCTTTATCAGAGAAACGTGTTGCAAAGATTTTCTTTGCTCAGTTGTCTCTCATTTAATCTTACCTTTGCGTTTTAATTTATATCTCCTATGAATACTGTCTTTACTAAACTGACCTGCAAGCTGCTTGCCATAAACAATATTCTATCTCCTGTCTCTATACCTCTTCATAGGTGTGCTTCCTCCACTCCCTACCATCAACACAACTGGACTGAAAGGCACTCCTCCCTCAACCACCCCTCTCAAGGCACTCAGGTGTCACCTCCCCCAAAAGGGCTTTCTGTCTTCCTATCATACACACAACCCCACCCCAATATTTAGCATTCTATTTCTTACATAATTACTTCATGTCACTTTTTATATACTTTGTTATATTAGTAAAATATGCATGTGTTCTATAGTCCCTCCCCCAAGAGAAGGTAAGCTTCTTTGAGGGTGTTCTCTGTTTCATTTTTGCCTGATGCAGTACTTTTGTTTGGGATGAAAAATACCCTTCATCCTTAATTTAGTGAAAAAAATAAACACAGAGATCTCTTAGGATAAGAACAGGAATTTATTCTCTTCCCCGGGAGAAGAGGGTGGTCTTCCCCATGACTCATCATGGAGAAGAGGTGTGTTACAAAAGACAGTGCAAGAATTTATACTATAATTCTGTCGAGCCCCATTCCTGACTCTCTTTTCTCTCATGGGTTGAGAGGCATACTTCACCAAATTCTTCCCCAAATGGGACAGCAAGAAAAGAGGGCAGAAAGGGAAAGTTAACAACCCCGAATTGAGAAGTTTTCACTCATCTCATACACTTTGAACATAGAAGACACTTAATAAACATTTATTGAATTAAACTGAATTGAATTCAAAGTTTACAGATCACTTTCCTAGCAATCCAGTGAGGTCAGTAGTTTGATAATTCTTCTTATTAGTTTTTAGAAAAGGAAAGTAAACTTCAAAAAACTTGAATACCCTTGTCCAGAGGCACACAGTTGGGAAGTTCTGGAGCTCAAATCCAAGTTGTCTAAACTCAAAAGCAACATGCTTTCCACCGTACCATCTGCTTCTTATGATAAATTGCCAGTTATACATTAAGCACTTACTTTGTACCAAGCATGGTGCTGAGCACTTGGGAAAAGAAAGGCAAAAAGCTAACACTGCTCCCAAGGAGTTCAAAGTCTAATAGGAGAGACAATATGAAAACAACGCTGTAAATAGTACATACAAGAGGGTTGTCAAGTCAGTCGTGTTTGACTCTTAGTGGTCCCATTTGGGGTTTTCATGGCAAAAATACTGGAGTGGTTTGCCAGTTCTTTCTCTAGCTCATTTTATAGATGAAGTTCTAAGGTGAAACAGGGTTAAATGACTTGCCCAGGGTCACCTAGCTAATAATGTCTGAAGTCACATTTGAACTCAGGTCCTCCTGACTCCAGGAGCAGTGCTCTACCCACTGTGCCACCTAGCTACTCCACATGCAAGCTATATAAGGATAAATTGTAGGTAATCAAAAGAGGGAAGGCAGTTAGCTTAAAGTGAGACTGGGAAAGGCTTCTTACAAAAGGTAAGATTTTAACTGAGACTCAAAGGAAGCCAGGAGATGGAGAAAAGGAGGACAGGAATAGCAGGCATAGAGGGCGGACAGTGAAAATGCAGAGTCAGGAGGTAGAGTGTTCTATGAGAACAGAAGAGAGGCCAGTGTCACTGAAACACAGTATTTGGAGGGGAGTAAAAAGTAAAGAAGACTGCAGAGGTAGGAAAGGACCCGAGCATGAAGGGATTTAAAAGCTAAACGCCAATCAGAAAACTGTAAATTTTATCTTAGAGGTAATAGGCGTTGGAATTTATTCAGTGAGGAGGGACAGAGTGATCTGGTCAGACTTGCACTAGGAAGATTTATTTGTTGGCTGGAGGATGGGCTGAAGTGGGGAAATACATGGGGCAGAAAGACCAGCCAGCAGACTGTTGTAACAGTGTAGGCACGAGGTGATGAGGATGTGTATGGAGCTCATGGCAGGGTCAGAGGAAAGAAGGCAATGTACGTGAGGGAAGTTGCAAAGGTATAAAGAATAAGACTCGTCGATAGATTAAACATGGGGTTTAAGAGAAACTCTGGAGTAGAGGATGACACTTAGGTTGTGAGCCTTCTACAGTAAAAAGGAAATTGGTAGAGGGCAAAGCTTTGTAGGGGGGGAAGATAATGAGCTCTGTTTCAGATATATCAAGTTTAAGATGTCTTTGGGACGTTTAGTTTGAAATGTACCATAGGTAGTGTCTTAGATAGTTTTACTGCTATGAGCCTGGGGACAATGATCACCACTGATCATACAAGCAAAATTTACTTGATTCCAATCCATATGGAAAATGGTTTCCTTCTTTTTTCCCCTGATTCAATCTGTTTCCCAAAGTTTGTTTTTTGTTCTAAACATTACAGATTCCTCCTATTTCACACTCCTCTAACAGATGCTCAAAGATGACTCAGCATCCCATTACACATTCTATGCTTATATTTTGGATTGCTGTTGAAAAAAATTAGAAAGTGACCTCACTAGCTTTCCCATAGTAGTCATTTTAGGGTAAGCCCAAATGCAACACAACCAGTTCTCTGGTGAACTCCATACATCAGTGCCCAAAAATATATTCCCTAATCCAAGATATGAAGAGAGAACAGACGCTCATACCTGAAGTGAAAACTTAAGTGGCATGTGATCACTATCTATAAATATTTAAAGGCTAGCCATGTGGAAGAATGATTAGACTTGTTCTGCTTGGGCCCAGAGGGCAGAACTAACAGTAATGGGTAGAAATTGTAGAGAGACAAATTTTAGTTCCATGTAAAGAAAAACTTCCTAATAATGAAAGTTATTCAAAAGTTTAATGGATTGTCTTAATGGATAAAAATAAGCCATCAGTGGAAGTTTTCTAGTGTGCTTCCTGCCTTTTTTTATTTTTCCCTGTCTTCATATTCCACTCATACACTCTCTGGTTGACTGCTCGCCATTTTAGTGTCTTTCCCAAATAGAATACTTTTTTCATTCACTCAGAAATCTATCTATATGGTTCCTTGAGTGTGTGATCCACTTTTCTTTCGGTTGCCCTGACTACCTATCTAAAGTTAAATAGTGGCTCTCACTATTTGCCAAATTTCTTAGTTATTAGAATGTGTTAATTTTCACTTCTAATAATTAACCAAAAGCATTTGAATTTTGGAACTCCATATCTAAAACTTTAAAATCTCTGATTTCAAATCCCTAGAATTTCTCACTTTGGTGGGGGTGGGTATCTACCAAAATATTACTGATATGAATCAACTTAATAACAGGTTAATGTTAGTCATAAAGGATGGAAATGACAGAGAAACCATTATGTTTAAATTTAATTTGTGCTTCATTATAAAATATGCTTTGAAAACAAATATTCTTAACTATCTGGGGGGAGGAGATCAAGAGAGTTAAGAAGCATAAAACTAATTTGTGATTTTTTAAAGTGTGAGTCATCTTATGCAAGAGGGATTTATCTAAACATTTTATTGTTGTTGTTCACTTCATATCCCTCTAATTCTTTTAGGTCACATTTTAGATGGAAATAATGAAACCCAGCAAACAATTTTGATAAAATCTGCAAAGATGTTTCTTGAACTGTGGAATACTAAAACAATTTATCTGTCTTTCTTCATTTTATTTTGGCCTCTTTCCAATATTATGAGATCAAAAATGTCATTTAAAAGAAGCCTTAGCTTCTTACATTGAAATTTGTTGTCAATACACAACAACCCAATGAGTAAACAATTTTGTTAAGTATACCCTTGACTAAGAGATTGAGAGTGCCATAAAACAGAATTAGGACTTAATGAGAAAAAGAAGAAATGGAGAAGAAATCAGCATAGTGTGATGGAATGAAAACTGGACCAAGAATTAGGAGAACTGACTTCTCCCAGGGACTATGTGACCTTGGAAAAATAATTCATCTGAGCATCAGTTTCCTTATGTGTTAAATGAGGGGGTTAAATTATATGACCACCAAGGGCCATTCCAGCTTTAAAATTTACTGAAATGGGAGAAGCATCACTGTTTCAAGCAAGATTAAAGGTAAAAGGCATTGATAATTTTTAAGGGAGGCAAAGACAAAAAATTTGGGAGTATGTGTATATGTGTGTATGAGGTCTAGAAGGAGTAAGGGAAGAAAGAAAGGAAGGTTGGAGCCAGATGGTATCAGAAGAGGGACTTACCACATAGGAAATGAGAATTCAGTGGAAATCAAAAATCTTGAGACTGGTATAAAAAGATGCTATTGAAAAGTGTCAAGATTGCAAAATAAGAAAATGAAAGCAAAGGAGCAAAGAATGTAGAGAACTGTAATGGAGATCATGATCAAGAGGAATGTAATCTAGGAAAGGGGAAAGAAAAAAAAACTGTCACTTATTCTCTTGGTACTAATTAAACGGCTTTTCCCAGTTTACTAGATGGAGCAAGGGCTCTTAACCATTTCTGTGTCAAGGACCTCTTTGGCAGCAAGCTAGTTTAGTCAACAAGCATGTATTAAGCCTATAGCCCCTTCTTAGAATAATATTTTTAATATATAAAAGATTAGCAAGGAATCAATTGTATTGAAATAATCATCAAAAATTTTTTTTAATTTGTGGATCCCAAGTTAAGAACTTCTGAAGAGGTTTTGAGAAGGGATCTAACTAATCTGTTAAAACATAGAAAGCAGTTTTAAAAAACACAAAAGACCATGCTAATTCTATTTGATTTTAATATGGTTTGATTCTACATTTTCTTCTGTTTCTAGAAAAATGCTCCAAATTCTTTTTGAGATGAATAAACTACAGGATAAGAGGCAGTATGGCATAGCGCCTCAGAGGTCAGTCTTGAAGTCAAGAAGATCTGTGTTCAAGTCCTGCCTTTAACACAAACTGGCTATGTAACCATGGGCAAGTCACTTAAGCTCGTAGTGCCCCAAGCATCTCTCTCAGTCTATAAATTACATATTCTGCACTGGTAGAGGGAACCAGAATTTCCATACATCAGTGCAATCACAGGTCCAGACTAGAAGGGCAAAAACATGTACAGGTAATAGAAGTATTCTTGATCCAAAATCCTCACTGGCTTCATTTCACTCAAAACTGATTATGAGAGCTGACTCTCTCAAAGGTAGCCTTTTGTCCACTGATTTTTAAACCCTAAGCTTCCATTGTAGGCTAGGAAGAAAATTGTGAGCCATATGCAACTGCCTTGAAATATCCATGCTTTTCCTATAATACTGCTATAGCAATGCCCTTGCATGGGCTTTCTTAAATACTGTCCCAGGTCCAATGGATGTTTGTGTATGTGCCATCACCAACTCACAACCTTAAATGCTAAGCCCCATCTTGTGTATTTATTTTGCCAGCCCAAAGAAGACATAATAGCTCAAAGGAAAAGACATTTGACTGAATGCTATATAGCAAGATAAATGACAAGGAAAAAATTCCCCATAGGCACAAAGTGCGCTCTCCCAAATGTTACCAAACCAGTAGTAGGGAAAGGAATATAAGAAAGGAATTTGTGCTAAATAACAATGGTAATAGCAAGTGGAAGCAGTGGAATTCAAGAACATAGATAGAGAGGGACAAATAGGAAATATATATGTGGATAGGAAACACACATGAAAGCCGATACTAAGAGAAAACACAGAAGGCTAGAGGAACTCACACGCCCGATAATGGCCCGTTGCCATTTTCTCTGGTTTTGCCATTGGGTAAAATCTCCCTTCACTGAACCAGGATCCTTTGCTGTTCTGTTTTCTGCTGTCCTTCCCTCTGGTGGCCATCTCTGCTTTCTGCCAGATGTGACAATTGAGTTTCTCTCTGTTAGGCCTGTCTGCTGCTGCTGCTCTCTGCTTACATCTGTGCTGCTACTAGGGTTGCTCTCTGCTATCAAAGGGTAATTTAGGGGAACTCTGTCATCTCTGGAATCTGCCAGATCTTTTGCTTCATAGCACTTAGCACAGTACCTGGCACATAATAGGTCTTTTGTTGACTTAGTGCCAGGAACAAGCTTTACTTTTTTTGTAATTGAAAACTAAGTTAGTGATACAGCCAGCTAGCTAGTTGGCAGTTATTTTTAAGTCTTATATTTTGAATTCATTGTCTCTTTCTGGTTTTCTGAGCTCCAGTCTTAGCCCCTATGTTAAATGGGATTAGAAAAAATCATTCCAACTCCCATCATGACTTTGTCCTTATAAATCATTCCAGGAGATTTCGTTTAGAAAAACTAGGAAAGAGCTACGTGGAGCTCTTTCAGTCTCTATAAATACGTCTTTTTGCCACACAAATCAACTCCATACAAGATCTAAAAAGGGCAAGTACATGCAGTAGAGCTGGTGATCTGCATTCTAGTTCCTTCATTTTGTATTTTTCTACCTTTGTTTTTATTATGCAAAAACAATCATTGTCTTCCTATACTGCTGTTAAAGAACAGGACCTATTTCAGAAGTACCTAGACTAACTTTAAGTTCTTTGGGAACAGGGACTGTGTCCTCTCTAAATTTTATATCTTTCACAGTTCCTAACATAGATATAATGAGGCCTCTTTCACAGGACTCTGCATAATGAATGTATGTTGACTTGACCTGAAGTGCCAGAAAAATTCTCTTAAATATGAATATATACTTGCCTTCCATTTACTTTGCTTTAAAAGGACTAGAATGGGGAATATTTTTATTTCTTTTATTTTTTTTGTTGCTTTACATTTTGTTTTCTCCAAGTACATTAATATTCAGTGGGGGAAAGGCCTAATGGGCTTTATGGCCATTGGCAATTTTCCCTAATAAACAAAACAGATTTGGGTACTCATAGAACTGATAGGGCATTTGGAGGGTTGGGGAGGAAGAGAGAAAAGGAAGGGGGAAAGGGAAAGGGAGGGACAGAGAGACAGTCTTTATTGAGGATTTATTAGGTACCAGATGTGGAGCCAGGAAAGAAGTAAGTATAACTGGACAAGGCACTTCTTCAAATGGAGGTTTCAAGAACTGACCAAAGTTTTATGGCTACATTAAAGGTATCTACCCTCAGACCTCCTGGTTCATACCCTATGGTGAGAAAGAGATCAACTTCACCTGTATCCATAAAAATTGTTTTTGTTGTTGTTGTTTTAATTTCACCCAGGGTAAATGATATAAAATGCCTGAAAGTTTAAGTAATCCAAGCAGGACTGGTTTTTCATTTTCGTATTTAGCCTTGCTGCTTAAATGTCTGACCCATTCAAACCTGGGAAAATTTCCTTTCCATGTAGAATTCTTCAGGTTTCACCTCCTTAAAATAAGGTGGCTAAATTATGTGACTCCCTAAGGTCCCTTCCATCTCCAGTCTTATAGGTTTTAAGGTCCCTTCCTGATCTAACAATAATGGCACTTCAAATTTCTGTAACAATTTAAAGTTTACAAAGTGTTGTGTTTTTTTAATAGCAGCCTTATAAAATGAAGGAGTGCAAATATTTTTATCCCCATTTTATAGATGCAGAAACTGAATCTTAAGAGAGTTGCCCAAGGTCACACCATAAGGAGGTGTCAAAACTGGGATTTAAATTCAGATCATCTGAATGCAAGACCAGAATTCTTTCCACTATACCTTGCTGCCTCTCATGTTCTATGTTCTAAGGATCTTTCCAACTCTAAGATGCTATGGTCATACGAAATCTGAACCACACCAAGCAGTTGCATATATCCTATGATGGTATAACCTACAATCAGGAAAAGCACTATTGGATGCAAAGTAGCCCCTTTAGGCAATACCCTTTGGACTAAGGAAGGTGGTTAGAAATGGGAATGTTTGTTGCCTTGAGTCCACTGCACTAGTCATCTTTCGTTTTTGTTTTTTTGTTTGTTTGTTTTTTTTGCATGGGTCCTTCGAGTCCAATCCCAATACTGAGTCCAGCTGCCCCAGCCTCTTGTTTAGCTGCCTCCACTGCTGCTGGAACGTGCATGTGCTCTGGCAGCAGTTTCCCATGGAACATCCCCTTAAATGAATGGGACGTCAGGATGTGCTAGGTACGTTCGGCCACACTGGACAAAAGCGTATTTGCTGGATGGGTCTGGTGCGTCATTCAGCGCTGCGGCGGCTCACAGTGTTGGCATTGAGGGGTCAGAACCAGAGTGCACACTCAGATTCACTAACCCCTTCCCTACCGCGGGAAGTTACAGCCTCTATCATTTGAGGGTGGGGGTGGGGAGCTGATTCATTTTAAATGCTGTATGATTATGATGTAAAGGACCCCTTGGTTTGACAGCGGTCCGGTTATTTTATTGACATTTATTAGGAGGCAGCTAGGTGGCACAATAGAGAGGGAACTGGGTTTGGAGTAATGAAGTTCAAATCTAGCCTGAGACACTCTTAAGCTGTTTGACACTGGGCAAGTCACTTAACCATTCTGTGCCTCAGTTTCCTCATCTGTAACATGAGGGTAATGATAGCACCTGCCTCTCAGGGTTGTTGTGAGGATCAAATAAAATAATACTGTAAAGTCCTTTGCAAACTTTACAAAACTATATAAATGCTGGCTGTTATTATTGTCACAAATTATTTATAAGGATATGGATGTTGGATCAGAAAATTTCATGCAGCATGAAAAATAAAGCTGCTATAGCGAATACTTTTTGAGTTCCAAAAATATATCACCCTATAGAAAACATAATTATAATCCTAGATTTTGCATCAGTTCTGCCTAGATATATTTTGAACCCTGTCTGATACCTTAGAGTTGTTCAGTCTTCATGACCTCATTTGAGGTTTTCTTGACAAAGATACTAGAGTGGTTTGTCATTTTCATCTCTAGCTTATTTTACAGATGAGGAAATTGAGACAAACAGGACTAAGTGACTTGCCCAGGGTCACACAGCTAGAAGTGTCTAAGGCCAGATTTGAATTCAGGTTTTCCTGACTCCAGGCCGGGTGTTGTATCCATTGTGTGGTACTTCAGTGTTTAATTCCTCAGTCATGAGTCATTCTCTTTGGTCAAAGCAAACCCAGATTGAATTTGATTCAACCAGCATTTATCAAGCACCTGGGCCACGATAGGCAGGGGATTAATGTATATAGAAAAGTAATAGATAACAGAAAGATCTGAATTTGGGAATATCTGGGTTCAAGTCCTGTCTGAGACATAAAAGGATGGTTAAGACCCCTGAGTAAAGCACAACTTCTCAGGGCCGAAGGCAAACCCTTGAGACTAAAAGTCAGAGAATAGTTCCTAATCTACATTGGTAAAGGCAGAAACACCAAACAAATCACCAGTTCATAATGGGAAGAAGAAAAAGCAAACAAGCAAACAAAAAAACCTCTGTGGTAGGCACTCTTCTGGGCAAGGGAGATAGAAAGATAAAAGCAAAACAGCTCCTCTTCATATGAAGTTTACAAGGATCCAATTGAGAGAATTCTTAGATGAAGTAAGTCTTTGTAGTCAGTGAGGTCAGTAATAAAGAAGCTTGAAGATGAGCTTCACTCTTCCACCAAATTAGCAGCAGTCAGCAGCAGTGGTACCAGGTGCTGAGGAAGAAGGAGAAGGCCCTACCCTCAAGGAACTTATATCCTTCCAGAGGAAACAATGTGAACACATATAAATTTCTACAGAATATGGAGCATAAGCATATTCAAAATTGAATACAAAGTCATTTGGACCGAAAGGCACTAGTAGCTTGAGGGATATAGAAAGGCCTTAAAGCTCAATGTGACCCAGAGCTCATGACAATAAAGGCTCTGTTCTCTGTAATTCCACAATTCCCCCAGTCCCCACCTCCAAAATCTGCATTAATTAATACTTATGTGTCTCTCCAGCTTGTGATAACTAACACAGATATTGAGGATGTAAAGGCAGCACCAAATACAGAAATACTATCTGAATCTCGATATTGATCATTATTATTATAAGTCCTGTTATTGTAAAAGTACTGTTGTGGGTTTGAATTTCTCAATTTATCATATACATGGTAAGGTTGACTGTTCTTTATTAACAGAATACTTTGCATGTAACATTTGATGATTGCAAGTAAACTGAGTCTTTGAGTAGTAGAAAGGGCACTAAATTGGGAATCAATGGACAAAGATTAAATCCCAAACTGCTACTACTTACAGCTAATATATCTGTGTGACTTTGGACAAGATAAACTCTTCAGGCCTCAGTTTCCTCATATGTCAGGTGTCTGCTAGATGATCTCTCAAGGTGTATTATTACTCCACCCAGTCTTTTTTTTTTTTTTTGGTGTGGGAAAGGCAGGGCAGTTGGGGTTAAGTGACTTGCCCAAAGTCACACAGCTGGTAAGTGTTAAGTGTCTGGGGCTGGATTTGAACTCAGGTCCTCCTGACTCCAGGGTCAATGCTCTATGCACTGCCACCTAGCCACCCCAATCCTAATTCTAATGAAAGTAAAACAGTGTTTGATTAACTAGAATAGACCCTGACCACATCAAATTACAGGGAGATTAACACAAGTAAACTATTAGAAGAGTCTGTTTCTTTTTGACCTGTACTTTTAAAAAATTACTTCTTGGCCTAGAATTTTTTTAAGAGTTTATTGCCTCTGTACACATATACGGCAAAACACTGTTCTTTGACTTAAAGCTACTGCTTTTTTTTCCTTCTTTACAATGGAAAAATAAGGAGTAGGAGTAGAGAATCTCCAGGGTACCTGCCCACTCCAACATTCTATTTTCATGACCTCACCAAGGAAGAAAAGATAAAAAAGCAGGGTTGCCTTTACCTATAAGTGAAGCACCCGTATGATGTGATTTCAAGGAGTTTTTCAAAGGAGATGGCCCCATCTCCCAAATAGTACCTCCTCCTAATTAGGTGATAACTAAAATTCCACTATTAGAACTTCCTTCTTTTGACTTAAGATTTCTACTTCTTTTTAAATTGAACCCCTAAAAGAGGGCATAAGCATCATCAGATTTATCCAGAAACTTTAGTTCAGTATGAATGAGTTGGTAAGTTCCTCTCCTGAAGTAGGGCTTTGAAAGGCAGGAGAAAGACTAGACCTCTAAGTTGGAGGTGAACACCATCAAATAGAGAAAAGGACACAGAAAAGAAAAAGTTGAGAAAAATGACATCAATTTTACTATTTTTCACAGTATTGCCCTTGAACCAAAGACAGGGTGCAAATAATGGAAGACTAGAAAAATAACTGCTATTTATTTAAATTTGTGAGCCTGAATTTTAAGTCCCCAAATGGAAAAAAAATTAAGCTATTTCTTACGGTTAAAAAATAAAAATACTTACAAAGGCTTTCACTTTGTTTGAATTTCAACTTCTGATCTTGAGAAGCTAACTGAACAATCAACCTGATATAGTGAGGGAAAATTCATGCTTCATTTTAAGCCATGTTTGTTTGACTAGAGTAAAATGAGGAATTGGGGCAATTCTCTAGATCAGTAGTCTCCAGAATTTTCTGATCAACCTCCCTTTTTTTAAATTTGGGCTTGATCTCACAATATGTATATATTTACTTATAAATTATAAGCATTTACTTATAAATTATTTGCTTATTTATAAATTATAATTTACGAATTACGTACCAAGAGGAAGTATGGTATAAGGATGGAGAATCGGCCTCCAACTCAGCAAGACCTGGATTCAGAAGCCTGCCTCTGATATATACCAAATGTGTGATTCTAGACAGGTTGCTTAACCTCTGATTTCAGTAGGCAACTGCTTAAGACAGTCAGTTGTACAGAAAGTGCCAGCATATGGTAGTAGATGAAGTTCCTCACCAGGTGCTGCCTATACCCATAAAATCCAGACCACCAGCTATATACATTATAAAAGTCATATGTAAATTGAATTTTTTAAATGAGATAGAGGGAATAGATTTGTGTTTATCATAATAATCATTATATAATGCCATTTTTTATATTATAAAATTATAACATTTTCTTAGACTCCATAGGGATCCCCTGGAGTTTATTAAGTAGGGAAATAATATGAGTAGACCTTTACTTTATCCCTTTAGTAGCCAAGTGGAACCAGGATAGATTGGAGAATCACTTCTCAGCCTTTTGACTAGGTTTAACTGAGGATGGATTGGGGAAGAATGAGTCTTTATACAAGAGAACAGTATGAAGGCTGTTGCAATATTCCAGGTTGGATGAGAAGAGAGCCAGCACTGAGATAGTAGCTGTGTGAGTAGGAGACGTGGAATTAAAATGATAAGATTTCACATTTAATTAGACATATGAGGTGAGGGACAATAAAAAGGCAAAAGTGACCCCAAAGTGTTGGGAAAATGGTGGTGCCTTCCAAAGAAACAAGAACGTTCAGAAAAGCCAGGGTTAGGGGAAGAAAATTGATGTAATGATATTGTAACCCATCTGGGCCTGCTCAACCTTTGAAACTCACTTTGTCCCACTCAATGAAAAGGAGATTAGGAGAGGGAAAAGGGGATCTCACTCACTGATTATAAACAGGGGATACCTGTCACAGCTACCAGGCAATCTGGAGGCTGGAGACATCTTTCACTGTGGTACCTACTCTGCATGCCTACATAGCAATTGGATTATAACTGCTTTGAAGAGTCAAAGCAAGCCCCAAGTTTGTTTGAAGTGAAGGTGAGATGGATCCCATGTTCCCAACCTCCAGTTGGCTGATAACATACCCTTTGGGACCATACCTGGCCCTTAAGAGGCCACAGGCCTCAATTTGAAGAATATTGTTCAATATGATAAAATCAAAGGAGAGTTTTCAGTTTAAAATATCAACATATAACTCTACTACTTATCAACTTAGTGACCTTGGCAAATCATTTAACCTCTCTGGGACTCAGTTTCCTCATCCATAAAATTAGGAGTTTGGCCTAGCTCTAAGTCTTTGTGACCCCTGTTGGAGCAGCCATATTGTATCTTTTTGCCATTTTACTTTGTTAAGATGGAAAAAACACATTTGTCTTTTTTTCTCAGTTTTTAAATTTCAAAATATAGTTTATATACATTTAATTTACACTGTATTTTGTTCTGTTCTGGGTATGACAAATGAAAGGGCAGCATGTCTTACTCTGATGAAGTAACTGAGCCTCATTATTCAATTGACCTTAAATTATTACAATAATTTATTTTTATTTTTTTATTCAAAGTTCCAAATATTCAACTGAATTTTTCTATCCTTCTAGTTTTCTGAGTATCTAAAGTAGTACCAGAGCCACTACTAGGATAGAGCAAGCAGTGCTTTGCCATGGGGCAATAAATTTAGAAGGTGCTGTAGCACTGTCCTGAAAGATTTTCTTCCCTAATTCCCCTAGCCTTGGTGGTAGCCTTGTCCCACAACATATTTCCTCTGCCCCAGCAACCATACCACAGGTGAGCCTCTCCACATCCCCTCCCATTTATCGGGTACAAACATTTATGTTTGACATAAATCCTTGACCAGTTATCAGATTCTATCTGGTTATCATTTGATTCAGTTGATTCAAATAAATAACTATAGTAATAATTCATGTTTCTATAATAATTTAAAGTTTGGAAATTGTGTTCTCTATTCTAAGAGGTAGCAAATGCAGCTATTATTTCCTCTATTTCACATCTGAAGAAACTGAGGCCCAGGATGCCTCAAAGATAAAATTTGCTAATTTTACCTCTTTTTTTTTGTAAATTTGAATCAAAAGTGAGGGTGAATATTATGATAAACCAAGAAGAATAGGTGTTGCTAACATCAAATTGTGAGATTAATTTTTGAGTTTGAAAATAAGGAAAGATTTACTAATTGTGAATTTTATTTAAATTGGACTTCTGGTCCCTAAGGTTCCTTCTAAGTCATATAATACTAACATGGATTAAGGGAGTTAAAGTGTCTTTTTTAAAAAGTGCTACTGATACTTTTTAACTATTGATGCCATGTTAGAATACCATTTCCCCAACAGAATACTTCATTGAAAAAGTACAATTAAGCAAAATAAATACTTTGACCTTGTCTCACTCTATATTCTTCAAAACACGTGTCCTGAGGTCTACCACTTCTCTACCAAGAGGGAAGAAGTATATGTCATCAATAATCTCTGGCTAAAGGTGGTCATCACATTTATTTGTGTTCTGATGGTTTTTCCTGTTATGTCCCTTTCCATCATTGTAGTCAGTTTGTATAACTTGTTTTTGGTTCTGCTTACTTTTTTCATATCAGTTCATCCAAATTTTTTCAACTTTCTCTGAATAATTCCTATCTGTTTTTTTTATAGCCTATTTGGTCCCATGCCATAATTTGTTAGTGATTCCCCAGTCAGTGGTAATCTGTTATGTTTCCATTGATTTTGCTAACAAAAAGAGTACAACTATGAATATTTTGTCACATATAGGACCTTTTGTTTATATCATTAATCTCCTTGAATTATATGTTCAACAATGGAATCATGGGGTCAGGGAGCTTGAATGATTTAGTGACTTTTCTCACATAGTTCCAAATTCTCTTTTAAGAGAAGTTAGACGAATTCTCTGTCAACTGTCTACCAGCAGTTCATTAATGTACCTATCTTCCCACGACCCTTTCAATACTGACAATTTCCATTTTTGTCATCTTTGCCAATTTGATAGGTATGAGGTAAAACCTCAGTTATTTTTTTAATTTGCATTTCTCTTATTATTTGTCACGTGGAAATTTTTATATGGTTGCTCATAGTATATCAGATTTAGATCTGGAAAGGCCCTAAAGAAGCCAACTAGTTCAAGTTCCTAATTTTAGGATGAGCATCTGAGGTACAGAAAAGTTAAGCAGTTTGCCTGAGGTCAGAGAGGCTGACAGTAAATAACTGCTCAGATTTGAATTTGAATGTGAGCACTCTGATTCCATATGGAATGCTGATGACTTTCATTTCTTCCTCTGAAAACTGTTACTCATACTTGACAACTTAGCTGTTTCAGAATGAACCATGAGAGACAGAGAGAGAGAAAGAGAGAGAGAGAGAGATGCATATATACACATTATATATGCATATACACACGTCTATACATATATGTGCCAATTCTTTATACACCTAGGATATCAGACTTTTATCAGAAATGTTTTATGTAAAGATTAAAGTATTTCTTTGATTACTGAATCCATTGTAAGGTCTCATATGAATAGTGGTACAACAGAAAATTCACTGGATACAGAATCAAAATACCTGGTTCTGCTTTTTTCTACTTAGGAAAATCATACTTGCTTTCTTTGATGTTCTGTAATTTCTGCAAAACAGAATGTCTTGATCTTGGACCCCTTCCAAAGAAATTAGTCATGTAAATTACCCATTATGAAAGAGTTTCACCTATAAGGCCATGACACTGTATGGATCATGTTCCAGTTTTTTAAATATACTTTTGACATGCACACACAAGTAAGGGATGGCTATTTCCAAGGTTGTAACAATAGCTGGCATTTCAATAGCCTTTTTAAATTAACATGGTACTTTATCTACATTATCAAATTTTGACCAGTATTACGGCATTCTGACCCCTATCATCTAGTATAAAAAATATCATATCTTTAAGTTTAATTCAAAGCATTGAAGATGTATCATTAATCTCTATCATATTCCTTTTTTAGAAAGAAAAATGGAAAAGTATTTTTATAAGGCAAGACCAGATCAAAATTGTTCTAGGTCTTTTTGTGAGTAAACAGTAAGACAAATGAGATTGCCAGATTAAATAAATTTATGGATCTGTAGGTAGGCAAACCAGCTATGGTATATATTGGAAAGGAACTGGACTTGGATCAAAAGACCTGGGCTAATGTCCCAAGTTTACTAAAGACCCAGGGCAAATTTACTTGGCCACACCTAAGTTTTCTCACCTATAAAATGAGAGTGTTGAATGAGATGATCTTGAAGATCCTCCCTAGCTATGATCACATGATCCAAAACATCATACGATCCAAAACCATTAAGAGGTAAGATGACTGAAGGACAAATCAGAGATGAACTTGGGAAGTGAGCTGAATTAGAGTCTCATCCAAATATCTGATTCATATGTTTGCGACCCCTTATGTATGAAAATATGAAACCATCCCTTTTTATACACATGCATACACATTATTTTTAGGTGACATAGTCTTTATTATGGCCTGTATATGGAAATCAGCTCTTTACAGTTAGGTGTGCTAGATGGGCCCTCGTACAAATCTGGGAAGACATTTAAGTCTGCTAAAAACCAAAGTCAACAAACTTTGAAAATTATCCTTATGTAAATATCAAGATACTTTTGACACTAGATGACCAAGTAATAGATGCACTGGAGAGGACTCCTGATACATACATGGTTTGACACCCATGCTTTGAGAACTTTGAGGACTAGCATAGTTCACAGTAACCCACAGAAGGTAGTAAGAATCTTCTTTGAAATACGAGGTAGCACCTTCCTCTCTTCTTTATAGAGGCAGGGAACTGTGAATATAAAACACCAAAAATAATATTAGACTTTTTAGTTAGCTAATTTTAGTTGTTTGCTTTTTTTCTTTCTTTTTCATCTTTGTTATAAAGGATTGACCTTTGAAAGGAGGAAGGGAGAATAGCATGTATGCATATAAACGTAAAACATAAGATAGGATATAGAAATTCAACCTATGATTTTATTGACATACGTAATTTCTTGGTGAAGAAACTCCCTGACCAGCATAGGGCATCACCTTCCCTGTCATTTATCATCTCACAGAGTTGACAAGAGCACTGAAAGACTGTGACTTGACTGAGGTCATGCAGCCAACATATGTCAGGATTGAGATTTGTACCTAGGTCTTTCTAGCTTTAAGGGTGACTCTCTATCCAGTATACCATGCTGCCTCAGAACGTATAAGAAATTGTTTAGAGTGTATTTTAAAAATAATCTGCTTTCATAAATTAAAAGTGAAAGATCCTAATTATCCTAACTTAGTGACATCTAATTCAAATATAAATTGTTGTTGTTCAGACATGTTCAACTCTTTATGACCTCATTTGGAGTTTTCTTGGCAAAGATACTAGAGTGGTTTGTTGTTTCCTTCTCCAGTTCATTTGACACATAAGTATCTGAGGCAAACAGAGTCAAGTGACTTTCCCAGGGTCACACAGCTAGTAAGTCTGAGGTTATATTTGAGCTCAGGAAGATGAGTCTTCCCCACTCTAGGCCCACTGAGCCATCTAGCTGAAATGGAGGACATTAAACCATGCATAAGAATCCCTCCTGGCTGCATGTTGGCTTAGAAAAAAATCTACATATTGGCATTCACTGTGTTCTGTTGTGTTTTTATGTATTTTGTTAAGGACCTCTCAATTACACTTTAATCTGGTTCAGGCTGCACTCAGGAATCTTGTGGGTGGCACATGACTCCTGGGCAGCCTGTTTGATTCCTCTGCCCTTAATGGAAACTGGAATGTTTCTTCCATCCCCACCATGCCCCAAATGTATTCTAATATGTACACAATTTAAAGGGTTTTGTGTGTGTTTGTGTATGTGTGTTTGCCTATAATTGCACAAAGGGAATAAATTCCTGTTCATAAAATCCTAGCTTTAGTATTAGAAGGGATTTGGGAGGCCATCTGGTCCAAAGTCCTTATTCTGCAAATGAAGAAATTGAGTCTGAGGGAAGTTAAGTGACTTGCTCAGAGTAACGTACATAGCTAACAATGTAATAGCAATAAAGGCAAAATTAAGACCTAGGTCCCCAAACTCCAAACCCAACACCCTACCCTGTCTAGTATACCAAGTCATGACAGACATTTCCAGCCAGCTTATTGCTTTTATTTTCCTCCACCTTGGAATTTAATAGCCTATAAGAGATATAAAGAAAGATTTTAGAGAGTTTACCTGAAGTCTGTGGTCACAGGCCACCTCACCACAACGAAGGCATGATAATGACTGGAGGTAGGACCAGGAGTAGAAAATTATTCTTCATCCTTATCTTTTTTAACATCCTTGCACTGACTGTATGAATTGCAAGTCTGCTTAATTCAGCTGCCCTTCCTCAACATTTTTTTTTATCCCAGAGAACCACTAGGTTTGGGGGAAGAGGGGCAATGATAGTGGTTTATTGTCCTGTTCATTTGTTTGGATTAACATGTAATTTAATAATGATCTGCAGGATTACAGAAGGCAGGATAGAGCAGTGCAAAGTGCAATGAATTTATAGTAGCAGGGCCTGCATTGTGTCAGAGTGACCATGACACTACCTACGGGGTCTTGGACAAGTCTTTTAATTTCACTGGGCCTGAGTTTGCTGATGAGGTTAGAGTAGATCATCTCTATGGTCCTGTCCAGCTCTAAAACTGTGATTCTGTTAGCCTAGGACAGGGTTCTCAACGTATCATGCCATGGACCCCTTTGACAACCTGGTAAAGTCTATGTATTCCTCAAAATAATTTCCTTTAAGAATTCTTCATTGAAGGGTATGCTAAATTTCAGTTACAGATGAATAAACATAATTTTTTTTTACATCCAAGTTCACAGACACCTTATAATCTGTCAATCCTTTGGCAGTCTGTGTACCTCAGGGAATAACCCCTGTTCTGGGATGACAGCCAGAAAGCAAAGAGAATGACTAAATTGAAATTAGTTTAGGGGGGAAAAAATCGCTTTGCTGTGCTGGTCCAACTGCCTCAGTGCTGAGAATCTGCACAGGTTTTCATGGGAGACTAAGAGGGGGCAGTTTCTATGGGAACACAGTTAGCCTCATCTGCTATTTCCCAAAGCAAGCTGCTCAGTACAGGCTCCTAGAGTGTCCTCTCCACATGGGGCCAAGAGTAATCACATGTAGGCTTCATTTTTCACAAAGGATGGGCCTGCCTGCCCTTGAAAAGTTAGATGCAAATTGAATTTTTGTAAATAGGTATTAAATGCACTAGGGAAACCCACTTTAAGTATAAAGGAGAACTAATGTGGGTATTATTCTGAGGCAAGGAAGCCTTTGGGAATCCAAATAATTGCCCTCTCAACAGCAAGGTACAGTTGAGAAAGGATCTGCCTTTGAAGCCTGGACTCCCAGAGAATGGCTTAAACTCATTAGGCCTTAATTTCCTTACCCAGAAATAAGATTGTAATAAATTATTTCTGAAGTCTTTCAAGTTCAAAATCTATGTTCTATTTTATGTGATTAGAACTTTGGGTTTTAGTTTGTTTGTTTGTTTGTTTGTTTGTTTTGATAAAGACTTTCCTGAAACACAGAGGTTGAGGAAGGTAATATCATGAATGCCAAAAGTCCAGAAGCATGCAAACAATCTGAAATTTTCAATAGGTATGCTAGGGACTGTGTTGGGCTCTGAGGATTCAAAGAAAAAAAGAATGAAACTATACCTGTATTCAAGGACTGTGGTGTCCATTGTTGTCCATTTGGTTTCCAACTCTTTAAGACCCTGTGGGCCATAGCATGCCAATTCCTTTCATGGGGCTTTCTTGGCAACAATAATGGAATGGTTTGCCATTTCCTTTTCCGGTGGATTAAAGCAATCAGAGGTGAAGTGATTTGCCCAGGGTCACACAGCTAGTTAATTTCTGAGGTCAGATTATTTTACTCCAGGCCTAGCACCCTATCCACTGAACCACCTACCTGCTTCAAGGGCCTTACATTAAAAAAACTAGATTGTAGGATAAAGTAGTTAAGAAATAATTCTAAAATTTAGTTCATATGTGCCAGTAAAACTACAAGATTCAAAAATGTAGATCTTGAAGGAATTGTACAAGTTATCCAGGCTAACCTCCCCCTTTAACAGATGAGAAATCGTAGGAATTATAGACTTTTTTTAAAAACCAGAAAGATAAAGTGAGAGATCACACAGTTGCTAAAGGGAAAATGAACAAATGAATCACACATCAACCATTTTATTAAGTACCTACTATATGCCAGCGTCTGTGCTAAGCATTGGATATTGAAAAACAAAATCAAAACACTCCCTTCGTTCAAGCAGCTCACGTGCTAAGTGGGGAGTTAGTGTGTACATATCTAGGTATATATAAAATCCATATGCAGCAGATAAAAAGTAACCTTAGTGGGAAGCCCAAGGATTGCCTCCCAGAGAAGGTGATGTTTGAGCTAAATCATGAAGGAAACAAGGGATTCCAAGAGGGAGAAATGAGGCAAGAGAACATTTCAGGCAAAGGGTACAGTGCAAAGGCATTGATGGGAAATGGAGCATAGTGTATGAGAATCATCAAATAGGCTAGTATAACTGAATTGTGGCCAATATGGAAAGGCATAACATGCAAGTGGGTACACCTCACTGGCACAGTGGATAGAGTCCTGGACCTGAAGTCAGGAAGGAAGACTCATCTTCCTGAGTTCAAATCTGGCCTCAGATACTTACTAGCTGTGTGACCTTAGGCAAGTCATTTAATTCTGCTTTAGTTTCCTCATCTATAAAATGAAATGAAGAAGGAAATAGCGAATCACTTCAGTACCTTTACCAAGAAAACTCCACGTGGGATAGGCTGGAAGTAGACTGGAAAGATAGGAAAAGACAAGACTAGGAAGTATTTTAAATATCAAATGAAGAAGTGTATATTTGACCCTGTATGTAGGGAACCATTGAAGTTTATTAAGTAGCAGAAGAGCATGTCAGACCTATGCTTTGTGGAGAATAAATTGGAGAAGGAAGAGATCTGAGGCAAGCAGGTGATAAGTGAGGAGGGCCAGGGTTCTAACCTGGTACCCCTGGCTCCTATTTCTACTGCACCACACTATTAGAAGATGCTAAAAATAGATTACTGATCCTTAGAAATCAATGTTCCCTTGTTCTGACTGAGACAAGGAGCAAATGTACAGAACAGCAGAGATCTTTCAGTGTCCCTGGCACTCCACTGCAACCACTGAGTGTTCATGCAAATGCAGATTTTCACATGCCTTTTTGGGTTTGTTTTTCAGTCTGCTAACTGTAGCATCAACAGCATGAGGGAGGTCTAGTTCACACTGGGTAAGTTCCAATCATGATTAGAAAAACAAACCCAAAATGCCTTTCTTCTAAAGAAAGTCAGCAGGGATAATGGAATCCTCAGGAACATCATAAACCTACAGATTGCTACATATAGAATTCTGGGGAGATGAGCCAAGTTGAGTTTGTGTGTTTGTAAGTACATGGGGGGGGGGAGCTTCAGTTGCTTGTTTTTTCTGTTTTTTTTTTTGCAAGGAAAATGTGTTTTGACAAGTAACATTCAAGCTTATGAAGAGCACTTTAAAATCTTAATAGGAAAGGGACTTTATTTTAATTTGTAATAGTTATAAATTGTATGGCATATATATATATTTATACACACATATCTACATATATGCAGTTGTTATTTCAATCATTCTCAGTCATGTCCAACTCTTCAGGACCCTATTTGGGGTTTTCTTGACAGAGAAGTGAAATGGGTTTGCCATTTTCTTCTCTAGCTCATTTTACAGAAGAGGAAACTGAGATAAACAGGGTGAAGTGACTTGCCCAAGGTCACATAGCTAGTAAGTGTCTCAGGCTGGGTTTGAACACAAAAAGATGAGTCTTCCTGACTCCAGGCCTAGTGCTCTAGCCATTGTGCCACCTAACTGCCCATATATAGTTATGTTATATAAATTATATTATATGTTTTTATGTAACTATATTTGATATATAGTTTCTGTATATAGATGTGTGTGCATATGTATGTATGTATGTGTGTGTATGTATGTATGTATGCACACTCATACATGAGAAACAATATAACACCACTGGAGTGAGCATCAGCTTTGAAACCAGGATAACCTGAATTCAGGTTCTATGTCTAAGACATACTGGCTGTGTGTGACCATAAGCAGTCACCTGCATTTACTCAGTGCTTCCATGTTCTGATCTGCATTGGTATTTCCTCACCAGAAGAGCCCTTAAAATAGTGAGATAGCAGATCTAGTGAAGATGCCGGGCACTAGTCCAGATACTATAGATAAAAAGACAGAAGGTTCGGTCTGTGACCTTAAAGGGTTTACGGTCTGGCTGGCAGTAGAGACCACATGCATAGCAAACTAAGTGGAGACAACATATATAACTATGATTACGAACAGAAAAGTGGTCATTCGGTCATGTTACATGGAGCAAGCCTTTACTAAGCACTTGTTCTTGACACCATACCAGGGTGGGCACTGGTAGTGCAGAGATGACAACACCACCTTTGGCCACAGAGGACTGAACGCCCCTGCTGCTTATGTCAGTCAGTCAGTAAACAATATTAAGTACTTCTGGGATATAAAAGAATAAATTTCTTCACAGGGAAGGCACTCTGGGCTGGGGATCAGGAAAAGCTTCATTTAGAGAAGGTAATGTCTGAACAAAGCACTGGATGAAGCTAGACGTTCTAACAGGCAGAGGTGAATGGGGAGCGTAAGCAAGGGGAAATGGATTCCTTGCATGGGTCAATACCTCCCGGCCCTGCTAGGCAACTCAGCAAGACTTGCTATCCTGCATGGGCAGAGTTCCCCAAACCATTGACAGTACAGGGTCCAACCAGTAAGTATGTGCTTAGTCCAAACTTTGGATATAGAACAGTCCTGGTGAGGAATCCTCTCCACCCATTCATCTGTCCTGATAATAACTGTATGTTCTATATTATAACTCCATTGCAATAGATAATGTATTGATATATTGTATAAGCAAAATATGGTAGTGTATAGTAGATGTTATAATATAGTATAATAACATATATTACAAAATGATAACCCCTGCATTGTATATTATATTACAAACACCCATAAATAGCAGTGGGAAAATCTGGTGAATATTTCTAAAGATCTTTTTGCTTATATTAAAATGAATAGATTTGCAAAAGTATTTTAATTTGGAAGAGCTAAAGGGAATATTTTTTTAAATAATGTCAAATATAAATGACTAGTTGCTAAGAAACAGTTCCCATCTTTTAGTAAATTCTCAGAGAAAAACTTTTATAAGGTCACAGTTTCTACTGAGGAATGATGAGTTGTATTAGTTACAGCTTTCCCTCTTCTGAGGGCCGTGTGTTTGTAGGTAATTACCTGCTTGGGAGAGCAACCCACATCTGTGGAGGCTATGGTTATACCCTCAAGCAAATATGGTTAGTGGGAGGGAGAAAGACCAGTTGAATTCTACCAAATAAATTATTTTGAAAATAGGCTACTAAGCATTTTTTTCAAAATCTTTCTATTTGTATGTATGTGTTTATGTGTACCTAACCTTAGTTGAGTATTCAAACTCTATGTCCTTTATGCTCATTTTAGTCCTTTATGCCCATTTTAAAATATTCCCTCACTGATGTGCATATTGCTATTTTTAATCCATTTGCTTTTTCCTCTTTCCTTTATTTTTGATCACTCTTAACCTTTTCGCTACTTGATATAAAAATGTATTAATATGAAACCCATTTCTCATTTGACTATTACTGGCTTCCAGAAAGACTGCCTGGGGAAATTATTTCCACTCAGCTGTTTGTTACCCTTACTCTTGAGACTGGCCCTTAACTAAGCTGAAATCTTCATGATGATATGACAAGTATCCTGTGAGATCTAGGATTATATTTCTTTACTTGAGACTGAACATGGTGTAGAGCAGTTTAAAATTACAACAGGCTTTCACACATCCCTGTGTCAAAACATGGCATTTGTGCAACTAAAATTGGTCTGCATTTCATTTTACTTTCTGTTTTGCTCATTGAAAGTTACCCTCTCGTCTTGAGAAATTAGGTTCCTAGCTATCAAAGCTTTAAGCTGTTATTTCAACTGGCCTGTTCTCAATATTTGCTATCAAATGGGCCTTTCTATTCAGAAAGTCAATTCAAAGCTCTCATAATCTGTACCTATGTAATACACACACACATACACACACACATACCTATACATACATATATATGTGCACAAACATATACATATATTTACTCACAGCAGGTGGCTTGCCTAGGGAAAATGCTAAATAATACTTTCACCACTAGGTGGTGATATTGTTTAGTATCAATGTCATTTAGAGCCAGAAGTGAAACTAGGGATTTGGAAATACCATGTTTTGCCCTAACACCTGGTCTCTATATGTTTCATGGTGACTGTTGTGAGCCTGTTATATTGCTAACTTATTGTTGGTGAGATAACCTGTAAATCATTAGATTACTCCTGGCCGTGATAAAAAACAAACAACAAAAAACCAAAAAACCTTGGTCTTGGGGTTTTGGTTGCTGACTTCAAAATTGGCATCATTTGTATGGGACAGTATGCTCTAAATATTTTTTAGATGACAAATGTTATAATAGAGTAGCTTCACTAAATATTTTAACTAATTGAAATCACAAACCATTTTGGTGGACACAACTGGTCAATCAGAAAAATAAAACCAACTAATTCAATTACATTGCATTCAATATTTACTAAGACCTTGCTATGTGCAAGGTACTGGGATACACAAAAAAAAAGACAACTCAGCCCTACCCACAAAGAACTTAACGTTCTTTCATTAAGCCAGTTAATAACTCAGTAAATACTCAGTATTTATTACAACACAGGCTAAGTTCTGGGGTTCAAGGAAAGGCAAAAACAAAAAACAAAATAGTCCTTGCTTTCAAAGAGCATACTGTCTGATAGCAGAGTCAGCATGTAACTAGCTAGGTGTGGTAATACAGCATATCTGGAAGGTAATCCAAAAGGTAGCTCTTCAAATCCCACTATATAAACGTTGGAATTTGAGCTGAATCTTTAAGGAAGGCAAGGTAACTAAAAGAGGACAGAGCATTCTAGGCATGGCTAAGACCCTGCACAGAGACACAGCCTGGGAACTGGAAGACCACGTTCAAGGAACTAGAAGTCAAATTGGTCCATGTCCATAGAGAGGGCCTGAGAGAAGAAAAAGGTTTCGTTCCTTTAGTCACAGAACACCTTAGGGCTCCTTGTGTTAGTTTTCATGGTAACCAAATGTTAGATTAAGTACAGCTAGATTCCTTAATAATCCTGGGGATTAGGGACAAGAGTAATACCTCCTTTACAAACTATTACATGAGGCTTTTAATGTAAGTAGCCACATTGTTGTTATGCCAGGGTCAAGATTTGACCCTAGCACGTCCAATTCAGCATAGGGACAATATTAGAACTACATTCTACTGAATTAAAGCGACTATGGCATGGCTAGAATCTGTGATTTCTTCAACTGGAATCGCCCAGTATGGAAACTCCCTCCAGACATCTGGATGTAGATCTGCAACTCTTTTGTAATAGACTGACAGACTTATAGTCTTGGAGAGTAGACATTAAGGTACTGTAGCACTAGTGCTAATCAGACATGGACTTGAACCAGTCCTGACTCAAGTCTTGCTTCCTGCTCACTGTGTCACACTGCTTCTGAGAGTATCCACGAGGGAGTTTGGCTACATTTGGGGCTGTCATTTGTTCTCGTTCAAAATCAGGTAGTTTGATGACCTAAGAGAAATAAAATTGTTCTGTGCTCAGAGAGCTGCAGAATACTCTCTCCTGCACATTCCTGTTTGGAACTGTAATAGCATCCTGGGTGGAGGAATTTACCCCAAGGTTTGTATTTGGGAGTTGTATTTCATTTTTTATTGAGTTAGACTTCAAAACTTTGGTTCAATCAGATACCGTCTTTACAGAGATAGTGAGACATTAGCAGAAAAGGTCTTTGAGAACTCAGCAAGGAAGGTGCTTTTTTAGAACTTAATTATTTGAACATTTTAATTTTTTTCCAAGTAAATGATGCCATTTGCAATTTTAATTATAGGTGTCCCACCCCCGGTTGTGATGGCTCTGGACATATTACTGGCAATTATGCTTCTCATCGAAGGTATGTAAAATTATGTTTATTCTTTTCTTAAGATATATTGTGTATTAATTGGTGGGATATCAGCAGAACATAATGCATGCCTAAAAAGCATGGCTCTGACCAGGCTCTGTATGAACATAGTCTGATATTAGTAAGAAATGTTTGCTATAGAAGATGTAGGCTGGCTTGGGAAATAGACTTTTGTATTGCTATCACACAGCTAGTACCACCTGTCATGGCAGCTCCTTGAGATGGCATTTTTCTCAAACAGGCTCAAACATCACCTAAAATAAGCTTTGCCTTGAACTTATGCTGAGAGAAGGAAAGAAACCTTCTCCCACTTTGAAATAGTCCAAGAAAAGCCAAAGAACTAGTCTGCAATCTAGGATTCGTATGTTATCACCTCCCTTAATCATAGCCATGGAGAGGCAAACACATTCTTTTAAACATTGATATTTTAACCACAGAATGGAATGGTTCATGTAGGAGGCATCAACAGAACTTATACTTGCATTATAACTTAGCAAAAAACTTTATGGTATTACAAATATATATGTGTGTGTATACACATATTATTTATATGGGTGTATGTATGTAGACATACATATACATGCATATATTGTTTGAAGCACACTCTGCCTGGTAAGACTATTTGATCATGCGGTATAGGAAAATTTATCTTGAGTAATTTGAAAATAAACCTTTTGGCACATTGTCAGCAATAGTGAATCTGTTTCAGAAAACGTGTACTTAGTTCTTTGCCCTATATTAATGTGACTGGTGCAGTTATAATGCTCATAAAGGTAAAAGAGAGTCAGTCAGTCAACATTTATTAAGAGCCTACTGAGTGCCAGGTACTGTGCTAAGCATTGGGAGTACAAAAAGAGGCAAAAGACAATCTCTGCCCTCAAAGAGCTCACAGTCTCTAATAGAGGAGACAACAAGCAAGACTGTATAAGTAAAGTATACGAAGGAAAACTATAAACCAAAAGAACAAAGGTGCTAGGATTAAGAGGACTGGGAAAGACTTCCTGTAGAAGATGATATTTTAACTGGATCTTGAAAAAAGCCAGGAAAGATAGATAGATAGATAGATAGATAGATAGATAGATAGATAGATAGATAGATAGATTGATAGATAGATGATAAATAGATGATAGATAGATAGATAGATAGATGATAGATAAATAGATGATAGATAGATAGATGGATAGACAGATAGAAGATAGACAGATAGATAGATAGATAGATAGATGATAGATAGATGATAAATAGATGATAGATAGATAGATGATAGATAAATAGATGATAGATAGATGGATAGACAGATAGAAGATAGACAGATAGATAGATAGATAGATAGATAGATAGATAGATAGATAGATAGAT
>CM053595.1:172052835-172141367 GCA_028646575.1 Pseudocheirus occidentalis
TTGTCTGGTCTTAATCCATAGCCCCTATCGTAAAGGACTACTTAAAAATCTAGTGAAAAGATTAGTCTCATGTTCATTATATAAAAAATGCTATAAGCAACAATATCAATGGTCTGGTCCGTCCTCTTATTTGATTCTTAAGGAGACTGAGGGAGAAGAAAGAAATTACTTATTCAAGGTAACAAAGAGGCATAGTTGAGACCACAATGCAGTTTCCCCAATTTCTGGGATCTTTCTATGACCCCATGTTGCCTCTAATTTTCCTCTAATTGTCTATTTTGTTTAAAACAATTTGACCAGATGCCCCACTGTATGCTTTTCTTCTGTTTTTAATCTAATTCTCAACATGGAAAGGGACAGAAATAATCTTCCACTCGAAATGAGGAAAGAACCATCTCTTTACAGTATCAATAAGGCTTTGTCCACATAGGTCAGACAGAGCATTCTATTTATGAAGTGTTTATGTGTGTTTTATTTGACCAGTATGTGGATGATCACTTCTTTTTCTCTCTTTCTTGTTTTTTATAAGGGGTAATAGGTTCACTGCAGTCTCATTCACTTTAGTTCAGATTCTCAAAGAGATACATGATTTCAGAAAGAATTTTTACTTCAGTACTCCAATGTGTGTCTATGATCTTAATGATATGTGTCCTCCCTTCAATGACAAACATTATATCTCACTGGTATCTTATTCTACATGAATCTTGTATATTTACTCCTGTAGGTGTATTGGTATATACTCAGGGGGTTGGAGGCCTTCCTTTAGATCAGTGGTTCTCAATCTGTGGGTCTCAACCTCTTTGGGGGTCCTTTCACAGGGGTCACAGGGGTCACCTAAGACCATTGGAAAACACATATTTCCACTGGTCTTAGGAACCGAGACACTGCTCCTCTATCCATCTCCAGACAGGTCCACTCACATGCAGATACATCCACATAAGCGTATTTAAGGGTCGCTGCCTTAGGAAGGTTGAGAACCACTGCTTTAGATCTTTTGATGTGGTTTGGGAACCATAGCAGCATTCAGGCTGTCCATTTGCTGTCCTCTACCTTTCTAGCTTGCTTTTTTTATCATATATTTCCTGGGTGATAACCCTTAGGTTTTTTGCCACAGCTTTCACACAAGTTCATTTTGGTAATATGCTATAACTACCTATGACTGCATTGCCCTCTAGATTACTTGGAATTTTGATTCTTCAGAAGTCTTAATATCTCTTAAGATTCACAGCCATATAAAGAAAAGGAAATTGACATCAAAGAAAACTTTTTCTTTTGTTTGACCGGAGATCATTGGAAGTGCTGTACAATTTCCCAAATGCAACTTAACCCACTTTCTTCTTCCTATTAAGCCCTGGACTCACCTCACCATTTATCTGCCATGTCTATTGTAGACATTGATAGTGATGGAATAACTCAATGGAGTCTTTCCAATTATGTGTCATAGTCTCAATAATGGGTATTTTTTTATCCATTCATGTGTATATGGGGTGGCCAATCTCTTTTGAAAAGTCATGGATCTTACCAAGATTCCACAGTATTCTCTAGTTTGCAACTATAAGTACAATTTTTATCATAAAAAGAACATCTGGTTTACTATACCATAAAGACAGTGCCTCATATATTAAATGCAGAGAAAGACATCTTTCATGACATTGAAATGTTGAACATGGAATTACTTTATATAAATCACTTGAAACTGATCATCAGAATATCAAATAAAATTCTCTACAACTGAATAGAAGGAATCTTTCTTATCTGCTTATTTAAAGTATTACTTGTATATTTTAGTTACTCAAAATGCATGAAGAATCCTTGTTACAGAAGGTTCTTTAAGGCTGTGTTTTGCTTATTGTTCATAATCAATAAATAATAAGAACTTTACAATATTTTACCCTTTGAACCTTTTAGTCAAATATATGATTAGTTATTTTAGTCAAATATGTGATCAGTTATTTGTGAAATACTGCTTGGCTCCTCATATTTTCACCAAGGATATACTCATTATGTGTGTAGATCATTCTCATAAAATAATTATAGAAACAAGAAAGGAGACAAATGGATCTGAAGTTACTAATGTCTTCCTCCAACCCACTCTGACCACTTTCTTGGTATTACTATTATTCATGGTTGATTCTAATACATATCTTCCTCTGTATATTCACACACATATATACATATATACACATGTATATATAGTACATGCATGTGTATATGTATGTATATTTGATTTCTCAATCCTTTCAAATTAGTGTCACCTCTGACATATATTCCTTCTAGATGTTTCTTATCTGACCTGTCTTACCTTTCCCACTTCACCTTTTTAAGTGTCATTTTCTTTTCCTGACATAGTATGAATGTGGTCACTCTGTTCTCTCCAATGATGAAAACATTCCTATAGAAATCCCAACCACTCTAGGAAATATCTCAAGTGACTATTTCACTTTTTATCTATGTATCTCTGACACTAAGCACAGTGTCTGGCATATGATGGGTACTTAATAAATACATATGGATTAATTTTGTTGACTGACTTGGTTTTTCAACTCATTTGGTTTCCTGCATGTTTTCATAGCTTCACCATCATTATGCAGATCCTAGTTTAAATACATTCTTTTATAATGATTTCTTTTTCAGCATCAAAAGCTTATTTGAATTAGTTGTTGCAACTAAACAAAATTTCTTGTTCTCATCTTTATCCTTCTAGCATGTGGACGAACTTGACCTTTGCTCAAGCAAGTCAAACATCTAAATGTAAATAATAAAAACCTCTATCATCCAATTCTGGTATTTGGCTCCATAATGGTTATTCCACCTATATCCTAGGGTTCTAGTGAAGAAGAATGATTTATAAACTATAAAGTGATATAAAATAGGAGCTATTATTATTGAGCTATTATGAACTTGATGTTTGTGAAGTTAGTAGTAAAGAATACTTACTATTATTTTCCATTTTTAAAAACTGAGGCTGTGAACTTAATGATTTGCTCACAGTCACTCAACTTTAGAGTGTCAAAGTCACAGATATTCTGACTGAGAATACAGTGTTAAAAAATGAAGAAGATTCATATGTTTGAAAATGTTTATGGAAGCTCTTTTTACATTGGCAAAGAACTGGAAATTGAGGGGATGACCATCAAATGAGGAATGACTGATCAAGTTATGGTATATGATTGTGAGGGAAGACTATTGTGGCACAAGAAATGATAAAGGCAGTTGTTTCAGAAAAACCTGGGAAGACTATATGAACTGATGCAAAATGAATTAAGAAGAACCAGGATAAAATTGTACACAGTAACAGCAACATTGTAATTATTGTTGTTGTTTATCCTTCCTTCTTGAAGAGGACCAGGACATTGGGAAGGTGATGTCATGCCTTGTGAGGTGGATTTAAGTGAGGCAGGGCTGTGCAAGGTCACCAGCCTCACTCTTTTCTCCTGAGCCATCTGAGTCTACTGGCAAAATATAGATCAGGACAACTAGAGATGGCCCTGGATGCACTGGGAGACCTTGGCCTTTTTAAACTAAGATCTTTGCCAGGTGTCAATTTGTCTGAAGCAATGGCCATTTGGTGACAAAGGCTAGGTAAGAAATGAGGCCAAAAATTGCCTCCTTAACCTAGTTTTAAAAATCTAACTGAGAGGGGAAGACCCTCAGGGTTTCTGCCCAAAAAAGAAGCAGTTACAACTCACATTCACTCTGAGCTATCAGAACCTAGACAATGACCTAGGTAGGCTTAGGCTGGGACCTATCGTTGGCCAATTCGTGAGAGTGAGAATAATAATTAACTTTGATCAATGCAATGATCTATGACAATTCCAATGGATCTATGACCAAAAAAATGCTACGCATATCCAGAAAGAGAACTGATGATCTTTAGTACAGATTCTTGCTGGTTTTTTTCCTTTGAGGGGTAGGGAGCAATATTGCTAATCTGGAAATATGTTTTGTGTGGCTTCATATATATACTGAATATCATATTGCTTGCATTCTCAGTGTGAGGAGGGGGAGTGGGAGCCATGGAAGGGGAGAGTGTGAAACTGAAAATTTAAAAAGCTGAATGTTAAAATAAAAAAATTAAAAATAAATTTTGTTACATTCTTTTCATCACACTACCTCTCGTATTTAAACTAAGAGGATTGAACCAAATGATGTCTAAAGTCCTTTCTAGCTGTCAAGAGATCCCACACCAAGATCATTCTTATAACAAGTTTTTGAGTGGGAAGTTTAACAAATGAAACACCTGGTCCTCATCTTCCTAATCAATCAATCAATTACCTGACTCGTCAATAGATATTTACTAAGTGCCTACTATGCGCTGGTGATACAAAAAGTGAAACAATCCTTACCCTCAAGATGCTTACATTCTTAGCATGTGCCGCTTCTATCACAAACCATACTGCCTGAGTCAATATAGCTGAACTAAAAGGAAAATTTGACTTTTATAAAAGTCATCATTTCTGGCACTCAGGAAAGAGGCGCACAAGCTATTCAGACCTAGAGTCCAATCTCATCATCCTGACAGAGAAATTACTGAAAGATACCGCCGCATTTCAAGGTATAAATGGAATATCAGAATTGTGAACTACGAATGTATTTATTTTTGCAACCTAGTGAAACGTGGGATGAAAAGAGGGTTTAGGAAGAGCTAAAAAGCAAAACAAAAACACAACTGGGTGAGAGACAACTTGAGAGAATTTTCATTCTGGGTTAATAGTCAACCATTCTGCATTCTTCACTGGAACAGAAGGCAAACACGAGAGCCGCATGTGCACCAGGGCACTGCATTCCTGAAAGAGAAGAGGCCGAGCTAAGAAATATCTTCAAGAACTCAGAGAGTGAGAAGAGTGGAAAAGCATACTGTTCAATTGCTTATTTTAGACAGATTAATTGCCTGAAAGAATCTGGCATTCCTTGTCTGAACAATTGTATATATTTTAATATTTTCTCTGGCCTATTGAGAAAAGGTAAATGCTTTGTCTTGTAGGAGAATGCAGACTCTGTATTTAAGTTCATAGATTAAGGAGGAAAAATCATGGTTTTTCAGTAGAAGAAAAGTCAGTAATAGAGACTGAAGGTTAATTTAAAAACGTGATTAATAGCACCACACTCCACAAAAGCCCTCCAGGAGCAGATTTAGAGTCAGAAGACATGAGTTCAAATCCTGTTTTCTATTACTTACTATCCTGACTCTATTGCTTACTAACTTTGGGTAAGTCACAATTTCTCTGAGCAGGGCTTTATTCCCTCGCTTATAGAAAGAATGAGTTGGGGGCGGCTAGGTGGCACAGTCAATAGAGTACCGGCTTTGGAGTCAGAAGGACCTGAGTTCAAATCCGGCCTCAGATACTTAACCCAAAAACTAGCCGTGTGACCTTGGGCAAGTCACTCAACCCCAACTGCTTTCCAAAAAAAGAGCAAAAAAAAAAAGAATAAGTTGGACTAGATGGAAGTATGCATTGTCTGATCCTATAATCTTCTATGATTTATCAAAGCACAGAGGTAACCTTGGATTTTTGAAGGGTATAGCTATGGGTTTCATTCACCACTAGGTCCTACCACACTGAAAACGCTTTAGATATCAGCCTGGTGAAGAATTGTATATTTATGAGCCAAGGACTAGCATAGCTAAGTTTACAGAGGCTCACTGCTAGGTTGATTCTTTGGCTATACCATCTCTCCAAGATTATTTACTTCCACTGTAGGGAAACATGATAGTTGAGTTCAAGCCCTTGAAAGACTGACAGGGAAAAACAAATTAGACTTTCTGCTTGGTGCCAGAAGGTAGAACTAGGAATCATGGGTAGGAATTTCAGGGAAACAGATGGATGCTTGGTCTTGTAGGGAACATGTAAAGAAAGCCATCTAAAGGTGGAGTGGGCTGTCTCAGAGAATAAATGGGTCCACTCTCACTGAAGGCCTTCAAGCAAAGCTTGAAACTTGTCAGGAGCATGAGAGAGAGGATTCTTTTGCAATGATGGGTTATGTTGTATGGCCACTGAGATCTCTTCTAAATGTAAGATTTTGTGCTTATGTAACTTAGTTAAGAAAATCCATTCTATGTTGTCGATAGCAGAGTTCTGAGGCCTCACTAAATATTGAATGCTTTGAGATCCTAGGAGGGACAAATTATCATCTTTCCCTCATGATATCTCCATCAGCCTGAAACCAGTAAGAAGGAAGAACCAATGCATTTTTAAAACTCACATACAAAGTTATTAAAGTATGAATTGTTATGAGGAAATTAGTGTTTGTGGTATGCACCTGGACTGAACAAAGTCAACATGTTTCAAGGATTACTTCATGGCAAGATATTTTTAAAATGTTTACAAAATACTATCCGGCAGCCCTAGAAAGGATCATACTGTCCAACACCAACTTTTACTATGAAGCCTATGAATGATTTGCCAATGCACTAATGCTGACTGATCCTGGACCTCAAGCTCAGTCATTCTCTCTAGAAGTCCCTAGGGCACTTATTCTAATAGTTCAGTTTCATCTCTCCATAAACCACCTGTTCTTGACTACAGCTGCAGGTTTCACGGCTCTCTGAGGTCTACAATGAATTTCCATAGATGCCAGATTGTGCTGCGTGTGTATCTCACTTTAAGGTATTTTTGCACCAGTATGTCACATCATTTTTGATTAGGGCTTGTCCCATATCACTCCTTTCATGCTCTAGATCAATGACTTGAAAATTACATTATTCTTGTAATTCTGCTATAAACTGTCTCTCTACTTTGGGTCTCAAAACAGCCCTTTCATACCAAGAGAATTTGAGATAAATGTTTCTTTTATCAAATGGAAAAAAAGTCAATCTTTGCCATACTTGAAGTATTATCCATTTTCAGGGCCTAGCCCCTTGGAGAAAGAACATTAAATGTTGCCCTAGTAACCTGAATGTGTTGATCCAATGTTGAAAGTGCCCAATTTAGACTCAGAGAATAACATGCAAAGGTCATAGTAACTGGTCCAAGAAATGTAACCAAATACACCAGGAAGAGGTAAAAGAGGAGGAATAGGTAGCATACTGAAGGGGATAGTCTCAGAATCACAATTACTTCTACTGTAATTGAGCTTCTGATGCTTCTTTCCCATGCTGCAATCCTAAGGAAGTCACTTATGTTAGTGTCCCCAAACAACTGTCTAGGACTATAAGTTGCAAAACAGTTGACAATTAGCACTGAAAGAGAGAATTGAATATCTAGGAATTTCCAACACCATTGGAATCCCAGGTCTGGATAAAAAAATAAAAAATAATCATCATAATTTAAAGTAATATCTTAGCCCAAAGAATAGCAGCCATCATCTTTGTCAGGAACTTTACTGTGTATTTTTGTGGGAAAGGAGAAATCCAAACAATCCTATTCCTCATGGTTATGCTGACAGCATTTATTATCTAAACCAGGGGTGGGGAACCTACTGCCTCAAGGCCACATGTGGCCCCCTAGGTCCTCAAATAAGACCCTTTTACTAAATCCAAACTTTACAGAACAAATCCCCTTAATAAAAGTATTTGTTCTGTTAAACATGGATTCAGTCAAAAGACTGCATACAAGGACATAGGACAGCAGTTCTCAACCTGTGGGTTATGTTCAATTTAAATATATCCTGCATATCAGATATTTACATTACAATTCATAACTGTTGCAAAATTACAGTTATGAAGTAGCGACAAAAATAATTTTATGGTTGGGGGTGTTAAAGGGTCGCGGCATTAGGAAGGTTGAGAACCAGTGACCTAGAAGGTCACACATGGCCTCAAGGCCATAAGTTCCCTACCCCTGAACCATTTCTTCAGTAGAAGAAGCCACACTCATGTATTTATTCAGCTATCTTTTATTAAGTGCCCTCTATGTGCAAAGAACTTTTATAATTTGGGGTAGGGGTTGAGCAAGAGCCTAAGAATCACAGTATTTTAGAAAACAAGTCAAACCTTAGAACTGGCATCTAAAAGTCTTACAGATGGGCATGAGAAATTAATTGGGGGAGTTTTACAGAAGTCGCAGATGATACACGAAGGCCAGCAGACAGCACAGAAAAAGTTTAAAAACTAAGAAATGCATAAAACATATGCATAGTATTGTATAATACCAATGTATTTTACCTTTTAATAATTACCATAATAATTCAGACGTCTTCTCTGGTACAACAGATGGCCAAACAGTTTTAAGTGGATTTTCCAGTTCATGGGGTGCTAGGCCCCTAGCCCCTGTGACATGGAAGGGATAACTGTTCACAAAATACTGCTGAGTGAAAATACATAATCTTATCTCTATGTAAATTTCATTTGGAAAAAAAATTAAACTTTTTTGGGAAGACATACATACACAAGGTATCAACATCCTTATCCAACTTGATTGGGTATAATTTCAACCCTTGACAGTTATTGCTTAAGATTTCCATACTGAAGGCATTAGTTTCTTAAGATACCCTATAAGCTATGTCCTGTGTCTAATCGAGAAAAAAAAAATGATGAATGGCCAAAGGAACCATCAATGAAGGAAAAGCTTCAGCTTATTCTTTCTCTGTGGTTTCAGGCTCCCACAAATCTGTAGTGATGTAGTCCCTGGTGCTTCCAATGACACTTTCACCCAATCAGAGCTCAGGGTGGAGCTCAGATGCCATTCCTTCTAACAGGCTATCAAATATATGCAGCTGACTTGCAGCTGTTTTTGCTCAAGTGCCCTACAACTAAAAGACTAAGAGGAGCTCAAAAGGGGCTCTCAAAGACAGAAAAAAACAACAAAGCAATGGATGTATATGCAAAGCATTTCCCCAGGTTGATTTTTTTTATTCCTTATAGCTGCAACAAGCTTTAAAAAGGAAGTTTCTGGATATTGTTTTGCTAGGTTATATTGCTACGGCAGCAAGCGCATTGTTAGGGGGCTAAGCTTGCAATAGAATCCTTGACTCTGATCTTCTTAATGTGAGTAGGCACTCCCTGGAATGAATAAAGAGCTAGACCCAGAATAGGCTGGCTTGGGGATGGTTCTTTTTCCAATTCCAGTCAAACCAGTCTACTTGCTACTGCTTTTTTGACACATACTGTCTCTCTTGCCTAAAATCTTCTCCTTACTTTCACCTATTGGAAATTCTGGCTCCCTTTAAGGCTCACTATGTTACCTCCTATAAGAAATCTTCCCTGATTTCTGCAATTGTTGCTTCCCTGCTCCCCACCAGTACTATGACTTATTGTGGACCTGCACAACTTGTAAACGTATTTGGGCCACAGATAGATTAGACTAGAGACAGAGGGATGATGGTTGGTTGGCATGGGTCATGACAAACAGGAGAATGCACAGTGACAACCCAACATTTTTCACCCAAAATCCTTTGGCAGGCCACAAGAGGCCCATGTGCAGTCTTGATTGATTCATTTAGCTTTTGTTTTTACTTATCTATAAGTATTGCTTAATTCAGCAAAATTCAAGCTCCTTGAAGACAGAGACCCTTTTTTTTAACCTTTGTTTCCTTAAATACCAGTACAGTACCTAGCGTAGGTTTACTAAATGGTGTATTTATAGTAGTAATAGTAATTGACTCTGAGTTTTATAAGAATTCAAAGTGACAAAGCAACCAAAAAAAGAGATGAGATCGCAAATTTCATTAATAGGCTAATTTCCAAAATGAAGGAGGTATCTGGAATGAGAAATGTTGGAGATAGCACTGCTGTTCTATGCCACGGTAAGAATATATACAGATATTTGTGTTCAATGCTGAGGATTGAATCTGAGGAAAGGTATTAAGGATAGAGAACATTCAGAGTATGGTGACTAGGGTGGTGAAAAACCTTGAAACATGCCATATATGGATCAGTTGAAAACACTAGAGATATTGAGCCTAAAGGGAGACAGGATAATTGTCTCCCTAGATTTGCTCTGCTTGGCTCCAGAGAGCAGAACTACATGCAAGGGCAGAAGTCTTGCTATTTACTACTTTTTTTCAGTCATATCTGACTCTCATGACTCTTTTTGGGATTTTCTTGGTAAAGATACTGGAGTAATTTGACATTTCCTTCTCTAGTTCATTTTACAGATGAGGAAAGTGAGTCATAGAGAATAAGTACTTACTGGTTTAACTAGTGTCTGATGTTCCCTATCTAGTCTGACAAGTTCTGAGATTTTATGCTACTATGTAGTGAAGATTTTATATGTTATCTAAAATTTCTTTCATCATTCTAGAAAAAGAATACTGTACATGGTGAGTATTTCTCTGCAAAGAACTAAGGGGTCTAGGATTATCAATTTATAGAGCTAGAAGGACCTTGGAGGGCATTTATTGCTACTGTCTCATTTTACAGACCACCCTAATACCTGAATAATTCTGTATCATTAATAATAGTCCTGAAATCATTTTGTGCTCCTAAGAAACTCACCTGGCATCTCTCTCCATCAGATTCTCAGAATATAATGTTAGAACTGGGAGGGAATTTACAGGTCATTTGACCGATAAGAAAAGTGAGACCACAAGGAAAGAGGTGACCTGCCCAAGATCATACAGGGAACTAGATGCCAGGTAAGAATTGGAACCCAGGTTTCCACAATTCTCAAGGACATTTTCTAAGTTGAGTGCCACCAATAGATCTTCAACACTAGAACTATATGCTGTTCTTCACATGTTAATCTAGCTAAGAGAAATATTATAAAGTCAGAAAATCTTGTCTCCCACCTCCAGCCTCCTAATTCTTTTCCTTATTGCTTTTTTAAAAGGATGTACTTTGTCTCTCCTACCTTCTCCACCTGAACAATTTGAAAAAAGAAAGGAAAATTCTCATAACAAATATGTATAGTCCAACAAAAATATATTCTCACATTGGCCATATAAAAATATATCTCCCTTTGCATTTTAAATTAATCACTTCTCAGGAAGGAGGTAGGTAGCCTGCTTCCTCATCAGTATCCTGGAATTGTGGCATGTCATTGCATTGACCGGAGTTTTAATGTGACTTTTATTTACAATGTTATTATATAAAGTGTTCTCCTCATCTGCTCACTTGATCCCACATCAGTTCAAAGAAATTTTCCCAGCTTCCTCTGAAACTGACCATTTAGTCATTTCTTATGGTACAATAATACTCCATTACCTTCATATACCATAATTTGTTCACTCATCCCCCGGCAGATGGTCTCCTCCTTAATTTCCAGTTTTTTGCTACCATCAAATGAGCTACTATAAATATTTTTATCCCTATTGATCCTTTTTCTCTTTCTTTGATTTCTTTTGGTGGGGGAGGGAGGAGTGGGTTTGCCCTTTTTATTTGATACCTCTTCCTCCTGATTTCAGGCACCTCATTTCACCCTTAAGAAAGGATCTGATGTCTCCAATCACATAAACACACACACACACACACACACACACACACACACACACACACTTTAAAAAATTAGATCCCATTAGGAAACTTCCTTTACTAATGAAAATCAGCACATGTTCTTCATTTTATTTTTTGTTTGTTTTTTTGCTTTTTGGAGGGCAGTTGGGGTTAAGTGATTTGCCCAAAGTCACACAGGTAGTTAGTGTGTCAAGTGTCTGAGGCCAGATTTGAACTGAGGTCCTCCTGACTCCAGGGCCGGTGCTCTACTCACTGGGCCACCCCTCATGTTCTTCATTTTATTGTCTTGAGAGTTGTCTCAGACACAGAGGTTAAGTGACTTTCCCAGGGTAAATAAGTCAATATGTGTCAGAGGTAAAACTTAATATCAAAGTCTTCTATCATTCCATCCACTACAATATACTGTCTGTAAGACACAGAAATAAAGATACACCTCTGACACCACCTTGGCTATATTATACTAAGCAAGTCATGCTAAGCCATTCTAAAAACCCTAAAACAAGTTTCTAACATTTTGGTCTGTGAAATTTTAAGTAAAATGTTTGGATAGCTATATTTCAATATAATTAGTTTCCTTTGTGTTCTACTGCTGCTAATAAGTATGGGCATGTCCATTGCTTTGCATATAGAAGACCTTTGCTAAGTATCTTTTGATCTTATTGAATTTTAACACATATTGTGTTTTGTCCAGTTATTCTACTGTGATACTGATAATGTCCCTAACTCTAGCCAGCCAAATCATTTGTCTTCAGATCAATCCCATCTCTCCCAATCTAAAGCCTAAATCCCACTTATGGTAAAACAGCAGCATTATCTTTAGATCTGAAGCAAGAACCCTGTCCAAATGCATTGGAGATAGTGAGTTTCTCATCACTGGAATTCTTCCAGCAGAGACTGAATATCCACTTGTTGGGGCTACGTTAGAGGGAATTATTGACTACATTTAGGTTGGACTACATGTTCTCTCAGATCTCTTCAAATGCTAAGACAGCATGTAAATATAATAACTAGCCATGTGCCTTTGAGCAAGAAAATTAACCTGCCATGCCCTTAGGTTCCTTCTCCATAAAATGAGAACACAGATAAGAATATTATTGCACCAGAAGAAATAACAAAAAAGTGGAATTCAGAGAAAAAAATGTTAAAGAGCTGATGCAATGAAGTAACATGTACATGATGAGAATAATAAGAAGAAAAATACTTTGCAAGTTGCTTTACATTTCCTATCTCATTTGTGCCTCATAACAACTCTAAGAGGTAGGTGCTATAATTATTCTCATTTTTGAGATGAAGGAAGACTGAGAGAGATTAAGTTTAGTCCAGTTCAATATTTATTACCCATCTACTATATGCCTGGCACAATGTTAAGGGCTAGAAATGAAAATAAGAAGATAAACCCTGTCCTTGAGGAGTTTACAGTCTAATGGGGGACAATACACAAAGTAAAGGGAAGTGGAAATGATGTTCCATGGGGTCAAAATCAAACAGAGGCTGCTGATAGAAAATGACAAGGTACCTGAAAAATTCAGATCCTAGTCCTCTAAAAGGAAGGCTTTGGGAAGAGTTTAGTGCTCCACCTTCCGGCCCTCCAAATAGAGGGGACAGGCAACTGAAGGGGTTGAGAAAGTGCTGAGCATCAAAAACTGAGAATACCAGCATGAGGATGAGGTTTCCAGTAATCACTTTATCCTGAGGGATGAGTCATCATGTGCCCTGGAGTTGAAAGCAAGCAGAGCTGCTGGTGGAAACTGGAGGGTTACTTGACTTGCCCAGGGTCAGACAGCAATGAAAGTGTTTGAGTCAGGATTCAAATATGGGTCTTCCTGATTGCAGGACCAGCAACCTATCTACCAAACCACTTAGTTAACTGTCTAAAACAACAGTTCTCCAACTTTTTGTTCTCAAGAACCATTTATACTCTTAAAAATTATTGAAAACTCTACAGAGCTTTTGTTTATGTTGTTTATAGACATCAATATTTATTGCATTAAAAATCAAAATGCCTTAGTATTGTTGTGAAAATGGTTTTAACAACATGGACTTCCTGAGAAGATCTCAGGTACCCACAGGTGTCTTTAGACCATACTTGGAGAACTGTTGGACAGGAATATCATTAACAAAAACAACAATAAAACATAAGTTATATCTAATTAGCTCTCTCTCTCTCTCTGTCTCTCTGTCTCTCTGTCTCTCTCTGTCTCTCTCTCTCTCTCTCTCTCTCTCCCTCTCTCTCCCTCTCCCTCTCTTTCTCTGTCTTTCTCTCTCTTCCCCCTGTATCCTGGGACAGTTCTCCAAATTTTGGGACTAACATTTACTGTGAAGGTTAGGGAAACTTTTTTCTTGTCTTCAATAAAAGCCCTGCTTCCTGAAACAATAATTTGCCCAGGTATCCATAGAAAGAGGTGAGGGGACAGTGCCATCAAGACTAAAAACAATTTTTTCTATAGTCTTTTAAAACAAGAAATGAATTAGAACAGGAAACCCCTTCAGGCAGTCTTTAGCTATTATTCCACTTTACTTGCTGGGATTTTACTCAGGAAAACTCAGTGACCTTTGAGTTCGACTGTTATTTTACTCTTCTCTCAGGAGCTCAGGCAACATCAAGAAGTTTTGTCTTTTGTGATTGGCAGGCACCCTTAATGAAAACTCCAGTGTTTTGGAAAGAACACCTTAGCTGAGGTCTTCCCTTTTGATGGAGACAAAGGCATCCATGACATTTATCAACTATTCTGTGCAACCAGTAGCAGGGAAACCAACTCGTGGCCAGTTAGGGACTTATTAGGAGTTTACTATAGGCTAGGAACTGCGCCATGCACTGAAGATAAAAAGAAAGGCAAATATATTGTGTCTCCTCTAGAGGAGATCTCAATCTAATCTTGGAAGGAAGCTGCCAAATAATCATGGACACTTAAGATAAGTCATGGAGTAGCACTGAATATCAAACATATCTTCCCCTCTGTGGAAGATTAGAACTCTATCCAGTATGTCATAAAAATCAAAGGCTTCTTTCTTTTTTGGCCTAGTTAAGAACCAGAATGGTCATGTACTGACAGTGACAGATAAGAAATGGATACCCAAGGAATGTTAGAAAAGAAAAACAAAATCTAGAGCAGTGGTTCTCAACCTTCCTAATGCCGCAGCCCTTTAATATAATTCTTCATGTTGTGGTGACCCCCAACCATAAAATTATTTTCATTTCTACTTCATAACTATAATGTTGTTACTGTTATGAATCATAATGTAAATATCTAATACGCAGGATGTATTTTCATTGTTACAAACTGAACATAACCCACAGGTTGAGAATTCTGATCTAGAAAGAAGCATCTAGTTTGTTAAATAGATTTTCTTGGGAAGATTTCTGGAAAAGCACAGATAAAAGTTGTGCAGGATAAGAAGGTTGTAGGCAGGTTGCATAGAGGGCTGGTTCTACAAAAGCAAGGCATTATTTTGTAAACATCAGTAACTAATCAAAAGTATTCTGACCTCTTTTAAATGTACTTCTCTATAACAATATAATTGCTTTCATTTTAGAATCTACTCCCTTCCAAATCCCAATTATATTCCAATTCCTAAACAACAGATGCTGCCAATTATATATCTTGGGGAGGGGCAGGGAGAGAGCACAGAGCTAGAAGAGGTAGGATTCCACACCATGCTGTCTCCTCATCTGGAGAGTAAAATTCCACTATTCAACAAAAACTGCTAGAAAACTGAAAAGGAGTCTAGCAGGAATTCGATTTAGACCAATATCTGATACAATATGCCAAGATTATACATTTTTTATCATTCTTTGATAGTATTCATTAGCCAGCTCAAAGGGATTTCCAGGACACAGACAGAGACACAGTGAGAGACAGAGACAGACAGACAGAAGAACACAACCACAGAGATGGGGGGAAAGAGGTGGAGAGAGAGAGAGAGAGAGAGAGAGAGAGAGAGAGAGAGAGAGAGAGAGAGAGAGAGAGAGAAAGAGAAGAGAGAGGGGGTGGAGGGAGGGAGGGAGGGAGAGATACATTAGCAACCTGAAGTGAGTTTTTAAAACCTTGCTACTAGACATCCTAAGCACTTCTGGGGAAATGTGAGAAAGCATTCCTTGGGGAGAGGAAGCTGTCACCTGATGGCACCCTGTGAGTCCCATTTGGATTTCTTTGTCACTGTACACATTTTTGCTTTCCTATTCTTATCTCCCTTTTAAACAACTTATTGATCAATGAAGATATTTATAGCAAGGATTACTCTCAATACCCCTACACCAGAGGTAGAAAACCTGTTGCCTTAAGGACACATGTGACTCTCTAGGCCCTCAAGTGCGACCCTTTGTCTGAATCCAAACCTCATAGAACCAATCCTTTTAATTAAGGAGATTTGTTCTATGAAGTTTGGATTCAGTCAAAGGGCTGCACTTGAGGACCTAGAGGACCACATGAGACTATATGTTCCCCACCCCTATCCTACACCTCATTGATATTTACATAATGTGAGGGATATTACATTAATCAACCTTGTCTCTCAATGTTTTTGAGATATCCTGGGTCAAAATGTAGAAGATTTTTCATGTGTGTGTGTGTATATTTTTTTGCTTGTCGATTTAGGTAGCAAACAGATGGAAGAAAAAGGTTAAAGATTTTTTTGTTTATTTCTTGTTTACATGAAAACAAAAGTGTTCAAAATAATTCTTAAACATTGTTTTGTCACATCTGAATGCCAAAACTGTTATAGTGCTATTCAGGCCCTCATTCTCTCTCACCTGGACAATTGCAGTAACCTCCAAATCAGTGTCCCTGCTCCAGTGTCTTCCTTCTCCAAGCCATCCTTTGCATAGTTTCCAAAGGTCTATTGTTAAAACAAAAGGTCTGGCTGTGCCACTTCCTTCCTAGAAAAGTTTCAGTGGGTCTCCTTTGTTCTTTTTGCTTTGTGACGCAATTAAGGTTAAATGACTTGCTCAGGGTCACACAACTACTGTCTAAAGCTAGATTTGAACTCAGGTCTTTGTACTTTTCTGCAGCCTGGTACCTATTTGGTAAGCTATAAATATATAGTAAGAGATATCTTGAAATAATGAGAAAAGCCTTGTGCCAGGAATCCAAAAACCTGACCCATTATACTACCTAACTGCCCCTTCTTTGCTCTTGAATTAAAAAATGAATTCCTATTTGGCATTTAAAGCTCTTCATAACCCAACCCTACTTTATCTTTCCAGACTGATTTTATATTACTCCTCCTCACACATTCTACATCTCAGCTAAATTGGCTTCCTTGTTCACTGTACAGAAACCTAACTCCTGGCCTTTATGTAGACTGGTTCAAATGCCTGGAATGCTCTCTGTCCTAATCTCAAATAATAGAATCTCTAACTTTGTAAAGTGAGGATTAAGAGTCACTCCTTAAGAGGGAAACTATATTGATTTCTCTTTCAACCCTTTGAACTCCTCCTGAGATTACTTTACTTATATTTTTGTCATTTAGATTTACTTAGTTTTACTTATATTTTTGTCATCTAGTCATGTTCTACTCTTCTTGACCCAATTTGGGGTTTTCTTAGCAAAGATACAGGAGTGGTTTGCCCTTTCCTTCTCCAGTTCATTTTGCAAAACATGAGGAAACTGCAGCAAATTGGGTTAAATGACTTCCCCAGGGTCACACACAAGTATTGGAGTCCAGATTTGAAATCAGTCTTCCTGACCCCAGGCATTCTATCTACCACACCACCCAACTGCCCTAACTGAGATATACTTTGTATATACACATACATGTACATGTACATGTACATGTACATATAATGACTTGCATTTGTTTGTAGGTGTGTGCATGTGTTTGTATTTGAAAGACACCATGGAATAGGCCAAGGACAGAGAACTTGTCTTGTATTCAACCTGAGCTCAAGACTTGTTTCTGATATACACTAGCTATGTGACCAAGAGGGAATCATTTGATATCTCGGTGCCCTAGGCTACTTTCTAAGACTTTCAATTAGGGCTGAGTTGTGTTTCCTTGTATCAATGAAATCATGTGTCCAGGTCAAAAATAACATTGTATTTTACTTATCTATGTAGATATTATTCTTCCCCAGTAGAAGAGCTTGTTGCCGGCAGAGACTGATTCCTTTGTGTTGTATATTTAAATATATAGCCCCTATGTGCCTTGTACATAGTAGGCTCTATTGTTGTTCGTCCTTCTTTCCTGAAGAGAATCAATGACATCAGGAGGGTAGTATCTTGACTTGCAAGTGATTTGGATTTATGTAGAGAACCACAGGCAAATGGAACTATGACCCTGATGACTGAACACGCCCTCTCATGTAAAGAACCTGTTGATGGGTCTGGATAGGTTCCCCATACCCCAGAAAAGAGTTCGAACACACAGGTGTAAGGATTATGTCCTCAAGATAAGTGTGGTACTTACACCCACAGCCTGGGAACAAAGAAGTGGACAATGTCCACAGAGGAAAATAATTAGGAAGGAGATTTTTGGCTCTATAAAGCTTATGCCTGGAAGAATAAACATGGGCTCTCTATTTTCCACCATCCCAGGAGTCCCATTTCATTTTATGTACTCACTTGAAACCTCTGGGTACATGATTCTTTCTCAGCCCTGCTTGGGGATGGCAGGGCTCCCATACTTTCTTGGCCCTGCTGCAGGACTGCAAGGCTCTCCATAACTGGCTCCCCACAGATTTAAGTGAGGCAGAGCTGGGCAAAGTGATCAGCCCCACTCTCTCCTCTCAAGTCATCAGAGTACAGTAACAAGACATAGGTCAGCACAACCAGTGATAACCCCAGATGCAGTGGGAAACCACGGCCTTTTGAAGCTAAGGTCTTTCCCATGTCTCAATTTGAGACAATATCCATTCAATAATTAAAGGATAGGTAAGAATTGAGGCAAAAGAGGGCCTAGTTTGCCTTTACTAAAGAAGCAATCTGGGAAGGAAAGACTCTCAGAATTTCTGGCCAAAACAGAAACAGTTGCTATTTACGCTCACTCTGAGCCATCAAAACCCAAACAACTAGTAGGCACTAAATAAAAATGTGTTCAGTTAAATTAAATTGAGTATGTTAAGGAGAAATATGACCAATTTCATTTTTTCAAAAATCTCAATGGGATGTTTATAGAATAGAGGCATGAGGGGGTTGAGGATGGGGCTGGCCAGAAATGCCAAATTAAGGAGTTCCCACAAACGAAATCCATCTTTAGTCTTCAAAAGGTACTAGGTTCAATGAATTTTCTTTATTTCCATGGATTCATCTGGTTACCTTTCCTTCCTTTTTATTTTATCCTTCACAGGATCATAAATATAGACATCTAAGCAGAGATATATTGATAAATGTTTAATAATCAGTTTCTTGGAGGAGGAGTGATGTACGAGGTACTCATGACAACCTTTTAAGTTCAGTCTACATTCTTCCCATTTTCTCCATCACTTTATTAATATATAATCAATAAAATAATCAGTCAAGCCCTGATTTTTAGGATTTGCTTTAATAATCAATTCAGTTTCTCTGTCACACCCCTGGTTATAAGGAACTTTAGAAATCATCTGATCCAACCCCCTTCTATTATAGATAAGAAAAAGCAGGTCTAAGAGGTGAAGTGCCTCTCAGCAACTCAATCAAACTCCTTGCCTAATTTATTAACCCAACAATACCATGTTGCAGTTGCCTCTTCTAAAGAACAGACTCCCAAACTTTTAGTTATGAGACTGATGCATTATACCATCCTTCTCTTAACGGTGGCTTGGGAGACTCATTAATACCCTAAGGCATTTGATCACAGAGTATATTTGGGAACACTCCAAATATTGCCATTTGTTTGCTTGTCACCAAGGTTTTGTTCTAAGGCACAGATGAGAATGGCAGCTGCTGTACATTCCCTGAAATTAGAATAAGAAATATGCATTCCACTAACAGGCTGTACATTAGGATGAGCTCCAACGTTTGGAATTTCCAAATTGTTCTTCCATATTTTCCCACTCAAATTCCTACATTTGTTCACCTTAAGAAGTGATAGATTACCTCCATCCTGAGAAGTGGTCAGAGACTGGACAAACACTTGTTGTTATAGTAGGGATTCCTTCCGTATAAGAGTTGATAAGACCACTAAAGTCTCTTCTAAATAATACTGAGATTTTGAACTTTCCTATTTTCCTGGGCTCCCTTTAATTTGCCTTATATGATGTCTTATATGCTTGTGTGGCAGACTTCTATTTATTCAGTCTTAGAAAAATAACTGGCTTCTGCCAAACAGTTCAGGGTGTATTTTTTAACATAGTAATTTTGTGGAGCTACCTTTCAGTAAATTCCCATGTATTATCTTTTTTTCCTTCCAGAGCAATCTCTTTTAAGGATGTGGCCTTTAACAATATATGCCATTTTCAATGATAGAATTATGTCTGTCTTTGGGGGGAGGTAGGAGGGTTGGGGACAGGTATAAAATAATTTTCAGGATCAGAATTTCTCCTCGCTTTTCTTCCCAAAGTCTAAAGCTATTTCAGAGACATTTTTAAGATAGTCAATTCAGGAGTGTCATTTTGAGTGTCACTGAATAAGTAAAAAAAAAAAGGATTCAAATATGAGCATATGATATAGAACTGGAAGAGATCTAAGGAGTTATCTAGTCCAGCCCCCTCATTTTACAAATAAGGCACTGAATAAGTAACTTGTCCAAGATGAGAGAGATAATAAATATCAGAAAGGGCATTTGAACCCAGATCCTCTGACTACAAAAAAAAAAATCTGTCTCATTCTGCTTCCAGTAAGTCTGGTCTTTTCCAGCAGCTCTTGTTGACTTCCCATAGTCAGTCATTTCTATAGACCTTAGGAATTTAAGGCAGCTTCATGTGAGATCAACCATTATGCTCTCAGGAAGGATTATAATTTTTTTAATGTTTCTTTAATAATCTTTCTTTTTTTAGCTCTGACAGTGAATAAGCCTCTGAATACAGAAGGCAAAGTTGCTCTGGGAATTTCAATGAACAAGGCACTCGGATTTTCCTCCTCTAAGAGTTACACTTCCTTCCTCTGATGATTCTGTTGTTTGAACAAAGAAAGGCTGAGGCATACTGTAAAAACAGATGGAAGCAGTGTTATTTTTAACAAACTTAAATGCACAGAAATGAAAACAGTAAATCCTTATTCTGGAGATTTTAAATTTAACGAGTTAGAACCCCCAAATTTCTGAACAGAGCAAAAAGAAAAAACTTATCCTGTGCCATTAAATTGTAAATATTAAAAGAAAATGCCACTACTATTCTGAAAGACATTAGGACACAGATAAAATTAGTCTGGGAGTCAGAAAAACATGAGGTCAAATCTCACCTTTGACACTTAGTAGATATAGGAAAACAAGAAATTCATTTTACTTTCTCATCTGAAAAAAAAACAGAGATAGAGAGAGAATAATTCCTATAATGGATATAGGGTTGTAAAAATCAAATTAGTTAATAATCACTTTAAAGCTAAATAAAAGTCAAGGTATTGTGGCATATCCCTCTAATCCCTGAGGCTAAGGCTGGTGGATCACTTGAGCTCAGGAATTCTGAGCTGCAATGAGCTAAGCCTATTGATAGCCTGCACTAATGCTGGCGCCAGTAGGGTGAGCCCTGGGATCCGAGTGCCACCAACTTGACTAAGAAGAGAGACTGGCCCAGGGCAGAAGGAGAAAAAGTCCCCCAGAGGCAACTCAGTGGTGCAGTAGATATGATGACGTCTGGAGGCAGGAAAAACTGAGTTCAAATCCAGCCTCAGACACCTCCTAACTGTTATCCTGGGCAAATCTCTTAATCTTTGTCTGCCTCAGGTTCCTTAATTGTAAAATAATAGCTCCTATTGCAGAGATTTGTTGAAAGGCTCAAATGAGATGATCTCTGCAGAGCATTAAGCACAGTACTTGGCACATGATTGGAACTTAATAAAAGCTTATTCCCTTATTACATGCTAATCGGTAAAGGGACTGGGCCAATGAATGCTTTCTGGGCTTCCAGCCTAGATAAGATAGGGGAACCTAATCTTTAAAAAATGAAGTTTAATAAATGTCAAGAATTATGATGCAATATGAATGTTAACAAGAAAGAAATCATTCATTGACTAGACATAATCAAATTACTAGACCTATCTTGAGCTCCCTGACCTCCTTCAGAACTTTAATTTGTGAGCCTTTAATACCTAACAGTTGGTTTGGGAAGGAGGAAAATGAGAATAATGTGGAAAGGTCAAATGAAAATGGTCCCTGAGTCTTTTCTCAGGTGTATGACCTTCTACAAGTTATCCACCATTTCTCTACTTCAGTTTCTCCACCTTTCAAATCAGAATGATAATACTTGTGTGACCTCACAGAGGGTTTTTGGAAGTATAAATTAAGTGACATACTGAGGACTGAACTTTACAAATCTTGTTGAGAAAACCAAGTCCCAAGCTATGCACAGTGTTTACACAACTTAACCTGACATAGGAGAAAGAATTCTGATATGGAAAGGCCAGTAGATAAGGGCCCTTGCAATGGTTGTGTGGTCTCAAGAAAAAAATTCTGTTATCTCTCAAGGACCCTGTTTTCTCATCACTCCATCTTGGATCTCCTGCCCTGTGTGTTTTCAACTTCAGAGAACAAGATGCCTTGCCCAGGATAAGCTCATCACCTCTAAATTCACCACCATGCTGTAAACTCAAGGCTTGATTGACTTCACCTGCCTCAGCCTGCACTCCCCTGTTTTGGGATGGCTAAAAGGTACAGTAGCAAACGTTTCCCAATGCCTTCCTTTACAGAAGGCAAAAACTGTACCCTCAGATCATTTCATCTTGTATCTGCTACCTATAACACCAATGCAATATTCACTGCACCCACAGCACCTATGAATATGCTGGTGTAGTTGTGAATCGCAAAATGTAACAGACTCTCCATGGAAGACAGATCCAAAACATTTATTCAAACACCAGAAAACCAAATCCCAGCACCAAAAAGCCAAACCCATCATAGCAAACAAGAAGTTGCTACATGTAACCAATGTAGTGACATCAACATTCCCAAGCCTTTCCTCTGTCAGGTCTTCAAAACAAAACAAATCCCCTTAAGCAAAAATGCCCTTCTTACTCACACTAGCTGCTCAGCCTCCATACTGCATGCTCCCAGAAGTTCTGGCTCTCTCCTGCTCCTTCGTACTCTACCCTTCCTGTTCTATCCTTTCAGTAAGTTCCTCCTCCCATGGGCTCCATGTGATTACATTTGGTCTATTAAGGGGCAGGGAAGATCTTCAAATTCCCTTCATTTCACTACTCTGACTGGTTTCAGCTTCACAGAATGAGATGTGCCTGCACTGGGTACTCCCTCATATCCCATCCTTTCCCTCACTATCCCACCTTCCCGCCTCCTTTTGTACATTGTCTCCCCCTTTAGATTGTAAGCTCATTAAGGACACTGTCTTTCATTTTATTAATTATATTCCGAGTACTTAGTACTGTGCCTGTCACATAGTAGGTTATTATTGGTTTGGATTGGATTTGTAAAACAAGATGGCTGGGTTAGATGATTTCTAAGATACCTTCCAGATATAAGATTCTTTAAATACCTCTGTTGGCTCATAAAGCCCTCTATAACCTTACATCTTAGCTCCCCACCTACTCTGAGATCCAGTGATACTGCTCTTCTAGCAGTTCCTTGAACATGACACCCCAATAGCAATCCTGATTGAAGACAAAGTAAAAGCAAAAACAGACTTAATTAAAAGAAATAAGGAAGGAACCTACATCTTTCCAAAAGGCACCATAAACAATGAAGCAATATCAATACTAAACATATATGTACTAAGTGGAATAGAATCCAAATTCTTAGAGAAGTTAAGTGAATTACAGGAAGAAGTAAACAGCAAAACTATCCTAGTGGGAGACCTCATCTGTCTCCTCTTAGAACTCAATAAATCCAAACAAAATATAAACAAGAAAGAAACTAAGAGTTTCTAAACTTATAAAAGTTACATATTACAGACCTTCGGCATGATTTATACATAAAGGATGACACCATAAGCAAATTAGATAAGAAAGGAACAGTCTAGTTATCAGATCTATGGGGAGGGGAAGAATTCATGACCAAGCAAGAGATAGAGAGCATTGCAAAATGTAAAAGAGGTCATTTAAAATATATTAAGCTAAAAAGTTTTTATACAAACAAAACCAATGCAACCAAGATTAGAAGGAAAGCAGTAAGTTGGGAAACAATCTTTACAGCAAGTGTCTCTGATGAAGGCCTCATTTCTCAAATATACAGAGAACTGAGTCAAATTTACAAGAATACAAGCCATTCTGTAATTGATAAATAGTCAAAAGATATGAACAGGCCGTTTTTAGCTGAAGAAATCAAAGCTATCTATAGGCATATAAGAAATGCTCTAAATAACTTTGATTAGAGAAATGCAAATTAAAACAGTTTTGAGGTACCATGTCATACCTATTGGATTGGTTAATATGACAGAAAAGAAAAATGATAAATGCTGGAGAAGATGTGGGAAAATGGGTACACTAATTAATTCACTGTTAGTGGAGTTGTGAAACTGATCCAACCATTCCGGAGCACAATTTAAAACTATGCCCAAAGGGCAGTCAAACTGTTTGATCCAGCAATATCACTACTAGGTCTGTATCCCAAAGAGATCATAAAAAATGGAAAAGGACCTACATGTGCAAAAATATTTATAGCAGACCCCCTTTATAAAAAAATTAATTTATTTACTTGTAGTTTACAATGTTCAGTTCCACAATCCCTTGAGTTCCAAATTTTCTCCCCTTCCCCTTTCTTTTCTCTCCTCCCCCAGGGCAGAATACAATCTGATAAAGGTTCTACAAATGCCTTCATATTAAATATTAGTTAAGTTGTAAAGAAGAATTATAACCAATGGAGTGAACAATGAGAACAAAGGAATGAAACAAAACAAAACAAAAAAGAGAGAGCAAGTAGTTTGCTTCAATCTCCATTCAAATTCTGTAGTTCTTTCTCTGGATGTGGAGATCCCTTTCCATCATGAATCTTTTGGAGTTGTCTTATAACCTTGCATTGCTGAAATGAGACCAGTCTATCAAAATTAGTTGTCATAGATACAATGTGTCTTGTAATTGTGTACAAAGTTCTCCTGGTTCTGTTCTCCTCATGCTGCATCAGTTTATGCAAGCCTCTCCAGGTTATTATGAAGTCCATCTGCTCCTCATTTCTTATAACACAATAGTATTCCATTTCATTCATATACTACAATTTGTTTAGCTATTCCCCAATTGATGGGCATCCCCTTGATTTCCAATTCTCGGCCACCACAAAAAGAGCTGCTATAAATATTTGTGTATAAACGGGTCCTCCTCCTATTTGTATGAACTCTTTGGGATATAGCCCTAGAAGTGGTATTGCTGGGTCAAAGGATATGCAATATTTATAGTCCTTTGGGCATAGTTCCAGATTGCTTTCCAGAATGGTTGGATCAGTTCACAACTCTACCAACAATGCATTAGTGTTCCAATTTTTCCTTATCCTCTCTAGCATTTATCATTTTCCTGTTTTGTCATCTTAGTCAATCTGACTGGTGAGATGTGATGCCTCAGAGTTGTTTTAATTTGCATTTCTCTAATCAATAGTGATTTAGAGCATTTTTCATATACTTGTAGATATCTTCAATTTCTTCCCCTGAAAACTGTCTATTCATATCCTATGACCATTTATTGATTGGGGAATGACTTAAATCCTTATAAACTTGCCTCAGTTATCTGCATAATTTAGAAATGAGGCCTTTATCAGAGATACTGGTTGTAAAAATTCTTTCCCAATTTTCCACTTCCCTCCCTAATCTTGGTTATATTGGCTTTATTTGTACAGAAACTTTTCTGTTCAATGAAATTAAAGTCATCCATTTTGCATTTCATAATGCTATCTCTTGTTTGGTCATAAATTCTTCCCTTGTTCATAAATCTGACAGGTAAACTCTTCCTTATAGCAGCCCTTTTTGTGGTAGAAAAATATTAGAAATTAAGTGGATAGGGGCGGCTAGGTGGCGCAGTGAATAGAGCACCGGGCCTGGAGTCAGGAGTACCTGAGTTCAAATTCAGCCTCAGACACTTAACACAAAAAACTAGCAGTGACGTTGGGCAAGTCACTTAACCCCAACTGCCCTCCAAAAACAAAAACAAAAAAAGAAATTAAGTGGATACCCATCAATTAAGGAATGACTGAACAAGTTGTGATATGTGAATATAATAGGACACTATTGTGCAATAAGAAATGATGAACAGGCAAATTTCAGAAAACCCTGGAAAGATTTGTATGAACTGATGCAAAGTGAAATGAGCAGAATCTGGAACACAATGTACACAGTATCAGCAACAATGTGTGATGATCAACTATGAATGACTGCTCTTCTCAGCAACACCATGATCCAAGACAAGTACAACGGTCTCATGAAGGAATGCTATCCACATTCAGATAAAGAACTGATGGACTCTGAATGAAGATCAAAGCATATTTTTTCACTTACTTTATTTTTTCAAGTGTTTTCTTTCTTTTGATCTGTTTATTCCTTCCCAACTGTTACCAAAAATGGAAATATTTTTACATGATAGAACATATAAACATAGAAAAATTTTTACATGATAAAACACTGTGTTACTGCCTAACATTTTCAGAAGAGGGGAGAGGAAGGATAACAAATTGTAACTGAAAATCTTGTAAAAATGAATGCTAAAAATTTTCTTGACATGTAACTGGGAAAAATAGAATATGATTTTTTTAAATGACAGCCATTTCCAAACTCCATCGTTTTCACTGGCTGTGCCCCATACCTGGAGTATTCACCCTCCTCATCTTTGCCTCCTAGCTTCCGTGGCTACCTTCAAGCCTTAGAGTCCCACCTTCTGCAAGAAGTCTTTTATATTCCTACTTAATGCTAGTCACATCCATTTGTTAATTATCTCCAACCTAAATCTTGTTTGTACATAGTTACATGTTGTCTCCCACATTGGTAAGCTTCTTGAGAGTAGATACTGCCTTTTCCCTTTTTTTCATCCCCAGCACTTAGCACAGTGCCTATATAATATAAATGCTAGCTGATTGACTTAAAACCATTGTGTTCTAAAATGTAGTAGAAATTTCATATGTTAGAGCTAGAAGGTACATCAGAAGTCATCTAGCTCAAATCATTCATTTTAAGTATAACCCCAGTCCTAAAGTCCATAAAGAAGAGAGAGGGAGGTGGAGAGGGAGAGAGGGGAAAGGAAAGGAGGAAGGGAAGGGGAGAGAGAGAGAGAGGAAGAGAGGAAGAGGGGGAGAGAGAAGGAAAGAGAGGGAGAGAGAGAAAGGGAGAGAGGGGAAAACAGAGAGAGGGGGGAGGGGGTAGAGAGATGGGGGGGGAAGGGGAGAGGGAGAGAATTCTAGATTCTCACCCAAGGGAAAGTTCCCTGAAGTCTATAGCTTAACCAGATGGGATTTGGGACATGAGCAGTGGTTCTCAACCTTCCTAATGTCATGACCCTTTAATACAGTTCCTCGTGTTGTGGTGACCCCCCAACCATAAAATTATTTTCGTTGCTACTTCATAACTGTAATTTTGCTACTGTTATGAATCTGATATGCAGGATGTATTTTCATTGTTAAAAATTGAACATAACCCACAGGTTGAGAACCACTGGACATGAGAATGACTGTCAGCTCCAGACATGTCTTTCCTAAATCTCTTCCTCCAGCAAACTGAATTGAGATTGGCCTCTTCCATCTTCAAGCCAAGTGCCCAAAGACCAAACAAACCCAGGGACTGGAAGAAAGCTCAAAAAAGACTGGAAGAATGCAGAGCTCTCCTCTCTTTTGCCTTCACTAGCTCTACCCTTACCCTCATGCAGGCACAATTAGGAGTCACATACCCATGTGATCAGGAGTCAGATACCCATGGGCTTTGTGACTGAGATTACATTCAGATGAAGAAAAAGTCAAAGAATTAAAATGACTTACACAACTATAAAGCAACAGAACCAAGATTAAAACTGAGGTGCTCTGCCTCCCAATGCTATACTATATCCTGCTATTTCCTGAACTGTGTTATCTCAGTTAATGTGAAAAATGGATTCTTGAAAAGATGCATGTAAATAAATTATTTCTAAATTGAAATCATTTTAGAAGTTACATATAAAGGAATCATGTGGTGAATCAATTAAAAATTATTAAACACCCATTACATGCAAGGCTCCTATGCTCAATATTAGGGATACAAGAAGAATAAAGAATAAATAAAGAATAAAATGTCAGTTCCTTTCCTTAAGGTGTTCTATTCTAAGGAAGTAGGGTTGTAGTAATAGAACCATTCTAGTTACTATAATATACAGTGGGGATTAAGATGATGAAAGGGAGATCCCAACAAAGGGCTTTAAGAACATTTCAGAGGGTCCAGGTGAAAATATGGTCATGCAATGAGGTGGAGGACTTTCAAGCATTCTTGCTGAAAAAAACAGAACTGAAAAGAAAATTTGACACTCAAATACAAGAAGCATGAGAAGGTAAACAGGGAAAAGAAATCATAAGGAACTTATCAAAGTTCCATGCTAACATGGAAAAATGATAATTGTAACTTATGAAACTTTTCTCAGTATGAGGATAGGTAAGAGGAATACAAATGTATATATACATATACATATATCTATATAGGAGGGTATATATGCATATGAATACATATCTGAGTATGTACACATGTGTACATTGAGGACACAGGATCAATTGAATAGGAAGGGACACTACTTTAAAAGGTGAAATTCTGAGGTGGGAGAAGATTAGAACGAGAGGAGACAGGGAGAGACAGAATGGGATTAATTATCTCACATAGAAGAGGCAAAGGATAACTGTTACAATGGAAGGGAAGAACAGGAAGGCAAAAGGGAAAGGGTAAATCTTACTCTCATTGAATTTGGCTTAGGGAAGGAATGACAAACTCTAAACTGAGTATCTTGCCACAAAGGAGAGTAGGGGAGATAGGGATGAAAGGTGGGATGATGGAGGGGAGGGCAGGGTTGGGGGGAGGGTTGCTGGAAGCACACACTTCTGTAAAGGGACAGTGTAGAAAACAGAACAAGGAGGGGGTGCAGAATAGGAAGGAGGGATGTATAATCAGTCTCTCACAATATGTCCATTGTTAATGGACTATTTTAGTTAATGTAACTATACATGTACAGCCTGTATTGAATTGCTTGTCTTTCCAGTGGGGGTGGGTGATGAGGGAGGAAAGAATCTAGAATTCAAAATTCTATAATCAAATGTTAAAATATATAATTATTATTATTAACTACATGCAACTGGGAATTAAGATATATACAGTCACTGGGGTAGGGAGATCCATCTTGCCCTACTGGAAAGTCAGAGGGCAGATGGGGGAGGACATAGAAGAGAGCAGATTGGGGAAGGTGTTATACAGTGGGATGGCTGTTTTGGGGTGGTGGGTGGGGAAAAGATGGGGAGAAAATTTGTAACTCAAAATCTTGTAGAAATGAATGATGTAAACAAGAAAATAAATAAATGAATAAATAAATAAAAATAAAAACAAAAAAAGAATACTCGAGAGGGGAGAGAACAACTTTTGGTGTGGAAATTTTTTCATTAATTGAAGACAAGCTCCTGATTTATCTGTATTGTAATACCATATTGTTAATCAACAAGCATTTATTAATCATGTCATGTCAAGCACTGTGCTAATTACTAGGGATAAAAGAAGGGCAAAAATCTGGTCCCTAAACTCAAGAAGTTGATATTTTAAGAGGGAAGACAATATGCAAATAACTATGTATATAAGATATATACAGTGTAAACTGGGAATAATTTCTCAGAGGAAAGGTCCAAACAGTGAAAGTAGGGTATTAGTAGGGAACAGGGATTGGAGAAGATCTGCAGTATAAAGTGGAACATGAGCTGAGCCGTGAAGGAAACCAGAAGGCTGAGAAGGTGAGGTATATTGCAGGCATGGTTGACAGCTAATGAAAAAATCCAGTCAGGAAATGGAGCACAGTGTTCAAGAAACAGCAAAAGGTCAGTGTAGTTTGTATTGTACTTCATGGGGAGTGGAGAGTCAGGGTTTAAACCAGAACAGATGAGAAGTGTCCTTGTGGTGAAGGGCTTTAGAAATATCTGATCCTAGAGGCAATGGAGTACCATTGGTATTTATTGTGTAGAGGGAGACATAGTCAAACCTGTCCTTTAGGACAATCATTTTTTTTTTTTTTTGCTTTTTGGAGGGCAATTGGGGTTAAGTAACTTGCCCAAGGTCACACGGCTAGTTTTGGTGTTAAGTGTCTGAGGCCAGATTTGAACACAGGTCCTCCTGACTCCAGGGCCGATGCTCTATTCACTGTGCCGCCTAGCAGGACAATCATTTAGGTGGCAGAATGTAGGATGGATTGGAGTGCAAAGAGGCTTGAGGCAGGAAGACCAACCAGAAGGCTACTGAAACAGTCTAAGCATGACATGTTTAAGAAGTGCCTCTACCAGAGTGGTGGCTATGTGAGTAGAAAGGTATGATGTATGAGGTAGATGTCATGAAAGAATTTAAAAAATGACTTGATAGCAAATTGGATACATGAGATGAGTGAGAAGAGTCAAGACTGGCAAGACATTTCAAGCATGAGTTCCTGAGAAGATGGTGGTGCCCCAAATGGTAACAGAAATTTGGAAAGAGGGAAGGGTTTCCCTCCCATACAGAGGGAATGAGTTCTGTACTGAACATAATGAATTTAAGGTGCCTATGGGACATCCATTTCAAGATTTTTAAGATCCGATTGGTAATGTGGGACTGGAACATAAAAGGTAGACTAGAGCTGTATATATGTACACTCCCACATAATAGGCTTGCATAAAATGAAGTATATCTGTGGTGAAACCTTTGAAATGAAAATTTTCCCAGAATCAAAAGGCCTAACCAATATATGCATATCACATCCAGTTATTCAAAATTCTATAATCAAATGTCAAAATATACAATTATTATTATTAACTACATGCAACTGGGAATTAAGATATATACAGTCACGGGGGTAGGGAGATCCATCTTGCCCTACTGGAAAGTCAGAGGGCAGATGGGGGAGGACATAGGAGAGAGCAGATTCAAGATGACTGAAAATAACATTTAGTATCATGTACATTTCTTAAAAGAAAACTATTTTATACCAGTGGAAGATGAGGTAATGATAGGAAAGTTACCAAATTAAAAACCTTCCACATCGTAAAGCCATGCATGAGCAACTTTCCAGAGGACTGCTGCTGTGGTTTTAAGGAGTCCTGATTACATAGTATAGTGAGCTATTTATTCAATAACAAATCAGAGCAAAACATTCACAGAAAATCAAAATACAGCATTTGCAACGTTACAACTTATCACAGAAAATCAAAATCCAGCATTCACCATGTCACAACTCAACAACTTATGAGTAAAATGGCCACATAGTCTTCAGCAAAGTGGTCAAATAGTTTTAAACAAAATACATTCATTTAGTCAATCACAAAGTACAAAAGTCAAAGTTCTCCACCCCTAGGTCTCAGTAAACCATAATCTCATTCAGTACACAGTATCAAAGTAAAGACTTCTTTCAGCTTGACTCGAGGCTGGCTGTCAGCTTCCATGGTCCCAGCTCCAACTGTCAGCTGTTTTAAAAGACAGGCAGCTCCCACTTCCTTGACCTGCTCTTTGTCCAGTTCTTCATCCAGTTCCCATTCCATACTGAAGCTCACAGTGTCCAGTCCACCTCAAGTCCTTCACAGTTCCTGTTTCTGGGAAGCCAAAGCTTAAAAGAGACACAATAATACACACACCCATTGTCGGCACCATCATCAATTCACTATCTGCCTGTGAAACCATCTCAGACCCACCAACAAGGTCTGAAAACTCAACACAAATCATCAACATAGAAACCAACACAGATCCACAAACAAAATCTGAGAGATCAGCATAAATCATCAATAAAGTCCCAGGACCTCCAAAACCCACAAAACATAACAAACAAACATCAACACAGACAGAGCAGACAAAGTGCTGGGATACCACAAGTTTTCTCCTTCTTGACTCTGCCACCACAAGAGTCCTCTTCTCAGTTCTGCTGTCTCTCTCTGCCTGGACCTCTCCTTATATATGGTCATCAGCTCCTCCCCTTCCTGTTGCAGAAGTTCATGAGTTGTAGGGTTCACAGGTTGTGGAGTTCACATGTTCTGTTTCTTAACAGGCTTGATACAAGGCTCAAAAGAAACTTGAACTGAAACAAGGTGTTAATTCAATAGCTGAAACAAGGTGTGAACTGCACTTGCCATTACACACACTATAAGGGATAAACCTCTGAAGTGACCCACCCCACCCCCCTTCACTCTCTTGATCTCCCATAATACCTTATGTACTGTTTGGAAAATGGGGCAAAACAGAAAAAAAATGGCATTAGGCCTGACTTGGCGTCTGACTCAATAATTATGTGGCCCTGGATCATTTGTTTGACCTCTTTGAGTTCATTTTCTCATCTGTAAAATGGTAACAATCCTTGAACTGCTTACCCAATGAAGCTGTTGTGAAGGAAGTATGTGTAAACATTAAAGCAAGATAGCAATATGTTATGTATACTTGTCTTGCCTCTCTTGTAGTACTTACCCCATGCTATCCTACAGTTTGGTGCCTACAAAGCAGCCCAAATTAAATACCACAAAACCAATGAGTCAGTAATGACCTCCCTCCCCCACCCTTGGAATGCACATAACATTGTGTTCTACCACTCTGGTGCATTATCATGAAATATTGTGCATGTCAGGTCCCTTTACTAAATTGCAAACTCCATGAAGCAGGGATAATGTCTTATGTAAACTCTGTATCTCCCTCTACACTCAGGACAGTGTTCTATACACAAGAGAAACTGCTTGTTGAATGAATGAAGTTTATAATTATCTGTGTAAATGTCTTATCTGACTCACTAGACTGGAAACTTGAGGGCAGGGGATTGTGTCTTATTTCTTTCATTTTCCCAAAGCATACAGTAAATACTCTGTATATGTTTATCAAATGAATGACTGGAAAGAACACCCTGAGCTTGGAGTCAAAGATCCTTGGTTGAAGTCACATCTCAGCCACTTCCTAATCCTGTGTCTTTGGGCAAGTCATTTCCTTTCTCTAGATTTATTTCCTCATCTTTAAAATTAAGAGATGCACCAGATCTCTAAAATACCCTTCCAGCTCTGACACATAATGTTTCTGAGGGAACCATTACCATTACAAGAAGCCAGACAAACCAAAGGGGCTAAAAATAAGCACTCCCCGTGACTAGACCTCTCTTCCATAAATCTTTGCTCCCATTGCTCTAATGAGTAACAAGAATAATGCTCTACACTATACTCGATGAAGGTCAAGGATGCTGAAAACACGTGATCCCTAATTTTTCAAGAAAGAGAAAAGAAAGTTAAAGTGTGTTTTAAAAAGTGGTAGGCAAATATCAATTTAACTAAACTTTTGCTGCTTCTATGGTCAAAAGATAAAACTTACATAGACTAAGTATCATTTTTTTGCTACTTTTTATACTTTAACAGACTTGGGATCAGGTAATTATGGGTATGCCTTTCACTAGTATAGACCACTATTATTTACTGGTTACAGGCATCCTAGGCTTTCTACCCTTGGTGATGCTTGTCCCCATATCTCCATTAAATCTTCCATTAACTCATAGATAATCCATTTAATGTGCTAGACAACTTCCTTTAATATTCACAACATTTCAGATAACAGTACAAAATTCAGGCAATGCATACGTTATGATTTGAATTTGTTACATTATTGACCTACTTCTCTTTCCAATGACATACTCTTGATTGTCTCTGAAACAAATTTTTCTTGCACGTCTTTGTTGCTATTGTTCTATGGCCTTCTTAAATCCTTCACATATCTTTCCTTCACTCTTTGAGGAACCTGCCATTTGAGTTTTCAAATGATCCATGATTCATTGGCATATAGAGAGCATCTCCAGAATGGTAATATGGAACAATACATAGACACAGATACAGATATAAGTATACATGTGGATACAAAGACATATTATGTATGTGTGTATATATATATATACACATGGTCACTGAGCAGGTTATAGTATTGAGTTCCTCATGCATTGTGAGAATGTTAGAAAAATTTGTCATTAGTTTGACTCAGGACTAATCTGTAAAAGTAATTCTCAAGGTCTGATTTAAAGTGGGTCTCATTTATAAATCAGTGACTATTCTATCTTGAAATTAAGGCTCTGTAGTGCATTATGAACAGTTTTTTCTTTAAGTTTAGGTTAGATCATTCTTTAGTTCTTTTTTTCTTTATATATTAACATACAGAGTTGATTTAAAAGGCACCTTTGGCATTGCTGTTAATTACAAGTCATAAGACTGGTCCCTAGAGAAAACTGTGCTGTAGGGAAGGAATTTTATCATTTAAATAAAAACAATTCTGAGGCTTCATCTCCCAGCCAGGAAAATGGCAAAAATCATAAAATATGGAAATAGTCTATATTAGAAGGATGGTGAGAAGACAGGTGCAGTAATAAATAAATTGTTGGTGGAGCTGTGGATCTCCATCCAGCTATTCTGGAAAAACAATTTGGAATTATAGTAGAAAAATTTCTAAACTGATTTAGTGATTCAATTCTTGGGCATATACTCCAAAGAGATCAAAAACAGAAAAAGTCCCATAAACTCCTAAATATTAACATTTCTGCTTTTCAAGGTAGCAAAAATAGAAACCAAGTAATTGCTCGTTAATTGGGAAATGGCTGACCAACTTACAGTACATAAATGTAATGGAATATTACTACAAACAAGCAAGTTAGGGAAAGATGGGAAGATCTGTAAGAACTGATGCAAAATGAATTAAAAATAAGTACAATCAAAACAACAATCTACACCATGACTATAATGATGCAAACAAAAGTGATGGAAGGAGGCAGATGAACTGACTGACTGCAATAAGCAGTCTTAATCCCAGAGATGACAAAATATACTTCTTTTGGAAGAGGTAAGGGACTAAAGGAATGGAATAATGTACATCCTGTAAGACCTGGTAATGCTGTTGGTTGGTTTTATTTGAATGTTTTTATTACGATGAACAGTTATAGTGGGAGGGAGGGTGTATCAGGAAATGGCTAAAGAGTAAAAAAACTAAAGGTCATCAATAATTTCAAAAGAGAAGCCAGCACAGATGTGTATATTAGTTTTAACCAGGGGTTTTCTGGACATATCCAGTTCACCAAATATGGACGCATGCTGAGGAGGCTTTGGAGCATGTCTACATTGCCTCTGCATCTCCTGCCATGTGGCTGGGTGCAGCCTCTTTTGACTGCCGGCATCTTTAAAATTGGTGAAGCTGAAATGATAGTTTTCTTTTGAGCTCTTTTTGCTATTTTATTTCTGGCTTGCAGGTTGATGATCACAATTCACCCACAGCATGAGCACTATGAACTGACTTGCAGAGAAAAGGACTTTCTTTCTCTGCTCCCTTTTTTATTTCAGCTCTGAGAAATGGGGCTTGGAGGGCTTGTTTCTGTCCTGTGTTTTTTTCCTTCTTCTCATTTTCAGGTGCCAATAGTGATCTTCACTGCACCTGGAAGTATGAGACATGGCAATTTTGGAGCTAGGATTCCAGGTGAGATGGTACTGTCAGCTTGCCTGCCCCATAGGGAAGCTTTGCCCAGAGAAACCAGGATTTCTGAGATTCAAGCCCGAGGTGGGTTTTGGGCTTGGAACTGGGATTGCATTTAATAAGAACTAAGCTAAACTAAGAATTTCATCCTCTTGCCTTCCCCAGAGAATGAGGTGGCAAAGGAGGTGGCAGGGAGCTGGGGGGGAAAGAGTGAATTATGACTCTCACATTTGAAGGGAGTATGTAAAAATACTTTTTAAAGGAAATATACCTTTATGAAAGTTAATCTGTTCAATGGTTAAATAAAACTGGGGTACAAAGGTCCTCTTCTACTTAGGGGAACATCATCTGTAGAACATAGAGCAATTTGCAGAGAGCCTAGATACCACCTTCCCAATCCCCTTAAGGGTACTGAAGAACCCTGAGGGAGAAGTAAATTGTAATATATCTTCAAGTGATAGGGGCCAGGGTGGTCTGTATTATATACTTAGTAGTAACAATTTGGGTCCCTCTTAAGCAAAAGTTTGTCCTCATTATTGCTTGTCTCTCCTCCCTGAAATTTGATTGGAATATGTCACCCTTCCCCTTGTTCCCAGTACAAACCTTTACATTCTTCCCCCAAGTCTTAGAAAGAAGAGGCCCAAATCAGTTATTTGCATTTCATTCCACAATGAGAAAATTTGATCTAGAGCTAAAGGAATCCCTAAGAAGCAGGTGGGGGACATTTGTATGTCTGGTTTGGTGGGGGGGGGGGCGCGCGGGGAATTGGGTAGGCACACTCTACCTTGGTACCTCATTGAATATTCTACCCGTCTCTTCAGGCAGAAAGTAGATACATTTTATCTTTTCAGTAAAATATTTTACTATTGGAGTCAACAAATGGTAGAAGTGGGAAGACTTTGAAAACAAAATCCTTCATCAATGAACCCTGTAGCCCTATAGCATTTTAATTCTCAATGTGTAGTCAAGGGACCCCCAGGTATCCCCAAGACCCTTTTAGGAAGTTCTTAAGGTTAAAACTGTTTTCATGGTAATAATAAGATGTTTTCATTTTAAATGTACTAAATATCAGTAGCTGTAAGTCATATAAACAAAAACCTGTAATGTATAGAGTAATTTTTAATATTATTAAGTAGTCTTGAGACCAAAAAGTTTGAGAACCTCTGGTCTACAGGAAAGAGAATACTTTTAATACCTCCCCTCTATGTTTATATGTGTTACCAGTATCATAAGATGAGAGTTACTACTTATTTCTGCAAATCCCCATACCTCAACACCAGACCAACTGTTATGAATGTGAGAATAATATATGCTTTTCTCTTATAGGACTGAGTGAAAGAAATCAAGTCTCCACTTGAAAACGTGGCCCATTTATTTGAAACTGGGAAGCATCATTACACAGTGCAAACACTTCTTTGGTAAATGTACTGGTTACAATGAACATAACAAGGGCATTCTGCTCTTGGTAACAGAAATGTAAATAAATATGTACAGTTTGCAACATATTAAAGCAATATTCTGACAGTGGCTACTTAGAAAAGTTCATCCAGGCACTAACCACTGTCCTTAAAAAAATTAAACTGGTGATCCAGCAGACATTTCGATGGAAATTACAGAATGTTATTGCAAGGCACAGTTCGGCTCTTCCATGAATTTTCAGTTCACTGAAAAACACTCATTTTGACAGCTGCCTCAGTCAGGCACTTCAGCATGTATATTTGTTTGTTTGTTTAACCCCCTTTTTTATATTGTCTAAGTCACACACACCACAAAATACCTCTCCAACAAGACACTATTAAGACATGGCAATCCATCCACAAGAATGGAAAAATCATTGCTATAGTTTCTATACCTGAGCATTTTTAAACTACCCTAAAATTCTGAGGATAAGTTAAGAGATTCATTTAACTTTTCCTGGTTCATAGAACCCCCTCCACTGTTTAATGATTATCTTTCCCATTTCAAATACCTTCACCAGAGAATTTGAAACAAGTCCTATGTCCCATGAAATTCAAAGAGACACGATGAAGCCATTTAATAGTATTCGAATGTAAGATGAAGCAAGCCAACCAACCTCAGTACATGAAATCAATTTGAAATTTCTTAACACTGGACTACCAAATGTAGCCCATCACTAATGTACCACAGCATCATAGCATGCATAGTCATGTTCAGGATACTATGTACCAAGGCTGTTCCCTGACTCTCATTTGAATGATGCAGATTATGTCATTTATTTATAAAAGGGCATATCATCCCAAGACTTATTCACAGTCAATGTACCATGCATGAGAAAGCCTTATCTCATAATCCTGGGCAGAATCATACCATTTACTTTGGCCTACCCTGCAAATGATGATCTTATGTGCTTTCACAGAAAACAACTGTGCAGTTTTCATACCTATTTCCATTAGTGCATGTTCAGAGAACACAGGGGTAAGATTGGGGCAGGGCAGGAAGAGAGGGGTGGGTGACACAAATACAGCCCAAGTTTAAAACCAAAAAAAAAAAAAAGGATAAAAAAAGAGGCTCACATGAAGTACAAGAGTTGCCTTTCATTGAAATGTATGATGGCAAAAGATTCAGAACAGCAGTACTGAAAGACTAAGGACTCTTGCATAATGGAGCCAGTTTATTTGCCCCTCTAATACTTATCTGTGGACAGTGTTCTATAAAATGTAAAAAAAATTTAAAATACAAAACAAAAAAAATCCCACACAAATGAGATATAGGGACTGACCACACATGCACAGCATCCCTGAAAGCTAATAAATTCTCAACATTCAAATATCTGATTAGAAAAGCTAGAAATAAAAAGTTGAGGCTTTTACTGCCCTGTTACCCCCAATTAATAGCACTACAACTAAGAGTTGTGGCTGTCTTTTGGAAGTTTTTGGCAGCACACCCAATAATTAACAGGTCTCTTAATATGCTAAATGATATGAAATATAATTTTCACATTGTCTTAAAAAACACATTTTGTAGTTTTGCAGGTCAGAAATCCAAACCAGTTGATTTCTAAATATGAGTTGATATATTCATTACAATCATGCTTAGAAAGAGACAACAAAGGGAAAATGGTAGGAATTGACACACATTTTGAGGGAAAGTAGTGTCTGATTTATGATTAAATGTTAATGACCTATGAAATATCATTTACGTGGCTAACAAACTTGGGGTAACACCAATCACTTTGAGGTTCATTTGGGGGAGAAAGGATTAAAAAAAAGATTATATTCCACTGCTAATACTCTCATAAAAGATGCTTCTCAACTTGCCAAGCATGTATTCCTTCTGCCAAGGTTGCTTGAAGCTTCATACCCATTTCATTGGGCTTCTTTCCACACCCTTCTTTGTTATTCACCCTCATCTGGTCCTCATGAACTCTTGCTTTCTCTGGGCTGTTCTGTATTAAGACTGAGAACTCAGTTGGGCACAAGCTCATCTTTACCTACTGCTCAGAGGTACCACTGGACTGAGTTTAAATTAAAACATCACAGTAAATCATTGGGGGGGACCTCGCTTGCCTGACTGTGCAATTTCATAGTAGCACCAATTTTTAATTTAATACAAAAGAAAAACCTGAGAAGCCTAAGAGAGGTTATATAACCATTCACCTACTTCCCTTTCCATACATTTTGTTGGGGGGGGGGTGCCTGTCACCTGGGAAACTAGATAAAGAATGCACATAGCATTCAATTCTTTAACAGCATCAGTTTGATGTTGTGAAATGTCTCCATTCTGGATATTTTGTTAAAGCCTGAAGTTACCTGTGTTAGCCACCTGATCTCACTGTGGCTTAGCTGAGAATCCCACTCCCACCCCACCCCCCCAAAATGTATACAGGCAGCTATGGCTTCTTTTGCTTGCTAACAGTGTTTTTTAAGCAGATAGGACAACACTCTCCTTTGATCTTCACTGGGGCTGGACAATCTGTCGGCTGACAAGATTCTATAAAACAAGTGATCTGGCCGTCCTGTGGGAGAAAGATTTCATTACTTTTTATCTATAATACTGACAGTAAAAACACCTCCTTCCCTGCACCTCACCGTGCATGCAGATACTCTTTTAGACATTTATCCAGTTCTTAAGTATGTTCTTCACATACTTAAGCAAATTATATATTCTGTATGATTTTTTTACTTAAAGAAGGTCTTACTCCTCAGGTTTAGGTTGGATTAGATCAACAGTGTCAAACTGAGATAGAAATAGAGGCCACTAATCTGTATATGAAGATCTATATGGATGGCACATTGATATAGTTTTGAAATGCAATGTTATCTATGCTTTATAGTAATTTTCTTTATATTGTTCAATTTTGTTGTTGAGTTGTTTCAGTCATATCCAACTTTCCATGACCCCACTGGGGACTTGCAGGGCAAAAATAATGGAGTGGTTTACCAGTTCTTTCTTCAGCTCATTTTACATATGCGGAACTTAGGCAAGTAGGGCTAAGTTACTTCTCCAGGGTCACAAAGCTAGTAAATATCTGAGGTTGAATTTGAACTTAGGTCCTCCTGACTTCAAGCCTGGTGCTCTATCCAATATACCACCTAGCTGCCCTTGTTAAATATTCCCAATTAAATTTGAATTTGGTTTGGGCCATACCTGGGATCTTTATGGGCCACATATTTGATACCTTTGGACTAGATGACTTCCAAGATCCCCTTTCGATTCTAAGTTTCTCTGAGTTGGAAAGTTATTTTCAAATATTTTATTATCATGTGGAAGAATAGGTATAATGGAGAGAAGATACAGAGGCAGGCATCAATATAAGGAAAAACTTCCTAACATTAGAGCTATTCACAAGTGAAGTGACCAGCCTTAGTTATTAGTATTGGTTCTCTATTACTAATAGTTTTTAAGGAAAGAAGGGATGATAACTTCTTGAAAGTACTGTTGAGGGGATTTTAGGTCAAATAAGGATTGAACCAGATATATACTAAGGTTCCTTCCTATTCAGATATTCCGTGAAGTTAGATAGTTTTGACTTCCCAATTTGAAACTGGTTAATCTCAAAGAGTTAAGCTCTACCCACTCCATATGGATATTTCTTTAATTGTAGAATTAAGAACAAAAAAATCAGAAGGGAAATTCCTCAAGACTCCACAGTTGCACAAAATATGGCTTCCTTAAAGGTTTTCATCATTTCTACCCCTCCCCATCATCAAAGAATCCTGAGGATTTCCCTACCTTGGCTGGCCTCTTCCCTTGGCTTCTTTCCCTCACCCTTACAATATTTGCTCTATGCCCAGGCAGAGAGACCTGGGATTTTTGCTAACTCTGGCCTACTATAAATAGAGAAAACAGTATAGATCTGAAGTGCCAAGGAGGAGATAGCTAAAACTGAGTAAAAGGATTTCTCACATACTCACTTTGCATTCACACACAGTACATGAATCTCTTTTCCATTTTTCATTGCTTGAGTATGATTTACCATTTTCATCAGTGCATTCAGTTTTACTGAGGCGTGATTCAAGTTTCTTTATCTGTAGAAAGATTTAAGTTTAATTGGTCACTTCTGAATAGTTTTATCCATGCAGTAAATCCAACCTCTTGCCTCACTTTAAATCCATCCTCCTCAACCCAATTCATGAAAACTGACCTTGCTGATCTCATGACAAAGAATTCTTGGGAAAGTGCAAATCAAGAGGTTAGAAAACCAAAATCCATGGCTTCATTACAGGGCTATTTCCTTACCTGACACTAGAAATAAATGTATTCCATAATCTGGTAACCAGGTACTTGAAGAAAACATGGAAAGCTAAAAATCGAAAACTATTCTACAAGGATTGTGGAGTATACTTGACTATATGGTGATAAATGAAAACTCTCCCTATAAATGTTTTCAAATAGCTGAGGGCTCTCTAGAGAGTACCCTGCTTATGAATGTCTTCAAATATAGCTGTACACTTATAAAGATTATGTTATATAGAAATGTTCCTCTTCATTTGGGGAGGGGGGTGGGAAGGATGTGAATGGCATGCATTTGATTTGAGTTCAGTCTTTCCTTGTGACACTTTGCTTCATAAATCCAAGACACCCACAGAGTCTGTAAAGATAGTTCCTTAAAATAAAGAGTACTCTCTAAGTACTACAGTTGTACATGAACATTTTGAGATAATGAATGGAAGAAAACAGAAAACAGAAACAGCTAGAAAGTAAATGAGCAAAAAATACTAGTCACTTCTTTCCCCTGTGTCCCCAAGCATCTCTTATCACCCAGGTACAAAAGAGTTCAGCTAGTGTACACTGAGGCAGAAGAATTAAATTGGGCACCACAGCTAGCATGGACCTTGTGGAGATTTAATAAACACACCAGTTCCTTACGAAATCAAAAGAACCACAGCTCCCTTAATAATTCAAAATTTTTCTCTAATTAAGTTGCCTTATTGTTTTCCCACAAGTTTAGGTATAAATCAAGTTTACAAATTAAAACCCTTAGTTCTAAGAGGCAAAGACCTAGAGAATCTTCCCAAATGATGAAATTACTAAAACATTCTAAATCTCTTTATAAAGGTAGGTGCCTCATAGAGAGGGTATCCTAGAAGGGAAGAATTGAACCATTCATAAATTAGAGTTCTGTCCATATTTATATTGCCAACTTCAATAGTTCAAGGGTCTAGAATTTCAATTGGGCTTCTCTATTTAAAATTACCCCCTTCAAGATTATTTACATGCTGATAAAAATTAAAACTATATGACATTAATAAATCCCTTAAAATACTTTTAACATAATTTGACATTAATTTCTGTTAAAAAACACTTTTCAGTGTCATCTTTTCAGAGGATATGCAGGAATTATATGAACACAATTATAAAATGCTTTCACACAAATAAAGACAGAACTAAACAACTGGAGAAACATTAATTGCTCATGTGTAGGTCAAGCCAATACAATAAAAAAGACAATACTACCTAAATTAATTTACTTATTCAGTGCCATACCAAACTACCAAAGAATGATTTTATAAAGCTAGAAAAAAGTAACAAAATTCAACAAAAGATCAAGAATATCAAGGGAATCAATGGGAAAAAAGTGAAGGAGGATGGCCAGGTAGTACCAGATTTCAAACTGTATTACAAAACAGCAAACATGAAAACAATCTGGTACTGGATAAGAAATAAAGTGATGGATCACTGGAACAAAATAGGTATATAACATATGGAAGTAAAAGACTATACTAAGCTAGTGTTTTAAAAACTCAAAGATCCAAGCTTTGAGGGCAAGAATTGAACAACAGTCTAAGAGAAACTAGATCAACATCTCACACTGTATACCAAGATAAGCTCAAGATGAGTACATGATTTAGACATCAAAGGAGATATCATAAGCAAATTAAAGGAATATGAAAAAAGGATTGGAAAAGGAAAAGGCTTGACTAGGAGCCAACATAGTAGAATAGAGGAAGCACTGTAACGAAATGGAAGACAAATTGGAGTTAAGTAGATATTTGAGGCAGGGAGACCAATGAACAAACTATTGCAATAGGGACAACTAGGTGGCACAGTGAATAGAGCACCAGCCCTGGAGTCAGGAAGAGCTGAGTTCAAATCCGACCTCAGACACTTTACACAAAAACTAGCTGTGTGACCTTGGGAAAGTCACTTAACCCCAATTGCCCTCCAAAAATAAAAAAAAGGGGGAAAAAAATCTATCGCAATAGTCCAATTGAGGGATAACAGAAGCCTGAATTAGAGTGGTGACTGAGTGGAGAGGAGGTCACTTATAGGAAAAGTGTTGTGAAGGTGACGGCCTGCCATTGGCCTAAAGACAAGATTTAGCAGCAGATTAAATGTGTGGGGTGACTGAGAATGAAGAATAGAGAATGACATTAAGGATATAAACTTGGATGAGGAGGATGATTGTACCTTTAATAGTAATAAAGAAGTTCAGGAGGCAGAGCCAAGATGGCAACATAAAAGCAGAAGTTCAGAAGGGAAGGGTTGGGGGTGGGGGTGGGGGGAGAAATGAGTGATCCAGATAAGTTCTCTTCTGTAACAGGACACAGGGCAAGGGACTGAAGAATATAGAATTGTGTAGAGTTGATCTGGTGCATCAAAAGGGCAAGACAGGAAAGGCAGGAGATGCTATGGCTTAAAAAAAATACCATCCTTTGGGTCCCAAATAATCGCTATTGACGCTCCTATGCTGTGTGAGTGGAGAGGGGGGCACTTATAAGAAAGGTACTGTGAAAACTATAGCTTCACATTCCTAAAGACAAGATTTGGCCAAAGATTAAATGTGTGGTATGATTGAAAATGAAGAATTGAGAATGACATTAAGGACACAAGCCTAGATGAGGAGGATAAGGATACCTTCAACAGTAATGAAGAAGCTCAGAGAGTGGAAAGGTTGGGGGAAGGAGGGGATAATGAGTTCTGTTTCAGACATGTTGAAGCTCAGATATAAGTCACTTATCTTACATGCACTGAATATTCTAAAAGCAATATTCATGATGGTAAAGGACTAGAAACTAAGAAGATGCCTATTAACTGAGGAATGGCTGATGAATGTAATTGTGTTGCAAGAAATGATCAAATGGGAGTTTCGACTGAGAAGGCTGGTGTGAACTGAGGCAGAGTGAAGTCAGGACTGGAAGAACCACTTAAACAGTAACAACAACATTGTAAAGACAGAAAACTCCCAGAAGATTTGAGATATACTGGGAAAAAAATCAAAAAGCAAAAAAAACAACCCGTGGCCAAAACATGGATTTGTGTCATTTAACTATAAGATATTTGTTACAAAGTTTCCCCTTCTGCCCCCACTCCAGGGGGAAGAGGGAGTAGAAAGCAAATACATTTTTGTTAATTCAAAAAATTTAATTTAAAAAATATTCTGTTTTAGTGGACATTAGTTAGCATTAGTAAATGAAAATGGTTTTGCATTCCACAAAATTATTTGATTGTCAAGATGTCTTGCATCTGTTTCATATTAGCAACCTGGTATTTAATGTACCCAATAGTATTCAGAAGAAAATGGCAATAGATATTTAGATGAGAGGCTTTTAACTTGTTTATTTAATATTCTGATAACTACATCTCAATATAATTCATTTCCTTTCTAATCCGATGTGTTTTATTTTATGTATTTAAATATATTATTTGGAGAACGGGTGAACAGGTTTCACCAGAATGCCAAAAAAAACCCACCATGACCCCAAGAATACTTGATTTGGAGTACAGAAGCTTAGTACTCTCAACATTTCTCAAAACCTGTCCATGTATAGGTTCTCTCATTCCTATCTTTCAGGAGGCAACATAGTAAAATTCAGCCCTCATAAAACATACCCCACACGCATTTTTTTCAGACAGTTCATGAAGAAAAATAATTTATCAACACTGATAAAATAAGGGAATAAAATAAGATAGGCTGATATGGGGACATGAACTGTGAATATGTCTACACATACTACTTACATCTGGACATATATGTGCAAATATATGTCTAGTATTCATCCCAAATTGCTACTACTGTAACGGTTTAATAATTAGTCAAATGAGTAACCATTATATGCCAAAACTTTCCATTATCTTTAAAAATGCTCAAATCCTAGGAAAAGTAATGCCAACGTATCCAACTTGTAGAATGATTTACAAAATGTTTTACATTCCCTCTTTTGCTCCAATACACAAGAATCTCCGAATGGACACACTGCATGTGTTACAATCCTTATTCCACACATGAGGAAGCCTCCATTGCACAGAAGTGATCCAAAAGTCACATCAGACAAGGAAAATGACTTTGTACATGGTCCTCAGCTCTCATACAGCTTTGAAAATAACCTTGTGGTTGGCATCATAGCACCAGACTCTTCATTTGCAACACTCAGGTGCTCCTTGGTGGCCTCTCATCTAAGTACTTACCTGTCTGCACCTGATTAGGTTGTAAAAACAATGAGAACCAAGAACAACCTAGCATAGTTGTGGGTAAAACTAAAAGAGAACAGCAAAGCAAACAAAAGTAACTGGGATGCTCTGCACCCCCGAATTTCAATAACTGCAGCATCACTTTGGGAGTAAGGAGTGTATAGTACGATTCATGACTCGAGAAAAGATGCAGGAATATGGAGATATGCACCCTAGAGCACTGTGCAATGAAAATGACAACTATAGACCTTTGCAAGGCAGTAGTCACTAGCCTTTCTCATTACCTGTTTTCTGAGGCCTGTGATGGTTTTTTGCATTTCCAGAACAAATTCTTTGAAGTCATTTGTTGCTGGTACATTCATGTGTTCATCAGAGGAAGAAGTGAAGTTACTGAACAGCTTGCTGTGCTTTACATTACTGCAGCAAGGATAGTAAAAAAAAAAAAAAAAAAGCAATGTTAATACTTGTTCCCAACTGTGATATTCTGAGAAAAGAAAAGAATACATTCCCCATCAGAGTAAGTCAATATTCAAATAAAATAAAATAAATTTGGGGAGAAAATGAGAAAAACAGACTTTGCCTGTAGCTACATCCTCTGGAATTAGACCATCTGCCCCTGAAAATACAGAAGATGAAAATCAAACTATCAAGGCTAAATTGGAAGGCTGCAAATTTGTGCCTCCACTTCTTCAGTATAACTTCTCTAGCTTAGCCTAGTTATTCAGACTTATCTCTCCCCATCTAATTCTAGTTGGTAGAAAAGTAAAAGTAAACACAGACCCATATAAACCCTACTATCTCCTATGTCCATCATGACCACCATTCCTTTCATGATCAGTAAGATATAATACACTAATAGATGACACCCTACCACTAGGACCATTAGTACACATTGCTATGAATGCAAAACATCTGCTATACAAAGTTTTCTGTATATACAAGTATACCTTAGTATTTTTTGTGCTTTGGTTCTCTTTGTAGGCTTGTCTTCCTGATAGCTGAATTCAAGAGAGCGTTTTCCTCTGAAGTGATATGAAAATACATTAAACTGTCCTCTAGTCCTACAATCTAAAGTTATAAACAAAAGAAGTATTAGTTACTAACATCTCTAGTTTTATATTTCAATAGAAATAGAATACATTTTTCAAATATAACCCACGAATCTTGAGGACTATGATTGTTACTGCCAACACCACTCCAGAAGTTGTGAGTAACTCAGCATCTACTGTCACCTAAAGTAGTTCACTGGTTTCATGAAAACAAACAAACATATGCTGGGTAAATCAACGTTACTTCTCCTATACGAAGAACAATCTAAATGTCATGTGTGTGGGCAACCACTTAAATGATAAGGCAAGAGGCAAAGCTGTACTATTGTTGCCTTTGAGGGTTTATTTATAATGCATTAATGATAATAGAGTCAAATGATATTCAAAACAACCTTAGAAAGGATTTTCTTGGGTGCCAGACAGGGAATAGCTAAGGAACCAATAGGCTGTAGGTTATAGGATACCTAAGTAAGCAATAGATTAAATCATAATATTTGAAATCTGAGGACCCGTGTTGAAATACTAGCTCTATGATTTATTATTAATACTTACTAAGTTAGTGACCTCCCCTTCTTTGCATCTCAGTTTTCTTTTTATAAAACAAAAGAATAGGGGGAAAATGATCTGTAGAGTCTCTTCCAGCTCTGAATCCTATCATCCTACTTGCTGGTTGTTGGTTTTTTGATAAAATCTATTATTTCACTGGGTTAAAGAATTAAATTGGTGAGAAAATTATCTCTACCAATGTAGATCAACATCTGAAAAGTTGCCCAAGAGACTAAGAAGTAAAATTACTTGGACATAGTCACTTAGTCTGCAAGCATCACAGGCAAGACCTACACCGGGGGTGGGGAACCTCTGGCCTCAAGGTCATATCTGGCCTGCTGGGTCAAGTATGGCCCATTGACTGAATCCAAACTTCACAATAGCCCTTTGACACAACAAATTTCTTCTGTGAAGTTCAGATTCAGTCAAAGGGACATACTTGAGAACCTAGAGAGCCACATGTGGCCTTGAGGCCACAGGTTCACCATCCCTGAAAAACCTAAATATCTAACTCTGAGGCCTGCTCCTTCTACTAAACCACAGTAATTCACCCTGCTAGTCGATGAGTGATAAATGCTTATACAAGATTTTAAAGACAAAATATATTTCAGTAAAGTGTACTTTTTATATTATTATACACCACAATCATTCAGAACCATTCCAGCCCCAACAGCCTGTAAGACATGGTGGTTCTACTGGCCACAGCCAAACATTACAGATACTAGGGGAGCCATAAGACAAGAGGGCCTGAAAAGAATACTCAAAATCCCCAGTACTAAACTTTGGCCTGTCAGTTATAGGAGATCTAGAAGACACTGAAGAGAGCCATCTGAATGCTCCTCTCAATTTCCAGCATGTTTTCTGGAAAGCTGAATGAAAGAGCGAGAAAAAAAAAAACGCACCAAATTTGACATGAGAATGGCTAGATTCAAATTCTGGCTTTCCCATGCAGTCTTAGGCAAGTCTAACCCCTTTGAGCATTAGTTTCATCATCTATAAAATAAAAGAGTTGGAACAGAAATTCTGTAAAGTCTCTACCAGCTCTAAATTTATGACTCTTCTCCATAAAACTTGGAGTACATTCAAAGCAATTTTGAAGATGAACCAAAAACACACAGATGCTATGAAGAGGCATTCCCCTTGTGAACTATGCCTTAAAACAGTCTTTAATGAAGCAAAAAGACACATGATTTTAGTAAGCAAAATTCAGACCCACCAAGCCTAAATTCCTGTTCTGTGGGTATGTTTTTCTAGTCTAAAATTAAAATAGCCAAAGAATATTAATTGTCCTTTCAGCTTCATATGCAGGGGGTGCTCAATAAATGTCAAATTGAGTTTGCTGTAAAATAATATGACCCTAGACAGCTGCCTCATGTTCTGAGAATGAGAAGAAATATGACCCAAACTATCTTAGAGATGGCTAAGTATCTCAAACAAATTAACTGACAAACTCCTTAGAAGATAATGGAATGTGAAGACTGGCCTTCAAAGATTAAGTCTTTCAAAGGAAACTCAGATTTTCTGACCAAGAGAACAGAAAATCTGGCTGTGCTGCTTCTTGGGCAGCTAAAGGCAATCTGGTTTAGTTATCAAAAAATATAAAGGCCTTTTGTGTCTGGTCAAGGAAAAAAGTCTTGGCTTTTCCCAAAGATTCACAAGGACAACAACTTTCTTCAAATATAAGAACTTGCCCTCTTGACATTCTGGTGGAAAAGTATTTTGAGTAGAAAAACGCAAAGGGAATATAAAAAACAGATATAACTTTTCAACAGCTGGAATAAGGAAAATATAAACCACTAACTTTAAGGAAAATCAGGTCTCTACTGAGAACAAATGATTCTTGATTGGATTATTCCAACATTTGTACTGTAATAATACCAATGAAAAGAACAATAAACCAAAGCTGAATATTAGGTAATTTTATGATCAATCAGTCCTGGAGAAGAAATGAATATAACTCTCTTCTGTTCTGCATATGGAAATGCTCATATTTGATGAGGTTTGACAAACACAAAGTAATAAAAAGGAAAATATTGCATAGTTTGTCTGAAGTAGCTTTTGTATTCAATTGTTCCATCTAGCTTTTTAAAAATTTGCTACAAGGGAAGCCGAATGGATTGGAGATGGTAGTGCATAAAGATATCAAAAAATGCCTGTGACAGAAAAACAAAAGGCACAAATGAAGTGTTAACCAAAAAAAAAATATTCAAAATTTTTATGAAAGAGCATCCAGTTAAAAAGAAGTTGGAAAAGGCAGAGGTTGCAAGACTCTCAACTGTAAATATCAGCCATAGTCTATCATATAATCCATTAAAGTCTGTATTTTATCTACTTCTCAGTTAAATCAACATCCTACCTAGGACCATTACACACACATATATGTATGCATATAAAATATATACATATACACACATGTTTATATATATATATATACACATATAATATATACATACACATATAACATATATACATACATATACACACACACACATACAAATATACACACACATACACAGAGACAAGACAGAGAGAGACACAAAGACAGAGAGAAACAGAGAGACCAAGAGACAGAGACAGACAAATAAAGAGCTAGCCTCAGAGTGAGCAGACCTGGGTTCAAGCCCCACATCTGTCACATACTGGCTTATGACCTAGAACAAATCAAATTGCTCAGTGCCTCAAGCACCAGAAAGGGTGATCTTCATTGACAGAGGGACTTCTCCACTAGGAACTCTCTATTCCAGTGAAATCACAGGCTCAGTCAAACAAAGGAACGTGGTCCACTGGAGAGAATATTGGATTGGGAGTCAGGCAACCAGGACCCCTTGTCCCAGGTCAACTTGTACCACAACTGCTGAATTTATGTGTCTTTTGAAATACTGAACTAAGGAGCAAACAAGAAAACAGAAATTCAAAGAAATATGCAAAGGTGAAATAAATAAAATCTGAGATAATTAAAACAGACCACTTCTCACAGAAAGCTATAAAGCCAGGTAACAAAGGGCTATCTTTTTAAGATCAGTCTGGATTGTGGCAGTCCAGTTCAAAAAGATTCTTGACCTACAGATTTTTCAAGCTAATACTAACTACATCAATATTACCATTTGTAAGTAGAGGAGTATATGCTTCTCAAAGCAATCTTATATACAAGGTAGTTCTCCAAAACTGATTACAGAAAACAATTATTTTTCTAAAAATAATACATTGAGTACTTTCTTCAGAGCAACTCTATGAAGTATATAAAGCAAGAATTATCCCCACTTTTTAAATGGGGAAATGGAGACTCAGAGTTTCACTGACCCATCCAGATTCAAACCTAGTTATTTTGTTTGCAAATCCAATGTTATTTCTCCCAATTCATGCTTCACCTCCCACAGTCCCAACCACTGACTATTAGTAGCCAATCTGCTTCCATCCTTTATATACAGACCTTCACAACAATCCTGCCACATCCTTAAGTCCATTTTGGGGATTTCATCACAGCTACCATACCCGTGTGGGAATTCAGCCACTCTAAAGACATCTCTTTGCACATGAGTGATGTTGTCAGAATTGTCACACAGAATTCGGGCAAGAGATGTCTGCTTAATTTGGGTCAACTGAGCAGGGCTAAATACTCCAGGGTTTTCATACCATAACCTGTAGTTTGGGTGAAAGAAGAGAAAAAAATATGGTCAAACAAGCAAAAGTGAACCCCAAAATAATTAGAGATAACAGACTGAAACAATTCCTCCAAGCCTCAAAATTTAACTCCATGAGAGAATTCTGAATTTTGTCAAACTCATTTATAAGACAAAGATACTTAAAGCAGCGGTTCTCAACCTATGGGTTATGTTCAATTTGTAACAATGAAAATACATCCTGCAAATCCAATATTTACATTACAATTCATAACAGTAGCAAAATTACAGTTATGAAGTATCAACGAAAATAATTTTATGGTTGGAGGTCACCACAACATGTATTAAAGGGTTGTGGCATTACGAAGGTTGAGAACTACTGAGTTAAAGGATCTTGGAGAAGTCACCCATTCTCTCATGGAATAGATGATTTCGAAGGTACCTTCCAAATTCTAATGTTCTATGAAATATCATCCACAGAACACAAAACAGTTGACCTTTTTTTAAGGGGCAAAAATTAGATTCTCCAATAGTCTAGGTTTTAGGAAGGTCATAGACCAAAAAAAGGCTATATCCTTTGGGAATAAACTAATAACTGAATTATTTGGATGATAGCGAATTGAGGAAGTCTCAGTGTGAGTTCATACATTGAGTATTTTATACTATAATATAGATTAAATCTAGAACTTTAAAAACATCTGTATAATTCATCAAAGAAGTTATAAACTTTTATAATGGTACATTCCTTGTAAAGTATGCCTAGAAGATTTTACTTAGCAAAAATATTATTCAGACACAGCAAACATATAATGTGGTTAATTTGGGATTGTTTCTAAGATGTATATTGCTGAGGATTGTTTCTAAGATGTATATTGCTAAGGAACAAGGTTCAAACAATTTAAAGTTACTATTTAATTTCTAAAAAAAAAAACTACTAAGCATAAAGAATACTTTTTCTTCCCAGTTGGCCTCAATATAGAAGACCTAAACCATCCTCCTTCCTACCTCCCCCACATCCTGGGAAGCATAATGATACTAATAAATAATAATACTTTGACACTATTAATGCATACTAATTAAACTTTAGTTAGTGTTCCAGTGAAATACAGGCCAAAGCATGCAAATTACCTGTCCCCATCTCGTAGTCGTTTAAACTGAGTACTTAGAAGGCACATCAGGGTTGGGCCCAATCTGCTGCCAGGAACCAAGTCTTCCACCATGAGAGCAGGAAACAAATCTATATTCAATGGTGATCCATATAATCTATGACATAAAAAACTTTTTAAATTTCTTTGGCAAAGACATATGGATTTTTTATGATTTTCTTATTATGATGTTAGCTTTTATCTTTTTGATTTTATCATTATTACAAACATTCCAATACACAAAAAGCAAAAAGAGGATTATATATCACATTATAAACTATTTTGTACAGTTTGTTTTTTTAAAAGAATACACCACGTTTTACAAGTTAATAAGTGTCCTCTTATGACTTCTGAATTCTTTGCTTTCTTCCTCATATTTTTTAATGCTTTATGTATGCTCTTGTCCTTAACAAAAACTAACTTTCGACCAAACTCAAGCAAATATAAAAAACAAAACCTTCCTACAGGACAATCCTATATATTATGCCCTCTTTGATAAGGCTGATTAGCAGGTAAAAAAAATAACAAGTTAAAGGTGAGTAAGTCACATATTGTGGGGAGAGGGGAAAGCAAGTACAATTCTACAGTGATAATGAAGGGGGAGATGAGTGTCACTAGAACATCACTTTCAATTGATGCAGAGTGAAGTAAGAAGACCCAGAGCAATCTTATACTATAGCAACAATGTTGTAAAAATAAATGATTCTGAAATACTTAAGAACTGATAACACAATGATCAACCATGATTACAGTGGCTCAGGGATTTAGAATTCTGCTCACCTCCTAACAGAAGTGAAGAGAGAGACAAATGTGTTTGGACATAGCCAACGGAGGAATGTATTTTCCTTAACTTTACATATTTGTTCTGTTTTGTTTTTTGCTTTTTTTTTGAGGGGGAAAGCAAGGCAATTGGGGTTAAGTAACTTGCCCAAGGTCACACAGCTAGTACATGTTAAGTATCTGCGGCTGCATTTGAACTCAGGTCCTCCTGACTCCAGGGCTGGTGCTCTATTCATTGGGTCACCTAGCCACACCAACTATGCATATTTGTTGCAGGGATTTTCTTTTTCTTTTCTTTTTCCTGGAGTGGGTGGATGAAGTGGGAGGAAGGGGAAGATGATGATTGTTAATTGAAAAAAAATAATTTAATTAAAAGACGAGTGAGACTCCAAGCATATACTTTCTTCCTAGGAAAATATTACAGCTGAAGACTAAACTGTGGACAATGAATTAACAAACTGATCTCAAATTTAAAGTTAAAACAAACTAGTGGCATTTTTTCTATTGATAGTGATCACTGATACATGCAAATACTGAAATTTTCAAGTGAAAATTTCATTCTTTGGTGAACCAAAACAGTATTGGAGGAAGACTGCCTTTGACCTCTGAAGAAGAGTTTTGTGAAGGAAAGGGACCATATAAAAAGAATGAAATGATATATTCAAAAGAATTCAGAGAACACATTATTTTCAAATATTTCTAACACTTCAGGACTACTCACTGGTCTCAGTTTCCTTTTCTGTGAAATGTAGACGTTGGACTCGAAGACTGAAAATGACGCAAATGGGTGAAATGACTTGCCCAGGGTCACAGAGTTAATTAGCAAGTATCTGAGGCCAGATCTGAACTTAAGGAGATGAGTCTTCTTGACTCCAGGCCTGGCACTCCATCCACTGGGCCACTCAGCTACCCCCGGTGTAAGGAGATGAGAATCAGGAAGATCTAAGTTCAAACTTCACTTCAGACACGTATTAGTTGTATGATTCCAGCAAGTCACTTAATCTCCCTGTGCTTCAGGTTTCTCATCTGCGATCCTTTCCCTAATTCAATGATACTAAGATTGGTGGAGTCAAACTGCATCAAATGAGAAATTTATGAGGCATAAAGAATCCTACAGGGGCGGCTAAGTGGTCCAGTGAATAGAGCACCAGCCGTGGAGTCAGGAAGACCTGAGTTCAAATCCGGCCTCAGATGCTTAACACAAAACTAGTCGCATGACCTTGGGTAAGTCACTTACACACACACACACACACACACACACACACACACACACACACACACACACACACACACACACACGAATCCTATGAATGCTTAACCAGTACAATGAACTAGGCTATGGAGCATCTATTTCTGAGATACTTTCAAAACAGGAAAGAAAATCCATCCTGTGTCTCTGAAGGTTCAGTCATATTCCTGGAAGCAAATGACCTCAAGTTGCCTTCTAGTTAAATGATTCTAGCTAAGCAGGTTAGAACTACTCTCTTAGAATGAGTGTTTGCTGCACAAAACCTATGGTTTCTGAGGTATAGAATTAATGGAAATTGTGGTAGATTAAGATCATGAAACTTCTCCAAATAAAACAAACACCACCAAAAAGGAGAGCAGCAACTTTGCAGCAAGGACCAGAGATTTATACTCTGAGGGAAAATTGGCATTCTGAAAAAAATACACCAGATATCTGTAATTATGATTTCTGCTTGCTCTTTCATTTATTAAGGAAGGCTGTCTATGATATTTTCCATTTTAGAGAGCTACTCCTGAGTTATGATGAATTTCACATCAACTATTAACAGCCAGATCGGTTTTGCTATAAATTTTGGTAACGTGATTTTTTTTTAAAATGGCCTAAAATTTATCTGCATAACTACACTTTGAAATCTTAAGTAAAAGTGAGAGAGTAAAGTACACCAGGCCATCTTGGGACCCAACTGCAATTTTGTTATAGTATAAAATTCTGTAACATTTTAAAAAATCATAAGCCAAAATTCTTTGTGCCCCTAGATTTTGAAATTTTAAATTAAAAGGGAGAGAACGAAGTACCTCAGTGTCACCTGAACTCAGAGAATTTTATTGTAGTAACGGGTAACTGGTACCAGATTGAGACAAAATATAGAGAGCCAGGACCCCAGATCCCCTAGACCAGTGTTCCTACAAAAGCACCATGACAGTTTGGTTTCTCACCTGAAGGGTGAGGGGGATGGTCTCTAGACAATCCTAGAACTTTAATCCCCATGAGGAGATGAGTTTATGAGCTCAGAGAATTCTGGAAGGGACCAGGCTTTCCCTTGGAGAATGAAAGTTTAGTTTTCTTTTCCTTTTACTTATTTCCTTTTCTTTACTGTTTTGGTAATGAGAAGGCCTTTTTTTTGGGGGGGGGGCAAGTAACAGGAACAGGCATTAACCTATTATGCTTTGTAAAAAGGTGGTGGCTTGTCACGTTGTATCATCATGTTTTTTCGAAGTAGGGAAAAATGCTAATTACCAGATCTGATTACAAATTGTGCCATCCAGACTTTTCTGTGACTGCTTAAACAATGGAGAAGGAATTCAAAAAGGAAATGCAGAACCTCCCCAAGTTACTAAAGAGCTAGCCAGAATTGTCAGCTACCGACTTTGCCAGATTCCAGTGGATTTGCTGAGGAGAGCAAACATCAAAACTAAGAGAAGAGCATCAGTTTCGACTGAGCAAATTGATGAAGACTCCATAGTCCACTTAAAGTGATTAGATTCCCTGCTGTCTTAAACAGGTGAAAACAACCAATTCCCAACATAGATTTTAGATTCGATCAATTACATGTTTTAGTTCAAGTGTGAAAAATCCTTCCCTGGGCTTGACATTACACAAGAATCTTGCTGAGATTAAACCAACTGTTCTACCAGTACCACCTTAGAAAATGCTCTCTTTCTAAAAGCTAACAAATGATCTCAAATAGCATATCTGAATTACAAATACAATACTGCTTTGATAGATACAGGATCTTTTTGATATATTAGATATGTCTTCACAGAGCTCCAAATCATGCATGATTCTTCTCTATGCCTTTTAATCAGTCCTCCATAAGGGCTCCACTCAGTGTGCTGGGGTCCTTCTTTTAGAGCTCTTGCCTGCATGGAAACCAGTGGAACATGACCTACCCCATGCACTCTATGGACCTCTACATTGCCCCTTGGGTGACATGCAAGGTTGATTCTTCAGAGACCATGGCTGTGACTTAATTTTAGAGCCATACAGCATCATGAACAAAAGACTGAATTGTTACACATCAATCTTTCCTTAACTATGGTCTTGCAGACACAGAATAACTTGGGCCATCCGTCAGAAGATGAAAAGTATTGGGTGGTATTATTTTTTCACTTAGGTAAGGGAGCCTAGTCTTAGTATGTTTTTCTCTAAATATTAAAACTTAAATGATAATAAGAAAAGAAAAAATATTATAAACTTAAATAGTAAAACTTAAATACAAAATAAGCAAAACAAACATGCCGTGTACACAGCAGAATGTAAGAGAAGACTCAAAATATATAGCATTAAATTTCAATTTTGAGAAAGTCTATGTAATAAATACTATGCATTGAGAGCTATCCATCTTTTCTTTGTTTCCTTGTAAATTTTCTTTTGTTCTCTTCTGTGTGCTTTTTATTTTGTTCTCTCCCTCCCACCCCCTTTCCTTTCCTGTCTTAGTATTTCTGAATAATTGTTTTCTTGGCAGCCCTGACAGAGTATTTCAGAATGTTTTATAATTTGCCTTTTGCCATGATATTGTTGCAGGTTTGTGACATGTTTATGAACATAATATAACCTATCACTTCCCCACCCCAAGTTTGTATATTATTTTTTAAATGTCCAAGTTTTCTTTGAAACTTACCCTCTAAGTTTCTCTCGAATGTCAGGATTTTTAATTTCATTTCTCAGATCTTCAAAAGTGGAAGCAGAGGAGAGATTACAGTACACCCTATAGTCATGATAGGGTGGAATACCATGATCTCGGCCCCTCTGGATATTGATCGCTGCTAAATCCAGGGCCACGGTGTGAGCCATAGAGAACAGTCTCTCTGTCAGCTCAGTATTCAGTAACTGAGATGGCACACGCATCTTTCCAGCAACACCAAACAATCCTCTTAGGAGGGGGTCAATGCCACCTTCATTGACAATCCGGAATGGTGAGAAGAAGGCCTTGTGCAGAGGTAGGTGACCCTGGGGGATGGGCTCAAAGTTCTCATCTAGTCTATACAGTAGTGGATTGATAAGTGTGTGACCAAACCTAAAAGCTGCCGTTGCAAAGGCATTGAAGATGCCAGAGTTAACGCTGGGGTCATAACCTTTGTATTCCCCAAGCATCTTCATGCCAACCTCACCGAAGATCTTAGGTAACCAGTGGTTATATGTGATATGTTGTATCTCTGCACCAACAATTTTACGTGTCTCATAATATATAGTGTCACCATCCCAATGGGGATTGAGTTTTAGTAATTCAGTAGCAATACGATTATGTTCTCGAAACCACAGTGTGTGCATGCTGGTCAATCCAAGTTGCTCATTAGCACGGTGATCTCCAGCCAAGAAGCAAGGAATGGGACTTTCATTCTCATCTCTCATACATTCAGTTGGTGGGCCAGTTGCAAAGGGAAGAAGAGGCTTCCCTGATCTCTGTACTATGCCTTGTCTCAGGAGGCCTCTATGGCTGGCCAAGTCTCTGATTTCCTGAGCTTCATGATCTGAGCTCCCATAAACATTAGATGCATCTATATATGAAGTGAGCTGATTGATCTGCTCTCGGGGATAGACAGAGTTCATGAGCAGAGAGGTCATGCCACTGCCACATACTGGGCTGGAACGTACAAAGAACATACAACGGGCACCATTTCTGACTCTAGGGTCATTGGGTGGAATCATTATTGAAAAGCAGGGAGGATCATTGGTGCAGACAGAACTGCAGTGCTGGCCATCAGAGAACCGGGCTTGACTGAGAGCAACAACTGTGGAATCTAGGTCATGGTCGAGAAATTGACCCCACTGCATTGTCATGTGGCTAAATTGTTCATCAGGGGTAATTGATTCTGTTCCTATCAAAGTGGTAGAAACCAAACGAGGCATGGGGAGTGGGAATCCATTATAAAGCCTATGTGGATTAATACCTCGTGGCAAATTAAACCCATTTTCATACACAGATTTCAAGAGTCGTTCAAAGGCAGTTAGAGATGCACCCCACATTGGATGTTGCAGGTTATTGCAAGTTCCATCATGGGTCCTGTATTTCTGATGAAAGCACATATCTGAACAGTTGTTCACTCGTCTGTGGGCAGTACAGCCAGACAGGTTTGCGATGAGACTTAGGTATTGAGGAGAAACAAGGTCATTGTAATGGTAGCCTGAAATGAAGACCAAAAAAAAAAGAACCCAAAAATGACTTTTTCATTTGCAGATAAGAAGCAAAGTAAATTGCAACCCCAAATTTTGTTAACACTTTTTTCACTCCCTTGATTGAAATGTCAAATTATACTGACATCAAAGTAAAATATAAGCTCCTTGAGAACAGAGAAAGTTATGTTTGTCTTTTTTCATCAATGCCTACCTGGTACATTAAGAAAGTTTTATTGAACTGAATTGAAACACACAAACACAGGCATTGGTGTATTAATAGAATCATCAGTTATCTCATGCAGAAAGAATCTAGAGTCTACAGAGATCAATTACAGTTCTGTGTATATAGTAGGAACTTAGTAAGTACCTAATGTACGTCAATTGATAAATCTAGGCACTAACAAAAAAAATGAATAGAAGATGAGGTGATCTAGCTATAACCAAGCCCTTTCAGGATAAAAGGAAAAAACACCGGAATTATTATCTGCATATTACAGTTCAAATTGTGACTCTGCTACTTATTATCTGTGTGACCTTGAGCAAGGCCCTTCCCCTCTGTGTCTCAGCTGACCAACTCACTGTAGAATGAAATGAAGGGTAAACAGAGAATTGACAAAGAGGCACCATGGATTAGTGGTGAGGGTGCTGGTCTTATGGATGACAAGGCTTCAATTTAAGGCCCACCTCCAACTCTTACTGGCTGTGTGACTATAGGCAAATTAGCTTACTTCCTTCAGTTTTAGTTTCCCATAAAATAGCCCCAAACTCATAAAAAACAATTACAAGAACCAAATGAAAGATTATATATGTGAAAATAACTTTGTCAGTAGCCTTAAAGAGATACATCAATGTCCTTTATCATCATCATCAAACAAAAACACCCAACATTTATAAAGGGAAATAAATATGGGTGAAGGGAACATATTTTTGACTAATGTCTCACTTGAGAAAAAAAAAACAAACTATATGCATCTAGTTTTCCTTTTTAAAAAAAATCAAATACAGAGCTCATTTTTCCTTTAAATACTTCTCAAATCTAAATTTCACAATTCTTAAGTTGATGGGATTAAAATACCTCTCCACTAAAAAAAAATAAATTAATTTCAGGAAGTCACATAATTCTCAATCATGAAAAACAAAACAGAACATGAAATAATACTTTTTATCAATTTTTCTATGTGAGTCATGCCAAGTTTTAGTACTACCTTTCTTAATACAGTGTCATTATTTCCATGCCTTGTAGTCATAAATCTCAGGCAACATACTACATATGAGATTCCTAGAATAAAGGCTTCAAATACAGAGAAATTATACAATGAACCAGCACTTAGGTGTCCAGCGGATGTTTTTCATGTCTTAATATGAAAATTATGATGTTCTAGCCTAGTAGCCTAGTGTGTAGCTATGGTATGTAGTATAAACATACACACACACACACACACACACACACACACACATATACGTGTCTATGTGTATACCTAGTATGTTTTGATAAATACAATCAGCCTGCATTCTGGGTTCAAAATTTCTAACAAATTAAATATGGATTATGATGGTTTAACACATGGTTTAACAGATTAAAAGATACTTTTAGTAGCAGACTTATCCAATGTTTCAGAATAAAATAGGAATAGGAATTATTTGAGAATTAGAGGCTTTTATAAATACTCAACAAGAGTTTCACATTTAGGTTTCCCCTACTAGACTGTAAGTTCCATGAGAGCAGGGAGAGGGCCATACTTCAACTTCATTATTCCAGAAAACTCCCAAAAGTGGCACAGAGTTTTGCATTTAATAGGTGTTTAATATATGTTTGTTGACTGACTAAATGAATCCTCCAAGTAAATATCACTCAAAGGTAGTAAGCTTGTTGGTTACATTATATTGTCCTCAAAACTATTGGACATTTCAAAGGGCTATAAAAAAGTTAATGTTGTTTGATAGAGCAATACCATTGCTAGGTCTATAACCCAAAGACACCCAAAAAAGGCAAAAGGACCTATTTGTACAAAAATAGTTATAGGACTTCTTCTTATGATTGCTAAGAATTAGAAATCAAAGGGATTCCCATCAATTGGGGAATGACTAAACAAGATGTGGTATATGATTGTGATGGAATATTATTGTGCTACACAAAATGAAAAGCACAATGATTACAGAAAAACCTGGAAAAACTTACATGTACTGATGCAAAGTGAAATGAGAAGAACCAGGAGAACATTGCACATAGTAACAACAATATTATATGATGAACTGTGATGACTTAGCTATTCTCAGCAATACAATGATCTGAGATAGCAGTTCTCAACCTGTGGGTCACGACCCCTTTGGGGGTCGCCTAAGACCATCAGAAAACACGTATCTCCGATGGTCTTAGCAACTGAGACACTGCTCCTCTACTGGTCTATGAGCTGGTCCGCCCACAGGCAGATACCCACACATACAAGTATTAAAGGGTCACAGCATTAGGAAGGCTGACAATCACTGATCTAACACAACCCCAAAGGACTAATGATGAAGCATGCTATCACTTCCAGAGAAAGAACTGATATTGTCTGAATACAGACTGAAGCATGTGATTTTTCCTCTTTCTTTCCATCCTTCCTTTCTTTTTTTAAATCTGAGCTTTCTCGTACAAAATGACTAATAAGGAAAGGTTGTAAATGACTACACATATATAATATATATTGGATTGCTTGCTGCTTTAGAGGGATGAAGGGACGGAAGAAAGGATAGAATTTTGAACTCGAAACTTTTTAAAGAAATGTTTACAAATTGTTTTAACATGTAATGTGGGGGTGGGGCAAAGGTATAAAAAAATTACTGGGCATTTTAGAATATGCCATTATTTGTTTTAGCTTACGAATAGTTTGGGAAAAAATAATATATTTTATAAACACCTAATTCATTAGTTCTTATATGTGGCCATTTGGTAAGAGACATTACACATACAGTCTAAGAGCTATTACATTGTTGTCCATAGCATATTAAAAGACCTCAAGGAAGATCAATATTATTTTGGATCATTCCCCTATAAAAAATTAGTGGAAAAACACTGATGAGAATTAACATAGAATAAGAAGGCAGGAATAAGCTGTGATCTCTATCAATGGAAGGAATAGCCATCAATCTTCCTATTTACTAGTAATACTAGCCTAGGGATAAATAAAGTTGAGGTAAGACTTTAAGTATTGAGGTATTAAATAGAGATAATACTCCCTTAACAATAACTTCTTCAAAAGCACTTTATTCATGCACACCATGGTTTTTGGTTTTTTGGTTTTTTTGCGGGGGGTGGGGGGAGAGGGGAAGGTTAAGTATATTAATTTGTTTTTGCCAAAATAGGAAAGGCACAGATATAAATGGTTCTGCTGAAGTGTTCCACAAGCCATAAAGAAGTACCATTAATTTAGCATGCTACTGAGGTGAGATTAAGGCACTAAGGATGGTGGATTCAGTAAGACTCCTTTGTTCTAGTGAACTAGGAAGAAAGCCTTCTTTGGGGATGGGATGAAGCAGAATGGGGGGGCGGTGTTGAGTGGGTAGGAGGCTCTTTAGCCTCTCCCTCCAAAACTGTGACCATGGGGTAAGGCCCTTCTCAAAAAGTCAATGGTCCTAAGTCATAACTTTCAACATTTCCCCATGCAGGGAAATATGCATGGAGCCTGGGCCAAGAAGTAGAAGAGAATGTATGTTGTAAAGGAAAGAACAAGGGCTTTTATATTAGGATGACCAGGACTTAAATCTCAGCTCACTTCTTACTACCTATGTGACCTTGGGCACATAGTAACAACTTTCAACCTTAGTTTCTTTACTGTAAAAATGAAGTTCAAGACCTCTGTTCAAGATCTTTTTTGAGATCCTGAGTCATTAATGACCTTACAAAAATCCCCCAAAACACATATAACTCCACACAAATCCACAGGCAACAGTTATGGAACAGTGCTAGGGAGAGAAATTCTACTTCCACACTGGGAAAGAATTACTTTTAAATCCACAGTTCTCCTTTCCAGGTACACATAATTTCAAGGGAATTATCTATCAGTACTCTTCTCTATAGTCAGGAATTGGTCATTTTATCAAGGAATCTTGACCAGAAAACCCACTGGAATGTTCCATAACACATTCCAAACTATAAATGTCAAAATACATGCTAATTATTCAGTCTGGTACCTCTGGATGCATTTCTTAAAGAATAACTTAAGAAGATTGAAATTGTAATCAAATTACAATGAAAGGATATGATGAGTTTAGAACAACCAATGTTTTCTCACAGTTTGAAAATGGGCAATGAGAATAGATTCATAAATAAGTCAGATATCAATATTGTAAATTACTTAAAAAGAAATGCTGGGGTTATTTTTTTACTTCATATGCTAGGAGAGAATAATGGATAGAGTTAGACTTGGCAACAAGAAGACATGACGTCAATCCCTGTCTCTGAAACATACGAAGACTAACTATCCCAATACCAGTATTCTAACTTCTCAGTGCTGTTAAACTGAGTTGCAGACATGGTGCTGATCTGAATCAGTAGAAGTTACCTCATCCAGGCATTTCCTGTGTCAATAAAGTCACAAATCTAGTCACTATCAATATTTTGAATTACTTTTTAAAAAAAACCCTAAAAGGTGGTTTTTCTACTTGAGTTGCTAAGAGGAGTCAAATTAATTTGCCAGACATGTGGATTTTTAAAACCTTCTAAATGACTCAAACACTTAGGACTAAAATGATCCTTTCATTCATTTTTGCAGCAGCTAGAGGAAAGGAAAGGGAGAAGAAGAAAAAGGGTGAAGGGAGAAAAGGAGGAGAGAAAGAGATTACAAATTTTTATTCACAAATTAGATGCTAATATTTTTCCCTCCCCACCTACCCCTAACCCTCATTTTATTCCTTCACAAAATTACTTAAAACACATTTTGTATTTTTAATGTGTATGTGCTATTTCCTCTGAAAAGGATGTAAGGTCCTTGTGGACTTGTGTTTTTGTCTTTGCATCTCCAGCGCCTGGCATACATTAGGTACTTAATAGTTTAAATGAATTACTGACTTGTTCCATTCAGGTCGACCATTAAACCATGCTGTACATGCTCCTGTATAAGCTGCAAAGTCCTTTCAAAGATTTCCCCAGCTCTTGCTTGTTCCACAGTGTAAGGATCTCTCGGATATCGAAATAAGGCCAACAAGTCATTTGGGGAACGAGGGCGGCTAACAAGTTAAAAGGAAAAGAAAAAAGGGAGAAAACACAAATCATGTGACCATACTACTAGAAGACAGTTGGAGTAGAGGAACAAACCACCAATATACAGAAATGACGTTTTTGCTTTTTGCTATTTCCACAGCTGAATAATCCATAGAAAAAGAATGTACTATACCTTATTCACTCATCCAAAAGCAGAAAGCAAATTAAAAAAAAAAAAGAAAAAATATCTGTAATTAATACAAAAGAAAACACAACACTGATTAAAATAACAGAGCTGTGTATGACAAATATATTTATAGATTTTTTCTAATGTTTTGCTTTTATCAGATCACTACCATAACAAAATAGTTCATATTAGGTAAATGTTTTATTTGTGAATCATAGATATGTTCTTATTTGGAAGGCCAACTTTTCCAGATAGATTGGTAAGCCTTATTAACCAGATGTCAATGCTATTTGTTGCTTAAAAACTAAAAAGCAATTGAATCCTTCGGCAGCAAACAAAAGACTAGTAAAATTTATATATGGAAGTATATGGATTTTCAAAAAATTGTCCCTGTCAATCAGAGGACTGCAGATTCAATTTTTTAAAAATCTCTACTGTACCTGTCAAACAGATGTGTCCGTGTTGAATTGATGGCTCTATCCACTGTTGCTATTGCCTCTACAATTGAAGTGGCAACAAAAGGATCTCCATTTCGACTGACATCAGGAACTACAAAAGTACCAAGAAGTTGCCCATTACCAGAAAAAAATACCTATACATGTTACTCATAAAATTATGTCTAGACACTACATCACTAAAACTTACAAAGAAGGACACATTTTTTTTTGTCTCAGGTTAATTTTTTTTTAAACCAAAGTTTGTTATTCATCACCAACTCTATTCAAAGGTATTTCCTTTGCATTGAGGAAATTAAGAATTTTCATTTTCCAGACAAGATTCTGTAGGTAAGAGGGGAGGGAGATTAAGCTGTCTGAACAGCAAGCTGCTTGACTGCTTCACGACAAAGTCATGGGAAAAGTTAATGATAGACTATAGTGAATGGCTCAGAACAGAATGAAAAGCACTAGTCACACAGTTTGATCTCAGATGGATTTTGCATTTACTCTTTAAGTTTTAGCACATCTAAGCGAAGTGCACATTTCCATCCCCACAATCCAAGAAGAACAAACATATGATATAATGGCTGAATTAGTGAAATCATTCTGAATATGTTCTTAGAATTGCTAATATCAGTGTCTGATCTAGAAATCCGAGTGGCCATATGCTGACTTGAATATAGACATTCTTTTAAAGTTTAGACCTCTACAGAAAAAAGCTTTCATGGGCCCCAAAATTACATATAATTTAAGATACCTAATATATTTATGCATATATACACACAAACACACACACACACACACAAAATACACATATATATTTACACACATGCACACACACAGTACAATGGGTAGAACACTGGACCTGGAGTCAGAAAGATAAGTTCAAATCTGACCTCAGATATATACTAGCTGTGTGACCATGCCCATGTCACTTAATCTCTGTCTGCCTCAATTTCCTCATCTGTAAAATATGAAAATAATAATAGTACCTACCTCCTGGGGTTGTCTTGAGGGTGAAATGAGATAATTATTATAAAGCACTAAGCACCATACACATAAATGCTATATAAATATTAGCTATTATTATTTGGGTTATATAATTATTATATAAACATATAATACCGGAAGGGTCTTGTGCACACTGGACTAGAAATTATAAAAGACCTAAGTTCACGTCCTGACATACTCAGCTGAGCAACTATAAACAAACTGATTGACCTCTCTGACCTTAGCTTCCTCATCTGTAAAATTGGGATGATAATAACGCTGGCAATATGCTCCCTTAACAGGGTTATAATGATGAACAAATGATGGAAATATGGTGTGCAAAGTGCTTCATAGACCTAGAAGTACTGATTATTTTTCCTTCTTAAAAGGGATTAATAGTTTAAAGGATTGAGGAAGGAGACAGAAGAAATGTCAGTGAGATAAAAACAAAAAGTATTTTATAAATTTTTTTAAGTCGAAAGTCTTAAAGCATTATGTAAGTGGGCCAGATATTATTATGATTTCTACATCCTTCTTCAGAGATGTACCACATCAGAGAGACAACTCTCCAAATCTGTGCATCAGGGTTCATTCCTATTTCCAACAAGTCTGCTGATCCTCTCCAAAGTGCTTTCTTGCTGCTACTGCTTGGAAACTGAAAGAAGCAGGAGGATCAGAAAGAAGGAGGAAGAAAGCTATAGTCATTCTTTTTTAAGGTATGATAGCTGATCATCCTGATTTAAATGGGACAAGAGGGAGAAGCTGAAGAGCTTAAATCTGGGATGGGGAAGACAGTGGCAAGGGTGCGTACCAAGAACTATCCTCATTTTCTCAAATGCAAGACCAAGGAGTGAATTTTATTTTCTTCTCTAGTTATAAGGTAATAGAATATAAGACCTGAAAGGGGTGTTAAAGACCATCTACCAACATTTCTCATTTTATAGATCAGCAAACTGAAACCCAAGGAGATAAAGTAATTTTCCCAAAGTTGCTAATTTATAATAAGATCAGTTGAAGGAAATGTTTTTTTTAAAATAATAATGATAATGGGGGAGGATAGATGGTGCCGTGAACAGAGCACTGGTGCTGGAGTCAGGAGGACCTGAGTTCAAATCCCACCTCACACACTTAACGCTAGCTAGCCGTGTCACCTTGGGCAAGTTACTTAACTCCAATTGTCCCTCCAAAAAAAGGGCAAAAAAAAATTTATAATGATAATGAAACAGCAACAACAACAATAGCAGAAACTGGCATTAATACAGTGTCTGGTATATGCCAGGCAGGTGCTAAACATTTTACAAATATCTCATTTGATCCTTAAAACATTTTGGAAGGACAGTGCTATTCTTGCCTCAGAAACAGAGGCAAACAGAGGTTAAGCAAATTGCCAAGGACACACCGCTAAGTAAGAACCTGAGGCCAAATTTGAACCCAGGTTTTCCTTTTCTCCAGAACCAGAGCTCTATCTACTGTACCACCTAGCTGCCGCTGGGAAAAAAGAAACCAGGAAAAGAAAACATTCAGGTTAAAATGAATCTTATTCATTTTATTTATATTTAATTATATCTCTCTTATGATACATGGGAAAGGAATCAGATGTTTAATTTGGCCCAAAGGACAGAACTAAGAACTAAGGATAGAAGCTTCAAAAAAGCAAATTTAGCCTTGATGAAAGACAGCAGGAAATTCACCTTCTTAACAATTAGGGTTTTCCAAAAATATAGAGGGTGGCTGCATACCACAGTGGATAGAATACAGGCCTAGAGGAGGGAAGACTCATCTTCACAAGTTCAAATCTGGCCCCAGACACCGACTAGCTGTGTGACCCTGGGCAAGTCACTTATCCCCGTTTGCCTTAGTTTCCTCATCTGCACAAATGATTTGAAGAAAGAAATGGCAAATCACCCCAATATCTTTGCCAAGAAAACCCCAAATGGGGTCATGGAAACTCAGAACATGACTGTAAGCAACTGAAAAACAAATAACATAAAGAGCTATTTCTGGAAGTAATGGGTTATCTTTAGAGAGCAGATGAACACTTGTTGGTTGGTATTGTTTGTCTTTGGTTTTTTGGAGGGGGAAAGGCAGGGCAACTGGGGTTAACAGCTAGTGTTAAGTGTCTAAGGTCATAATTGAACTCAGGTCTTCCTGACTCCAGAACCAGTGATGTATTCACTGCACCACCTAGCCACCCCACTGTAGCTGATTTTTAACTAGTGTTCTTGCCTTCAGGTAAGTCCCTGAGTGTTCTGCCACAACTAATATCAATTTCATTATATCATTCATCTGCTAATAAAGTTTCCATGATTCCATATTATTTACTAAGGTAAGTCTTAACTCTTTTCTTTAGCTTTCACAGTGCTCCATAATCTGACCCCATCTTATCAACCTGTATAGCCCAACACAGCCCCCAAATACCTTCCATTTCAATCAAAGAAACTTCTTCATTGTTCCTGGAACATACCAAATAAATGTCTTCCTATGAGCTTATATGATTCATGCACTCCTGTCTCTCAATGTGTTTAAATATGATACATCCTGAAATTTACCAGTTCAAGTCTTCCTTCTTCTATAAAGCTTCCTTAAATATACTTTAACCCACTTTGATGTATCCTTTCTCACTATTTCTATAATATTTTCAATCTGCATCATCAACCTTAGCTCTAAAGAATCTGTTTGCTTCTGTGTCATATGTAAATAGAAAACTTCTCTCTCTAACCAGACACTAATCTCTTTGAGAGAAGAAGAAATGCTTTGCCCATTTTCCATAGCCCCTAATGCAGTTGTGATATATACAGCAGATGATTAAAATCTTTTTTCTATGGTTCAAATTGATCTATATGTCCTTTCTTATGCAACTTCATAAATATGCATCTTTCACCTTATGCTGGCAATTAATAATGAGGATTTACTTCATTTTGCAATTGAAGTATCTTCTACTGTAGAAGGGCATGGTTTTAATGGATCAGATCTCGTGTGTGTGTGTGTGTGTGTGTGTGTGTGTGTGTGTGAAAATATATGAATCAAGGACTTTTTCTGAACAAATCTTCCATTTCTGAACCATCTTACCTATGCAGGTCAATGAAAGACTAAATAATACTATTTTGAGAGCAATTTCAAGAGTAATTTTACTGAGGGGAGTAAAGGTGGGTTCATTGGTGTGGGAGATAAGGAAGGAGAATATTTCTTCCATCAGTGCAAATCTATAATTCATAATCTTAGAGAGCTACCTGGAGAATTTAAAGAGCTTGAGTGACTTGGTTCAACTGTTAGTATTTGTCAGAAGCAGTAATTACATCCATATCAATCCACTACATCACTTACACAGGTAAATCTTGTGGAAAGAACTAATTAAGCTGACTTTAAAAATGGTCTGGTGTAGTGAGAAGAGCATCAAGTTGGGAATTTTTCCATTGGTTTAGCTCTGTCCCCTTTGGGTTAGAATCTTAGAAAATCACTCATGTTAAAAAAAAAAAGAAAATTACTCATGCCTTAGTTTCCATATCTACAAAATGAAGAATTTTGTCTCCTTAACTTGTAACATCACTTTCTTCTCTAAAATTCTACAATAAAATATTTCCAAATGAACAATCTGATTTTTACACCGTAGGATCTTGGTGCTTGCTGAGTCACATAACTTGTACACATTATAAGAAATAATTCCTATTGGCATGGCTAATTCTTACCATTAACACTTAGGACCATACTAACTGAGGAATATCCAATTGTGTTCCGGGCAATACATTCATATCGACCTTCATCAGCAGGTCCAACATCATTTATGGTGAGAAATCCCTCTGAACTAATATGAAATTTGCCACTTTCAGTCACCTGCACTCCATCCTAGAACAAAACAGAACAAAAATTAGTTGTTTGGAAAAAGAAGACGCAGTCTTTCCTGTGCTTATTTTTCTCTTAAATGATTTTCCAAACAGGAATCTCTTAAGGTTTCCCCTCAGCCTAGCATAAAATTGAGCCCCAGAAGGAATTTAATCTATTTCACTCAACACCAAACATTAACAATAAGTAGTATTCCAACATCTGTCAAGGAAACCATAGCAATTCACTAAAAAAATCAAAGTGAAACAAAAAATCATCACTTAAATAAAAGTACAGCATATGTGCCCTGAGTACATTCTTACCTATTATAATCTTAACAAAGTTTTCAACCTGAGAGAATTAAAGAAAATCCTCTAAAATGGGCATGGTCTTTTAAAGCAGACTTTACACACAAAACAAAACCATCAATGCCCTTTCTTGCTTCCCATTTACCTATGTTGCAGGCCAACTCTTATTTGAAATACAAAGCAAGAACTAAAAAAATAAAAACAAAAACAACCCCCCCACAACACTTTTGAGCATGACATAGCCTTAGTCAGGGGTTTTTGGCTTTTCCACTAGGAGGATTTGCAAAAGAAAAGAAAAAAGAAGTGGATTACTCCGTCTTCTACTATATAAAACAGGGAAAAATTCAGACCTAAGGGTAGTTAGGTGATATAATGGTAGAGTAGTAGTGTGGAACTTTCATCCTTGGCTTAAAGGCCACATGTGGCCCTCTAGGTCCTAAAGGGCAGCACTTCAACAGAATCCAAACTTCACAGAATAAATTCTCTTAATAAAAGGATCTGTTCTATAAAACTTGGACTCAGTCAAAAGGCCATACTTGAAGACCTAAAAGGTTACATGTGGTCTCAAGGCCACAGGTTCCCCACCCCTGGGTTAGAGTGTTGGGCCTAGACTCAGGAAGACCTGAGTACAAATTTTACCTCAAACTGGTTGACTGAGCAAGTTACTTAACCTTTGTTTGCCTCAGTTTGTCCTGAACTATAAAACAGGGGTAAAAATTGGACCTTTCTCCCAGGGTGGGTGAGAGGATCAAATGAAATATTTTTTGTAAAACACAGCACAGCGCTTGGCACAACAGTAGGTGCTTGTTTCCCTCCTTTCTTTGCTATCCAAACTTCTATCAACTAAAATTGTCCCTGAAGCAGGTCATTGAGTCCCTTGGTAGATTCCAGAGGTTCTTTTAATGTGGATCAGGAAAAATACATTTCAATTTTCTCTAACCTCTAGCTGAAAGCATTTACTTAATTATGAATGTAGATGAATCTCCCCACCTCCGCCCCTCTTCGAGGAGTCTATAACATTCACAAGAATGCCAAAGGTATCCATCACAAATTTTCAAAAGATTAGGAATCTCTACCCTAAAGAAACTCTTCGGGGTTTTCACTTGTTCCTGACCAAATACAATTCTTAGGAATAGGGAACTCTCTAATTCTATAAATGCCGTAGGAATAGAAGATATTTCTTCAAACCACCTTGGGGCTTTTGCAATACTCATCTTTCAAAGAAGTATCACATATTCTCAATATCTAATAAATAAAGACTGTTGGGAGTCAGGACACATGGTTCCAGCTCTGTCTCTAGCTTGGACAAGTCATTTAACTTTTCTAGGATTCAGTTTTCTAATCTATAAAATGAAAGAGGTGAGGAAACTTGGCAAAGAGGAGCAGTTTTTTTTTTAAACATATCTGGAAGGAAAAAGAACAAATGAATATTATCTGAACACTTTTTCATTCTCTTGGTTATGAATATTGGGGGGAGGGAAAGAAGATAAAAGCTTGTTACATTGTTTTGAATGTTTATCGTTTCTGTTGGCAAATACTGTTGACCTTAAAATATATAAATCTAAGTTTCTTTAAAGTAAGGATGTTTTTTTTCCTATTTCTTTGAATCCTGTGTGCTGAGCACAGTGTCATGCACACAGCCAGGTGTTTAATAAATGTTTGTTGAATTGAACTGAAGAAAAAATGGTTAATGAAAGGACTGGATTTGAATCCAAAAGTTCTAAATACTACTGTTCCATTTATTGTCTTTCCTTCTTTTCAAATTCAATTTAATTTGAAAAAATGTTTAGTAAGATAACAGGTCCAAAATGAAATTTTATACCAAGCAGAACAAGGAAGAAACAGATGAGCATACTGCATTTTACTCCTGGGTAGAATATACAAAAAATTCAGAATCATGATTACAGATAAACACGACACATATATGCAAAAACAAAGTAAATAACTAACCGAGCCACTAATGACCCAAGTTGTGCATGTTTATACATATACAATTTATACAAGTGTGAACATGCACATGTATACATATGGCTATACACAATATATGTACATAGAATCACATGAATATATACATAAATGCATACATGTGCAAATGTGTCCAAACAGGAATGTATGCATAAATTTGCATGTATGTGATATATTACACATGTACATTACTGCGTGTGCATGTATTATCTTCTGTGCATTCATGTTTGTGAATGAAATTTCTCTATCATGAAATCTCCTTGGCATCACAAGCGGGAAAGATATTTGTGGACAAAAGAGACAAGAGTCAAAAACAGTGCTACAAAATGTAGTAGCAGGTTCCTCTTAACTGACTTGCCTATTTCATTTGAATGGTGGCTGTAAGACTGCTATTCTTGGTCATTTCATTAAAAAAATTATTTTTAGATGTAAGTTTTCAGAATTTCTTCTAGTTGGGGCACAGCTCCAAATCTATTCTTTGTGACACTTCTCTGCTGCTTTCTGCTGAGAGATGGGACAGGCAGCTGTGAGCTGCTCCACACTTAATTAACTTCACCAGATAGTAGTAAAGTCCAAACTACATTTCTGTGCTCTTAAGAAATTCAGCCACAGAGATTATCTCATTCTTACCTTATTCCATGTTATTACTGGCACAGGCTCTCCTTGAGAACTGCAAGGAATCTGCACATTGGTGCCAACCTCCACTGTCATATCCCTTGGGACGCTGGCAAACACGGGAGTAACTAGAAGAAAAGTGACATGTGACTACTCAATGGCCAGATGATAAAGCCTGTAAAAAACTGCAAGGAATTACAAATAGAAACTGAAAACATGATAATCCCTCTTCTTGACCACATGAATCATTCAATTCCAATCTATACATATTTTAAAGCACTTATATACAAAGCATCAAGCATAAAGCCTATTCTAAGATACTGGATAACAATAACCAAAATCAAAGTTTCTATTCTCCATAAGATGTCATTTTACCATGTGAATGGGGTTGGGAGGTGGGGGTAGGAAGGGTACAACATATATACAGGTCAATATATTACAAATGACCAATCAATCAAGAAGCTTTTATTAAGCACTTAACCTGTGTTAGATACTGGCATTATAAAAACAGAAATGACAATTTCTGTTCCCAAGAATCTTGTATTTCTAACAGGAGAGATGTAATTTACATACATATGTATAAAAAAGATATACAACATACGTAAAAGGTAACTGTAGAGGGTAGGCACTAGCAATATGAAATATGTACATGCAAATGTATACATAAGATACAATACAATATAGTTACAAGGTAGCTGTAGAGAGTAGGACAGTGGTGATATGGTGGAATGATGGGGATAACGGAGAGATTCAGAGACTGTACAGTAGGAATGGTGGAGAAAAAAAATAATTGGTGATATCCCAGAAGAGAAGCACTGGGCTGATCCCTGAAAGGAAAACGCAGGATTCAGCAGAACTAAACATAAAGGAGCGCATTTCAGACATGAGAGACAAACTAAGGCAAATACAGGGAGATAGAATGCCAAGTTCAGGAAATCTAGTTCTGTTAGAACATATTGTATATAAAGAGGAACAATGCAAAAATAAGGCTGAAAAGGTTGGAGACAAATCGTAGGGGACTTCAGTGTCCCCAGTTGTAATGGTAATGGTAATCTGAAGATCTTCCCTGCCCCTTAATAAGCCTAAGGGAATTTGAGGACCTTCACTGTCCCCTAATAGGCTGGACCTATTAACCACTGGACATGGAAACTGTGGTGGGAGGAGTTTGCTCAAGGGTGGAGCAGAACCCACAGGAAGCTGGGAGTCAGAGCAATTAGAGCTGGAAGGAGGAGAGGACACATTCAGCAGACAGTTAGGCTTATGAGTAAATGTTTGTGGGAAGGCTAAAGGATGGTATGGCGGCTTCCTACTGTGTTATAGCTTATTAATGTCTTTGCTACTATGATGGATTTGAGTTTCTGGTGTTGGGATTTGGTTTTCTGGAGTCTGAATAAATGTTTTACTTCTGTCTTCTATATGTAAAGTCTGTTATAGTTTGCAGTTGAACACTATGCCAACATATTTACAGTCACCATAAGCACTGTGAATATTGCATTGGTGCTACACCAGTGGACACCTGCAGCAGCCCACTCAAATGTTAATCTCTGTTCTCTCACACAGCACTCCTATACTATCCTATCTCAAAGTCTGTATCATCCCCACCTTACTGCACCACAGCTAATTAGAACACTCCCACTTTCCTGAAGTAGTGAATTCCTACACTTCTAGGGAATGGTACAAGTAAAGGCTGTTAAATGAGGTTTTAGAGAAGACATGAGAAGAAAGCAATTGAATACAAAGCTGTGTATTCAAATGAGTAAGGCTTAAACAGAAGGTTGGCCACCTACTCATGAATGGTTTTGGTCACAGCAACTCAACAAACCATATGCTGATGGTGGAGATGCAATCCTTTACAGGAAATGTTACCTACACCATCACCTGAAATCAGTGAGTTCTTGAAATATAAGGATATTAGAATAACTGAAAAGCAAGAGAAAAGGAATGGGAAAATATTATCAGGTGATCAAGGAACTAAGAAATAAAATGAAACAGAATCTGTTAAAATGTTGCCCTAAAGTAGAGCTATTTTGTGGGTGAAGTTTTGGGGGATATTTAAATAAGTATCACAGGAGAGTAAACAAAAGCTTGTTAATTGAAAAATAGATTTTTAAAAAATTTAAATAAGGATCTCATTTATCAAACAATGTCAATTCCACCGCAGTTCATAAAAAACCTCTTACTACTCAGTCATTAGACAAGAATAAGTCAGTCTTTTGAGTGTTATTATGCTTGCTTTACCAGAACTAAAAGAAAACCTGTTTTCACATATGCTTACAAACTTTTTTTGAAACTTAAAGCCAAAGAGTTAAGGAGCAATAATATGATTTAACAAGAAACTTTATAAATCCATATTTTAAAAGTAAAATATGTAATTCCTAATAAGGAACAGTGAAATGACAGTCAATAAACATGAATAAATATATTTGCTCTAAAATAAATGTTCACAATTCCCCCTCCACACCCCTAACCCAAGAGTAGACTTTACCTCTAGGCTGCACTGTCAAATGCACAGCCACCCTCTGAGAGCCTATGATATTGACAGCTTGGCATTCATACTGTCCCTGGTCATGAAGGGCAACTCCTGAAATCCTCAAAGTTCCAGATGAAAGAACTAGATGTCTTCTATCTACTGAGAGTTGACTCCCTGAAATATAATAAGAGAAAGTTGTTTTGTTGGCACTGTAAGGCTAGAGAGAGAAGCATTATAGTGTAATAGAGAACTAGCCAAGAAAAGTGGAAACCTTGGGTTTAAAACCTACCTCTGACACATTCTGGTAGAGGGGTGCTGGGGTCAAATCAAACCTGCTCTACAGAGATATCTGTTAAATTTTCAATGTGAACATTTATACCTTAGAAATGGTAAAACACTGCAAATCATGGCTTGGTTTATTGTTTTTTGACTTGACTTGAGAACATAATGGAGATAAATTTTAATAATGCAGATCAAACTTAAAAGAATGTCATACCTCAAAGATCTACTTGTTAAACATTTGCCAGCACATCTCAATATACTGGCTGTGTAATTTTGATAAGTTACTTAATCTTTTGGTGCCCTAGACACCCTAAGGTGTCTTATTCCCTAAGAGTGTGATTTGAAGAACAAGTGCCGATCTGCTTTCGTAGAGGGAATTCTTCAACAAGAAATATCAAAACCAATGAAATCACAGATCAGCTTTTGTTTTTAAAGAACATAGTGGTATAATAAATGATTTGAAATAGATAGGAAATCATAAATTTGGCAAACCTGGACAGCACTTTTTTGATTACCAGTCTGAGATAGCAATCACTGCAAAAGTTTATTCAATAACATGAGGTCAGCGTAAAGAGTATTAACCTTTTATTCTAAAGGCCCTAAATCCACTTATCAATCCCCAATCCCTGAATATTAACTCTGGTCTGCATGAATCCATATGAAATTTGCTTCAGTGGGGGTATCAAATAAAGTCAAGAGTTCATTGAGTCTAATGCATCCCCTGGCTCTAGACTAGTACTATTCTCCCTGTTTACATCAGGACAGAATGTGAGAGAAACCAACTACGTACCCATGTACTAGAGATCAGATATGAGTATCCCATGAAGAGACTTAAATTCAAAAGATGAAGGCACCTTGGGCCCAATACTTATCTACCTATAGTAGATCTGTTGCTGTCTAGGCTCTATAAATATCATTTTATGGGTAATCAAAATTAGTAAAATTTTCAAATAATATAATTAGCTAACAAAATATGGAACATATATATATATTTCACAGTACAAATATTAAAAATGTAATGTCAGTATCAATATTAAAAACAGTGCAAGAAAGTTTAGACTTTAATAAATTAAAAGCTTTTTTCCCATTTTAAATACAACTGCCTCCCCAACTGTGCCCAACCCCCACCATGACTTTCCCAAAATACCTTTTGCTTGTCTTCTGATATCACTTGGCAACTTAATTTAACTTAACCCAGATGGCCCAACATAGAGGGACTAGGAAGGGAGAGAGATCACTATAAATTCAGAATTGGACAATCCAACTAGCTAGTGAAGCCAGGTTTTCTCAGCATTTGAGGTAATGATACACAGAGTGTACATAACCCAGCAATGGAAGCGTTACACATATAGGACTTTTAGGAGTCTGCAGAGAATAAGTCACGTCCCAGGCTCAGAGAGTTAGTTTTGGGAAGACCCAGCTCATCTGGTCTCAGGCCAGCAAGTCCCTAGATCAGTGGTTCTCAACATGTGGGTTGCAATCCTAAGACCATCAGAAAACACGTATTTTCAATCATCTTAGGAACCAAGACACCACTTGTCTATCCATCTCCAGGTGGGCTCACCCACATACAGATACACCTACATACAAGTATTAAAGGGTCGTGGCATTAGAAGGTTGAGAACCACTGCCCTATACTGACAGGAAAAAGGAAAGTTTACCCTAAAAACCTATATGAATGACAGGAAATTGTACTTTCCATAGTTGTTTTTTTTTAACCTGTGTTCTTGGGGTGGGAGAAAAGAAAAAAGTGATGTATAGTATTAGAAATCTCACCTCCTTTAGTCCAGGCAATAACTGGATGTGGATATCCCTGTGCTTCACAGTGGAAATCAACTGTGTGGCCCTCGATAACAACTCTGTCTTGAGGGGTAACAGTGAAATGAGGAACAGCTGCAGGAAGAAAATAAATTAATAGAAAAAAGTAGGTCAAAGGGGAAATGAATAATTTCAAAATATTATAGTACAGATGTAAATGACTATAATGTAAAAACAAAAAGGTGTATCAAGAACACTCCCTTCTATATTCTGTACATTATCTTTTAAAAAGTTGTCTGATGATTTCCTTGGATCTATTTAGACCATTCTCCTTTTCTTGGAAGGATGAGTGTAATGGAAAGCATAATACCGTGAAAAATGCTAGATTCTTGTGTCAGAACACCTGGGACCAAATCTCACCTTTTCTCTAAGAGTTTCATTTTTGTCTTTTTCTTTAATACCAAATAAATTGTCAAGTACAGAGCAGTCATTCTAAAATTTATTCAAATGAACTGTATTACTGAGTAAATGTAAAATCTTTTGTGAGGCAATCAAGGTTGTTGGGACTACCTTACGTTTCCAATTTTATTCCCCCTCTGATCAAAATAGACTATTCTATAGCTTACTCCTCCTACCAATAAAGCAGAATCCATAATCTCTAGAGGCAGTCCAGTTCTAGTTCCATATAGCTCTACTTATTAGGAAGTTTTATTCTTATAGATGTGTCTCACTTCTTCATATATACTAGAAATCAAACTTTTATCCAATATATTTATTTCAAATGTGTTTTACTCCAATCCGTTCCTATACTGTCTTTACATGTTTCTTCCTTAATGACGAGAATAAAATATAGAATATTAGTTATTCCTGTTGTTTCTTTTACCTCCTAGGAAGATGAAATCATCATTAAAGCAGTTTAAGAAGTTATCATCAGCTCAATTTTTATCAGAGAAAGATGCAATAGGTGAAGCCTGCCATCAGGCGCTATATATACATATATATATATACATATATATATAATGTGTCTGTGTGAGGTTTATCATCTGCTTCTCATTCATTTCCTTCTTTCAACTGTACTAAATACAACAAATTCTCACCACAGTATCACTTGTGCTTCTTTGTCCACTGATTCATATATTCCACTACTCCCCAGCTCCATGTAGTCTTCACATATAATTTGATTCTGCCCCCTCTTTTATCTTTTATACCATTGGCATATTTTAATTATGACTCGTGTCCCATCAAGTCTCAAACTGCTATCCCTGCACTGAAGTCTTTAGTTTAGTTTAGTTTTGTTTCCGAGTTGAATTCAACCTGCATTTTGTGAGCATGTACTCTGTGCAATGCACCATACTAGGTGGTCAGGACATAAGACTGTCCCTCGCCTTCAAGGTGACATGCTACTGGATACAATTAGTAAAGCTGAGGTATGCACAAGATAGTTTCAAGAACCAAAGAACAGTAACACCTGGGAGAAGAGGAAGACTAGGAAAGGCCTAGAGCAGGAAGTAGCACTGGAACCATACTTTGAAGGAAGCCAGGACTTCTATAAAGTGGAGCTGAAGATGGAATACATCAAAATACAAGAAGGTGGACAATGGAATGCAATATACAAATATCAACTAACAAGCTGGGGAAAATATGAAATAAAGACTAGAAAAGTAGTTTAAAGCCAGATTATGGAGGGAATTCAAGGCAACACTGAAGATATGTATCTTTTCCCAGAGGTAATAGGAAGATCCTGAAAATATTCAAGTGGAAAAGGTGATAGAGTTCGAGATATATTTTATGAACAGCAGTCTGGCAATTTGTAGAGGACTGACTATAATGGAAAAGAAGGAAAGCAAGGAGAACAATTAAAAGGCTGTTGCAATAGTCAAAACTAGACGTGATTAGAGCCTGAACTAACAGGGCATAAATGTGAGTAAAGAGAAGACAACTGTGACAGATGCTGAGGAAGTGACAAGATATGGCCATTGATGGAATAAGCAGATAAAGCATGAGAGTACGGAAAATGGAAGAGTCAAGGATAATTGCAACGTTTCAGATATGAGTTGCTGAAAGAACAGTGACATCAACAATAGAAATTGGAAAGCTTAGAGGAAGGAAAGTTTTGTTGGGTAATCTGAGTTCCATTTTGGATAATGTTGAATATTGTCTTATTATTATACAATGAATATTCTCTCCACATATTTGTGTATTTTGAGAATTGTTGGTTCTCTAATTCTGAATGCTGTGGGATGTTTTTGTTTCTTCTACTTGCAGTTTATCAATCCTTGCAATATCTGACAAGGTTAGCATGTGGGCAATTTCTTCCCTAATATATAGCAGGTTAGGTTTTGTCATGGTTTTTTTTAAGTGATAAAAGGATATAAAACAGATTAAATTAAAGGAATGCCCAAGGACATTCTCTTTTAATGATTAACACTCATTAGGTCTTTATTAGAATACTATAATCATGTTGGGAGCATGAAACCTGAAGAGAAATGAAGAAGATATGGAAGAAAAAATGGAATAAAAGGTAAAAGACAATAAATACAGGAAGGGAGAGATAGAATAAGGTAAATTATCTCATATAAAAGAGGCAAGAGAAAACTGTTACAATGGAGGGGAAGAACAGGGAGGTAAAAAAGAATGGGTCAACCTTACTCTCACTGAATTTGGCTTAAGGAAGCAATAACACACTCAACTGGGTATCTTAACCTACAGGAAAGTAGGAGGGAAGGGGATAAAAGGAGGGATAGAAGAGAGATCAGATTGGGGGAGAAGGTAATTAGAAGCAATCGCTTTTGAAAAGGGACTATAATGATACTGGGATTTGAAGATCTTCCATGCCCCTTGAACTTGCTGATGTAGCAGGAAGGAGTGGAGCAAGACAAAACCCAAACCAAGCTCACGTCTGTGCTGTGGTGACTGGAAGCAGCAGTAGCAAGCAGTAGCGGCTGAAGTTGCCACATGAACTCCTTTTTCTTTGAACCTGCCAGAACCTCTGCTAAGGACTCCTGCTGAGGATTGCCAGGGACAGGAACTGCAGGGGAGACAGAGCTGCTGGGAGCAAGCTGCCTGGACACTGAGCAGTTGTAGCGAGTGAGAAGAGGAGGATCTTTGCCTGAAGTAGCCTGTCCTATTTTGAAGGCTTGAGAATGTGGGTGTTTACTACTTTAACTATATGTCCCAACTTCATAACTACTGTGTTGGCTTTGACTTTCTGGTTTGGGGACTCAGTTTTCTGGTATTTGAATAAATGCTCTAGCTATATTTCCCATGTAGAGAGCCTGTTACATTTTGTGATTAATAATCATATCAGCATACTTATAGTTACTGTAAGCATTGTGAATACTGCACTGTTGATCCAGGGACAGGGTCAAAGCAGAAAAAAGAATAAGTGGTGGGAGGGATAGGATAGAGGGAAATATAGTTAGTCTTTCATAATATAACTACTATGGAAATATTTTTGCATAACTACATATGTACAACCTATATTGAATTGCTTGTCTTCCCAATGGGAGTGGGGGAGGAGGGAAAAAGGGAAAGAATCTGGAAATCAAAGTTTTAAAAACAAATGTAAAAAATTGTTCTTGTTTTTTTCACATGCAAGTGGGAAATAAGATATACAGGCACTGGAGTAGAGAAATCCATTTTGCCTTATTAGAAAGTTGGGAGGAGGAGGGAGGATATAAGAGAACAGATTGGGAGAAGGGGTATTCAGTAGACTCACTATTTTGGGGTGGAGGATAGGGGAAAGATGGGGAGAAAATTTGTAACAAAATCTTGTGGAAATGAATGTTGAAAATTAAAATTAAATAAAAGATTATTTTTTAAATAAAAAAATTTAAAGATAATTAAGACAAAAGGAAACATACACTTTCAAAAATGAGAGACAAAAAGTTAGTTCACAAGTTACTAAATGAGAAGGGTTCTAATGAATGAATAAAACAAAGAACAAGCTTAAATTACAATATAGGGAATTTGGGTTGTATACCTAAGAGCTTGATGAGAGAAAGGAAAAGAATAGTACAAATGCAGCCTTTATTAAATACCTATTATACATAAGATGCCATGGTTAGCTGTAGGTGAGACAGAGAAGAAAAAGTACCTGTGTTCTCAAAGAGCTTCCAATATAGTATATTGGTAGGATAACAACACAGATAGGGTTAATCTATGTTACCTAAGTGCTATAACACATTATACCTTTCCTTCTCTGAGGTTAGTTAAGAGAAGTATCAGAGTTTATGAATACTTTGAAGGATCAAGATGCATTAGTCAACACAGTATATTTTTTTAAATCTATAAGTAAAAAAAAAACCCAGATAGTAGAATGAAAATTTTTATTTTGAATTAAAATTATAATAACTGCTTATAATTATTTGTATTTATGGTACATAGGGAATTTTTTTCATAAAGTAATAGATTTTTAAAAAATTGTCAGTTGGTATGCTAGTAGTCCGTCTAGGAGGCTTTTTTATCTAATAGTGTTTATGGCAGCTACGTGACACAATGGACAGAGTACTAGGCCCGAATAAGACTCATCTTCATGAGTTCAAATATAGTCTAGGACACTTAGTAGCTGTGTGTCCCTGAACAAGTCACTTAAAACCTATTTGCTATAATTTCTGCATCTATATATGAGCTGGAGAAGGAAACAGCAAAACACTCTAGTATCTTCACCAAGAAAACCCCAAATGGGGTCAACAAGAGTGAAACACAAACAAGTGAAACAGTTAAACAACACCAATCCTAACTGTAAAAAGATCGTGTTGCTATTTCTTTCTGTGATACAATAACATTCGCTCTGTAGCCAGAGAACCTGGATTCAATTGCTGCCTCAGACACTTACTATCCATATGCCCTTGGGCAAATTACTGAACCCTCCTGGGACCCAGTTATCTCTTCTGGAAAATGAAGAGCAGAACCAGATGGTCTCTGAGGTCCCCTCCAGCTCTAGAGCTATTCCCCAATGATACATTTCTGAAATTCATGACCAGAATTACCAAATTACCGGCACCATGAAATCCTTTTTAAGGGTCATTAACTGCAGCTGTGCTTATGTGACTGTTATCAGGCATACAATGGAACTAACCTAATTATTCAATTGAACTAATGAACCATATACAGTCCAGAAGTAGGGAACACTCTGTACTAAAAGGCTTGGTTAGAACAGTTCTAATGGAAGCTTTTTAGTACAATCAGTCAATAAACATTTATTAAGTGCTTACCATGTTCAAGACACTGTGCTAAATAAACCCTGGGGATACAAAAAGAGGCAAAAGACAGTCCCTGCCCTCAAGGAGCCTACAATCAAATGGCCCAAATAAAATCCCATCTTTTAGTGGAGGCCTTTCCCAACCCCTCTTAATCCTATAACTTCCCTCAGTTAGCTATTTCCTCCTTATCCTATATTTAACTTGCTTTGTACGTATTTGTTTATATATTGAATCCCCTGCTGGGCCTGGAGTCAAGAAGTCCTGAGTTCAAATGTGGCCTCAGAAGATGACAAGCTGGGCAAGCCCTTTGTCTGCCTCAGTTACTTCAACGGTAATAAAGGCTTCTACTTCATTGCTGTGAGAATAAAATGAGAGTTTAATGTGTTTAGCACAGTGTCCACAATAGAAATGCTGATTTTTTTCCCCCATTTCCAACAATGATTTGAAGTTTCATATATGAGTTGAACTAGGTGAACTTTGAGGATGGCCAACTCTCAAATTATGTGATTCCATTTTGATGATAATTCAGATTGCATTAGAGTTGAGGCTTGAAAGACGTGTATCATACCACCAAAGAGAGAGATATTTATTTACCCATAATCTTTGGGATATGGAAGCCATGGAGGGACTATTTATTACCATTTACTGCCATTTTATTTTTTTTTTTGCTTTTTGGATGGCAACTGGGGTTAAGTGACTGGCCCAAAGTCACATGGCTACTAAGTGTGTCAAGTGTCTGAGACCAGATTTGAACTCGGGTCCTCCTGACTTCAGGTCTGGTGCTGTATTCACTGCACCACCTATCCGCCCCTGCCATTTTCTTTAAAAGAAAAAATTAAGTATTTTGTTAACATTATATGCTAAAAAATTAACATATATGAATATGCAAAAAGAAGTTTAGAAAGGAGCCAGAGTAAACGGAAAGACCAAAATGTAAATCTAGAGACTTGTGTTTGATTTAATCTTGGACCTGTCAGTGTGACCTGCAAGCTACTCAACCTTGGTGGGCTTCAATTTTCTCACCTAAATATAAAGAGGGCAGAGAATGGATTATATCAGATAACTGGTATATAAAATCCCATTATTTGCAAACAAAGCATTTTTTCTTTCAGTTTTGATAACTCTTACCTTGCACAATGATGTGAGCTGTTGCATGGATGCTATCTATACTGTTGGTTGCAAAACATATATATTCTCCACTATCTTCCTGTATTACTTTTTCTATGTAAAGACCACCGGAAGGAGTAATGTTGACACGTGGATCAGCTGGCAATGGTGTCCTGTCACCTTTTGTCCAGGTAATTTGAGGTTGTGGGTGGCCAGTGGCACTACATTCCAAAGTGACACTTTCTCCAACCAACACCTCTGTGTTCTGTGGCTGAATGACAAAACTGGGTCTGGCTATTCCAAGAAAAAAAAGTGAGAGAAAGAAATTAAAGCCTTGAAATCATTTCCACCAACATAATACCCTGCTTTGTCTAAACATCTGAACAGAAAGAAATATTCAATTTGGTGCCAACTCCATCTACCTTTGCAATGGATAATATTCAAAGGGTGTCAAATACAAAAGAAAAATATATTTGAAGTAAAAGACTTATTTCAAAAGTGTCATCTTGACTTTAAGGAAAACAATTCGTTAACTAAGGTCAGATGTAGTTTATGAGGTCTGAGCTACAAATATTGATCTGCTCTTAAAGGACTGATCTTTCAAGGTTTCAAACATTTTGCTATTCTGCTTTCCTTGGAGTAGCAGGAAGAAACTTAATCAGGTTTTCAGAAAGAAAACAAATTTAGCAATCCATTTTAAACTATTCATTTTTTTTGTAGATTCTTTCCAAGTTTAGACATACGTACAACTTTAAAGGCACCTAATTCCACCTCAGACACTTGTGTGATCCTGGGCAAGTCACTTAACTGTGCCTTAATCCACTGAAGAAGGCATGGCAAACCACTCCAGAATCTTTGCAAAAACAACAACAATAAAACAAACAAACCACCACTATACTGGGTCTCAAAGTTGGACACAACTGAACAACAACACAACTAGAATTTTTGCACTAACATGTGTTGTATTTTTTCTATTTTGCATTATTCCACACCAATTTATCCAGTTTAGTATCTCTGCAGTATCCTATCATGTGGAATGATACTCCAAAGTCTGTTTAGTCAGTTCTCTAGCCTTTGGCATTAAGTGTGGCAGTGGCAGAATGGACTGGACTTGAGTCTGCAAGACCTGAATTTGAATCTTGTCCCAGACACTTAATAACCTTGTGGCACTGGGCAAGTCATTTAATTTGCCAAAGCCTCATTTTCCTCTACTGCTAAATGGGGATAATAATAGTCTAACTTCACAGGGTTGTTGTGCAGATCAAATGAGACAGATAGATAGATGATAGATAGATGGATAGATAGATAGATAGATAGACAGATAGATAGATAGATAGATAGAGATAGACAGACAGATAGATGGATAGAGACAGACAGCTCGATAGATTGATAGATGGATAGAAACAGACAGATCAACAGATTGATAGAAAGATAGAGACAGATAGAAAGATCAATAGATTGATAGAGATAGATCAATAGATCAATAGACATAGATAGTAGATAGATAGATAGATAGATAGACAAACAGACAGATAGACATAAAGCTCTTTAAAGAGCATATTAAAGTACCATGTAAATGTGAGGTATTATTAGAGTTGTGATTCGATTTCCAATTTTCCATTGTTATAAACAGTAATGCTAAAGAACCTCTTTATATAGATGTCTTTCTTTCACAGTACATTACTTGTGCTTTAGTCCTCCAGATGGTTAAAAGAGTAGAAACAGTATAACTCTTACTATTTTTCTGCTTATACCAATATCTATGTCAAGCCATGGCAGTTGCCCCTAAACCACCCAAATAGTTACTTTTAAGACTATTTAAATCATCTTGCCCATAAACTAATTGATTAATTTAAGATTTTTGTGCTAAGGAACACATAGCAGGTAATGAGTTGAATACATTGGTTAGAGTTTTGCTTCAGCAGCATAATATTCAAATGGCTCAACTTTCAACTGAATCATTACTATCATCGCCACTAGGCTTGTTATAGGTAAAGATGACAATATTAACTCACCATCCAGAAAGCATGCTATGTACCTTGATCTAGTTTCCACCCCTTCCCCACCCGCCCAACTAATGATGAAGAACCTAAGGACCCATTCAGTAATTTAGATCATTCTGTGATTGGTGGTAGTCCTCTACATTAATTCTTGTGACCAAGATCCAACATTACATAGCTGATTGCCCAAGGTGGAACTGAACCATGTAATACAACAGTTTGAACTAGTCTACTGGTTTTTAATTTCCCAGGTGGCCTACTCAGTATTGTGCTGCTAATATGGGCTAAAAATAATCCTGGATCCTGGGAAGACTGAGGCCCTCGTTAAAAAAAAAAAAAGAAAATTTCAGGGCAGCTAGGTGGCACAGTGAATAGAGCACCAGCCCTGGAATCAGTAGGACCTGAGTTCAAATACAGCCTCAGACACTTAACACTTACTAGCTGTGTGACCTTGGGCAAATCAAATAACTCCAATTACCCTGCCTTCTCCCCTCCAAAAGGCCCCCCCCCCAAAAAAAAGGAGAAGAAAAAAGCAAAAAGAAAATTCCTTAGCTGTTATCAGCTTACCTGGAGAACCAAAGTATCTGAGGGTGACTTCCTGAGTTTTCACTTCTCCTGCTACATTTTTTGCCATACACTGGTAAATTCCTTGGTCTGTCTCCTGAGTGTTCTGAATCATCAGAGTTCCATCATCTAACAAGTTTAAACGGGAATCTGTTTTCATACTCAGCTCGTTACTGTAAAGATAGAAATCTAGTGGTCTAAACATGTTTTTTAAGCACACAAGCAGAGGAGATGCCTCTAATCACAAAGAAAGACACTCAGGAATACACTGGGAAATGAGATCCTGACCTGCACAAATCCCAAGGTGCAGTCAGATCCTGATGCCCTCACCAGCTCTCAGGGAAGGCTACCTGTTCTTGGGTAATTTTATTGTGACAGGCAGACCCTAGGAAGGAGCTGGCATGCTTGCCTTATAGTTTTTTGGCTAGAATATAAGCTCCTTGCAGCAAAGACTGCTTTATTTTTTCTTGGTACAATGCCTTGTAGTAGATGCATAATAAATATTTGATGAATAGAACTGAACTATAGGCTTAAAGATTTTAAAGTGGACAGAGACCTAGAAACAATAATAAATGCAACAAAGAGATGGAAGACTTTAAAGAGGCAGAATCTTTTCTGGGGGAAGATTGACTCAAAGTTTAAAGCAAAAATATATTTACAAACAGAATGAAAAACAATCATTTTGAAACAAAAAAAATTTCCCTATGCTTAATTCCTCTCCACTATCACATTTTTATGACAGACAACAAATTGCTACTATCCCCACACTAACCTAAACACCTCTTCTGCCTACACATGTCGTTCCCAGGGCACTTAAGAGCTTTATCCTTCACATGACTCTGAAGATTACTTTAGACAATTATAATCTCTAACTGGAATCCTGCCATATTCAACTGTCTTTACACATTCCAGCTTCACTTGGTCATTAGCAAAGTTAGCCAGCCAGGGACAGAGGGGCTAACACATATTGTCACATGGCCTTGCTCACCTCACAGTTTATCTCCCTTTCTGGTGTGAATCTGCTTTAGATTCTCATTGGTTATTATTCAGAGACAGAAATCATTAGGGATTTTAACAAGATCATGATCTGCAGCAAGAGGTAAAAATTTGAACACTTCAAAAAAAGCCAATATACTCAAATCATAGAAATAGAAATGAGAAAAAAAATCCAAACTACTATCTTTACTAGATCATCAAGATCTAAACAGGCAAAAAGTGTTTTGGGGGGCGTATAAAATGAATGCAACCTTCAATGTCTAAAGCATTAAGTGAAGGATAAATACAGGAATATTTTGCTGGAAGGGAAAATTAGATGAACACTTTTTTTAAAGTGCTAACTTTATATTAGAAAATTGTGATTAAAATTCCCAGCAGGGAAAAAAATTCCTCCAATATACTTAACATAAAATTTCTCACATTAAGTAGGAGTGAAAGACCCATCTTTAACACCTATTTTCTCTAGTTATCCTACTCCTGCCTCCAAACATTTTCTAAAGCTAGTAACCATGAGTAAACTGTTTTCTCTCCACCAATCAGCCAATGCTTCCTCTGTCCCTTAATCAGCAATTCTTGACATTTCCTAAACTCTAGGAAACCTTTTTGGCTGACTGGAGAAATGGCAGCTATACCAGATTCCATGCATGGGAATCCTAATATCCCTTCACACTCCATTAATAAAATGTATTTGTCCAACACATGTTTGTGATATAATCACTTTAGTATTAGTTAATGTAATTATTTCACTGCTTTATTTGGTTTTCTCTGTGTCATCTATTATGTCCATATGTACCAATGTTATCTGACATTAAAAATTCCTTGAAGGAAGATGCTAATTTAAATAAATCTCCCTATGTAGTCAGTAGCTACAAAATTTTTAAAAAATGACAACAGCAGACTTTGTATGAAGATGTCAGTGTGAGTGCAGGGAGACTCAAAAATGGGAATTCAAAAGGTGGCTGTTTCCATATTTAGGATTAAAGGAAATCTTTTCAAGAATCATGTTTACAGCTCAACTATATTTAGTTCAAGGAAAGATGCATGCAAAAACCACTACAATCCCAGCTGGTTACTCAGATTTCTCCCTAGAGGATAACCTGAAACCCGTACAAAGAAATCGCCCCTCATCCAGCTAAGTTTGCTAGGGGTAATTACCACAGTTTACTACTGTCTGGAGCCATTGCCCCTAAACCATTTAGACTCAAAGACCATCAAGAGTAAATAGAAGCCTGAAAAAAAGAAGAAAAGGAAAAGTTGAGGGGAAAGCAGGAGCGAGAAGTAATTTAATCTGGACAAAGGTAAAAGGAATGACTCAGCTCTTCTCGCCATTTGACCTCAACAGCATTGCACAACTAGTCAAAGGCAGTTGATTAACAAGCATTTACTACAAGTTTACAGTGTCTCAGGCATTGTACTAAATATTTTGTATACAACGAAAAGCAAAAAGATGGGGCCCTCAAAGGCTCGCATTCTAATGAAGAAGAAGAATATGTTCCATTATTAGAAAAAAAAGTACTCAGGAGAAAATGTCTGTACTCTAATTTAGATCAAAGAATAGTTGTTAATCTGGCTGAAGATTTTTTAAAGCTCCCATGAATCTCTGTGTGCAGTCTCAAAGCCCATGAGAAAAGCAGGACAGGAATGAGACAGGGAAAACATAGCTCCTGTCTTTCTTCTTTCAATGAAAAAAGGAGTGTAGGTTTTAAAAACTCAATAAATATGGTGGACTGTACTCCAGTCAAGCAATTTTTCTTCTTCCAACTTACTTGTTTCGAAGCCAAATTATTTCTGGTTTGGGATTGCCTTCAGCCCTGCAAGTGAAATAGACTGTATTCCCAGAGGTCACATCCACATCCTGAGGTTCTGATGTAATCCTTGGCCTTTCTGTATCAAGAAATGAAAAGGAAATAGTACTTGTTTTAAAATTGTCAAGTAAAAATAAATGAAGATATTTTACTTTCATCATTTTTTAAAAGAATGTGACAAATTCAGCACAGTAAATATTTTATAAAACTCTACTTTTCCCCGCACAGAAGGCTAGTTTGTATCTTGAACATTACAAATGAATTGAAAATTGCTTAGTAAGACTTGTCTCTAAGGAAATGTCAAATTAACTATTACATCCCTATGGTAAGCCTCATACTTTGAGGATGATTTTTCAAGCAGCAGACCTGGTTGCGCATGACCAAAAAAACTAAAACAAGTAAAAAAGGGGAACCAGTATGAGACCACAGTTACACTGCCCAAATAGACAGCTTCTCTGTTAACCAGCCAGCAGAGTTAAAGCCAATTTATAGGGTTTTTTTCTTTCATATTTATATAGTCCCTTTATGTCATATGAAGGTTTGCTAACAAAAATCCTGTCCAATAGGTAGACTTGAATATCATCTCCATTGCATAGGTGAAGACCTAATAAATAATGAAAGGTACCACTTTTGTTCACATCATACTCCATAACTTTTTTTATCAGATCCACTCATTTGTATTCCTCTCTAGACAGTCAGGGCATTTTATGAATGGGAATGGGAAAAAGCGCAAACTTTCCCCCAAAATTCAAACTCATAAATAGCTCTATGCCTAGTTACAGTAATGGATTCAGAAGACTTGAATTCAAATCTCCATTCTGCTAATCACTACCTATGTGACCTTGGAGAAGCCATTTCCCGTTAGTTTCCTCATCTACAAAAGAAGAAGTTGAAACAGATGTTTCATTAATTAAAGACGTTCCATCTCTATATTCCATCTCTGGTCTTACAGAGATATTCTTAAGTAAGAATATAACAAAACAAAGTGCATATGCCTTATCTGGATGAGTATTGTACAAGTCAAATTCAAATGCTAATAAATATTAAATTACCTTAATGAAATCACAAATTAATGAAACTGCAAACACAAGTTGGTGGCCATAAACTTCTAATTTATTTCCAATCAACTCCCAACTAGAGTCTCTCTCCATCATGCTCCTACTCTGCTATCTTTGACATATTCCTCTTCCAACCAGGTGATACAGGCCTCCTTAGGAACCATTTTAATAAGTTCTGTTTTCTTGTCTCTCTAACTCATTCTTTTGATGTTTCTCCCAGAGTAATTTCTAAGGAGTTTACTTACATACACGTACATGTATATATACAAATGTATGTATAAACTCACACCCATATATATGTGTGTGCAGACAATACATATGTATGTGTATTACAGAGACCACATGAACAGATACTAAAGGAAAACAAAATAAACAAAACAGAAATTAGGCATCAGCTATACTAAAATGTATAGAACCAGGGGTAACATAAATTTAATAGGTTCTGC
>CM053595.1:172141867-172177632 GCA_028646575.1 Pseudocheirus occidentalis
CCTCCAAGGAATTTACCAGTGAATTATGGGTAATTCATATGTGCAGTTGATACAAAAAGTGCATGTCCCTTTAAGCACTGACCACTCCTAAACTCCTCCCAAACTCCACCTTTGCCCACATAGTTAGCATAATTAGCCTTTGACTGACAGTTTTAGGGTTACAGGAACTGCACCTCAAGCCACAGCTCTTTGCAGGTTCCCTTAAGCTTTTCCTGCCCACTGCAGAGCATAAAACTTTATAACTCTACCTTAGATCCCTGCCCTTTGCAGGTCTCCCTATTTCTCCTGCCAGCTACTAAGCCAGCATACTAATAAACTTTGAAACTTTGCCAAAAGACAGCTTGGGTCCTATTTGAAATTCTTTCCCAGACAAAAACCACTAGGGATTATATGACATCCCTCAGACACCCACTCTACACATCTCTTCACAAATATTTCAATATACAAAGAATAACAAAATAAAAAAGATTGTATAAGAAACTGTGAACTTCTGTTGGATGAGCTAGTGGTTTTTTGTTTGTTTTTTAAAGAAATGCACACATGTAAATACATACATACATATGTTTGTGTATATATGTATATGTGTGTATAAGGTTGTAAAAAATAAATTGTCATTTCTTTAACAACTCAGTTACCAAGGAAGGCTTTCTGGAAGGCTCTACTGCTTGCCACCAATTGTTAATGTTCTTCAACTCTTCAAATTACCTTCTATTTAACGTTTCTTTATCCATGAGAGGCAAAGTAGTATAGTAGCACTGAACCAGGAGTCAGAAAACCTGAATTCAAATCCTTTCTTAAGGACTTTTTATTAGCTATGTGATAATAATGGTTAACTGATTTAAACACTGATAAATGACACTGTTTCCTCACCAGTAAATTCAGGAAACTAGCACCTGAACTACCTATGTCACTGTGTTGTGAGGGAAGAGCTTTGCAAACCTGAAAGACTACATAATTAATTGCTATGCTATATTCTCTCAGTGGACTGTAAGTTCCTTGAGGGAATAGCTCCTTGCACCTAATACAACTGACCACATTATCTCTATAATCAATTTATAATAGTTACTGAGTAGGAGAAAAGACCTCAGGAAACAGGTATGATCGATGTTAAGATTTCACTCATAAATCACATATGAAATGGAGAAGACTATAAGAATACAGAGGGAATGGAATATATTTCTATCATAAAATACACATTTAATACCAGTTAAGAAGAAAAAAATATATACTTTAAGACACTCTTCTTATCTCTCTTCTTTTGTAGTTTCCCCCATAATACAATGAGCAGTTGATAAATGTAAACTTTCATTTTCTACCAGTCTCAAATTTCAGTTTTCTATCTGGTTCTCTCCAGATAATCACACATGGGTCAAAATAATGGAACTTAAGAACTCATAGATAGGAGTATTTACTACTGTAGTGCTAGATTCAATTTGAAGCCAGGAAAGAAAGACTAGAGATTGACAGCATCCACTCATCTATTAGGCAAAAAGACTCACGGAAGCTGATGAATGGGAATGGAAAATAGTATAAACTCTCCTCAAAAATCCAAACTCATAAAACAGCTGCTTAGAGTGATGGATTCAGAAGGGCTCAGTTAAATCCCCATTATGCTACTCACTATGTGACCTTGGGCAATTGATTTCCCTTCTCTAGTTTCATCTATCAGATAAGGGGTTGAGAACAGGGGTTCCCTTAAAGTCTCCTCATCTTTAAATCCTATGATCATAAGATGTACCACCTTTTACCTATTTAATAATACCACTGTCTCTGCATAGATTACCACATCTTTTCTGCATTTTCTATTGGCCATTTTTTATTAGTTCCAGAAAGCTCATTTCTTCTTCTGAAATCTTGATCTCTACATAGAGAAGATATAAGGTAAGATTAGGAAATGGTTACACTAATGTCCACTGTGATGAACAGTATGAGATAAAAGGGGAAGCTGCTCTCAGTAAAAATCAGTTATGTTTCAGAAAATTAAAAGAAAAACCAAAAGTTATATTATTTAAAAAATGACACCAAAGAAATAGAAAATAGTAATTCCTGGGGCAGCTAGGTGGTGCAGTGGATAGAGCACCGGCCCTGGAGTCAGGAGTACCTGAGTTCAAATCCGGCCTCAGACACTTAAAACACACACACAAAACTAGCCATGTGACCTTGGGCAAGTCACTTAACCCCAACTGCCCTCCAAAAAAAAAAAGAAAATAGTAATTCCTTAGTAGTTTTCTGAAATTTATTTTAAAATAATTTTTAGAACAAGCAGTAACTAGCTGCTGCATAGAGACTTGTGCCTATTTAAGATACAATAGCTTCACATGCATTTTTGGAAAAACCAATACACCATTAGAAATCCAATATGGGAACCTGAGAGGGCTCATTTCAGTGCTAGCACTTTAGACAAACTGAATTGGAATTGTGCCAAGGAAAAACTCACCACAGTTCAGTTCTTCTGGTGTTATAGTAGCCACAGATCTCCCTTGGATTCTCCTGGGATACTCACAGGTGGCAGCCGCCTGGGCATTTCCAGACTCTGCATATGTCTTTAACAGGTCCGCCAACCAAAGGATTTCACAGTCACAATGGAGAGCATTTGAATCCAATCGCCTTTGAACATAGAAGAAATAAACCAGTGATAAATTAGAAATAAATAGATATGGTTAAGATTAATATGTAAGGGTGTTAGGGTCCAAAACACAAATCTAATAATCGAATCAAAAATACTGCAGTATTTGTGCACAAAGCCCTATGCCAGATGGACGTGTATGACACAAACTGTGTAATGGTCCCTCCCTGCAAAAGCTTACAATCTAACTGAAGGTATACAGAGAACCACAGAACCCATGAATACTATTGTCAAAAGGTCCTTTCAAATTCATCTAGCCCGAACACCTGAACTAAATGAAATACAAATCACATCTGTATCATTCTTGAAAAGCGATCATCCTATGTTTCAACTTCAACAATTCTAGTGTGAGGAAACTCACTACTCAATGAGGAATTCCGTCCCATATTCAGACAACTCTAATTATAAGAATATTCTTCCTTATATTGTACTGAAATATATCTCACTGAAGCATCTACTCATTTTCTGTAAGTACTTTCAGGGGTAAAACCAAGAAAGTTTAATTCAAATGAAATTCCTATAAATTTGTACATTTTGAAGATAGCTATCGCATTCCCATCAGTCTTCTTCAGGATAAATTCTGAACCAATAGTCATGGTGGCTTTGGATGAATCTCAGAATCAATAAATTTCCAGGAATCTTAGAGGCAATCAATATCCAAGCCCCTCATTTTACAGATAAGGAAACTGAGGTCTTAAAGAGGTTAAATGACTTGCTCAAGGGTCATACAAGCAGTACCCATCAGAGGTCGGACTCAAACACATATCATGTGAATCCAGAGCTGGAGTTCATTCTAAAATACCATGCTGACCTCCCCTTACCATCCCTAATCATTCTCTTCTGGATGCACTCCAACATGTTTATATCCCCTCATAAATGTAGAGGAAAATATATCCTAGACTACATGATCACAGGTCTAGAGCTAGAAGAGAATTGAATGCACCCTCCTCCTGGAAGAAGAAAAGAATCTTGAGGGAGAGAGGTAGCATATGCCAGATAGGTTAAACCACAATTACTACACAACTCCTACCTGTCCTCCGACTTGGTGTAGATAGCCCAAGATTCAGAGTCAGAGTTCTAGAAACTTCCATTCCCAGGCAAATGGTCCTGCTTTAAGTCTTGACTATACAGCAATTACTGAAAGGAACAACCCTACAGAGAAGGGTTTCATCACTACCATCACAAATACCAACCACCAATCAATTGTCCCCCATTGGCAGATAAGCTCAATATCCTGAGGGACAGCAGCATCCTCCAGATAATCAACTCTGCCACTAGCCCAACTCTCATGGCCAGTGTCCAGAGGAATGACCATAATAAAAAGGCAACTTGTTAACTGCCTCTACAGGTACCCCACACTGCACTCTTCTCAGAAGACTGGAAAAAACAAAGTTTCTGTTATCAAATTCCTTTGCACTGTTTAAACAGTCAAACATTAAAAACAGGCAAGGTTTTATTACTGGAAATAACATAAAAGAAGCTACTTTACCATAGGCTTTCTACTACACCCTAAGAACCACTGGTGTTTGCCATCCATCTTGCAACTGAAACTTTCTATATGCACTAAATCCCCATAATGAATGAACTCCTCAAGTACAGACACTATCTTGCTTTTTTACTTCCAGCACTTAACGCATTTCTTTGCAGCCAGCATTTAATAAATGTTTTGTCATTCATGCATTTACTCATTCAAACACTCACAGTCTGGAAGCAGGTTGTCACCTCCCTCTATCCCGATAGTACATCTCTTTTAAATCAGAAACAATAAATTGTTTCCACTGTTTTTTTTTAGCAGCTGCATCATATTCATTACATATTGAAACATTATCTCAGTTCTATTTCACTCACACTGCATTTGTGCATCTGATTTGCTGAACTCAAGTGCAGGATTTTACATAATTAATTTTCATCTTGCACTTTACCATGAATTCAAGCTGTGAAGGTCTTTCTGCATCCTGATTCTGTCATCCAATGATAATGTTGCCCACCCCTCCCTATCAGTTTCCTGATGAGTTTGAATTTGAAAAATTCAGCATGTATCCATGCCTCTTCCAACATTGATGACAATGATAAATAAGCCAGAATTGAGAATGTAGCTGGAAGAACACCCAGAAACACTTCCCTCCAGGCAGACATAAATCAACTCACTTACCATAAACTCATTCCACTATGAATTTACCTATAGCACCTTGCCCAAACACATCCACAAGAACATTACAACAGTCTTGGTCAAGTTCTTTACCAAAATATAGACACATCTACAGTGGTTTCTCTAAACTAGTTATCTTATCAAGAAAGAAAATGAGGCAAATCCGTCACAACTTTTCTTACATGAACCCATTTTGGCTCCTCTTCATTTGTCACTTATTCTATAATATTCTGAGCTTTTAGTTCTACTTACATGTATATATAGCTTGTCTTCAACAAGAAAGTAAATTCCATGAAAATAGGAAACTTATTCTATAGTTCTTCCTATCTTCAGCACTGTGCCTATCACAACTCATAAAGTAGGCATCCAAGAAATTGTTTTGTTGATTGACAAACATTAGCAGTATTTAGGAATAATCAAATGATGGTTTAGAATGGGGATCATTGTGCTTAATATTTATCAAAAGGAATATATCTGTTCCTTAATAAAGATTTAAAATATTAAAAGATAAATTACTAACTGAAAAAATTTGCAATTGTGAGGATAAATGCAGTCTTTGAAGAAAAGGTATATTTAAGTAAGTTTAAACAGTTTAGCTATGCGTTTATGCCTAGAGACAAAAAACTGGAACTGGCATAATAGAAGCTATTTCTTCTTAGCCTAAAAGAAATTAATACAACATGTTGTGTTAAGACAATTTAATTAGGACAATTTAAATATGACCTTAAAGATATTCTCCACTGATTTTTACAAAATCTACTGAGATTTACTCAATATAAATGCTTATATTTTGTCACCAATCATGTTACCCACCAAAAAGAGAAAATATTTACACTGTTTGTATCATTTATAACAGATTTTCTGATTGATATAAGCCCCTATATATCCATACCATATCATAGTCAAGAAACTGAAATTGGAAGTGGAAAACTTTGAAACCATTCATTCCTAGTTCTACTATTCAGCAGCCCAGTCATTTAAACCTGACTATCATTCTCTTCATCCGTAAAAAAAAATAAATCAAGAAGATAACATTGATGGGCTTTTAAGTTGTTAAAAGACAATTATGGACCCTACCATATTATAGAAATAGGAGTTGTTGATTTACATATCATAAAGGCAGAATTTGACTTTAGTGAAACTTTAAAAATTTTTAAAAATTAATTTACTTACAATCTCTTCATGGAATTCAAGTGACTAAATGTTCCAGGAACTAAGTGAGCAATTCTATTGTTATGTAAAAATCTGTTAAATGAAAGAATATAATGAATCAGTATACTCTATGAATGCTATATATGAATGGTTAGAAGTTTGTCTCATTTAAATGACTTTTCTGCTTCATTTAAAAGCGGTCTTATTACCATTGTTCTAGATCAACACTGGTTTGTAGAAACTACTCAATAATTGTGAGGTAAACAGCATTAATTTCGAGCCCAGTATCAATAATGTTAATTTTTAAAATGATACTACTATGAGAAAATGTATTTTAAATTTTAAAAATGACCACTGCTTAAACTTAAGACCTAGTGTCCTGGGGCGGCTAGGTGGTGCAGTGAATAGAGCACCGACCCAGGAGTCAGGAGTACCTGAGTTCAAATCCAGCCTCAGACACTTAACACACACACAAAAAAACTAGCTGTGTGACCCTGGGTAAGTCACTTAACCCGAACTACCCTCCCCCCCCCAAAAAAAGACCTAGTATCCTGCAAAAATAATGAATAGGATGATATCACTCCAAGATAACTACTTATTATAACAGTCTTAGGCAGGGGATCTTAGCTTTTCATGTGTAATGTCCATGACACATTTCTCGGAGTAATGTTTTTAAATGTACAAAATAAAATATACAGGTTTACCAAATAAAATATACAGGTTTACCAATGTAACCAAAGGACAGTGAATATAAAAATGCATTTTTTCCCACCCAACTTCATGGACCTCCTGGTTTTTATCAGTTTAGCTCAGTAACCCCTGGGCTAGAGTAAAAAACAAAACAAAACAGAACAAAACAAAACAAACAAAACAAAACAAAAAAACAAACTTACAGCCTTTCAAGCTTGGGAAGATGGTTGAATGATTCCGGGTCCAAAGTCTCAATCTGATTAAAGTGCAGATATCTATAAAAGCAAAAATTAAAAACCATCAAAACTTATTTTTGACAATTTTCTTTAGAACCATCATTTTTCATTAAAAGGAGATAAGTATAATTTTCATAAGAATTAAAAGGATCATTCAAATATGAAGATAAAATGAAAAGTTGAAACTAACAGATTTAGAGTTTATGTTTACTTATAAGATTAAGTTTGCATAACACCAACATTATCTTATTAACAAAGTATCTGACTAGTTAAAGCGAATCATTATTTTTTCAGACTGGTGATTTCATCATCAAATGCTGTTAAATCTATTAACTATATTTCCTATTTTTAAAAATAGTATTTAGAGCCCTGATCAATTATTCTGATAGGGCTATTTTCACAGACCCTAAGATGGTGCCTTGCCAAAAATTCTTTGCCATTTTAATGTTCCATCTTGGTCCTAGAGAGAAGATAAAAAAATACATCTCTTCCTCCTTGTTTTGTGAAGAAAGGGAACTACAAGTGCACAGCATCATGCCTAATATAAGGTTTGGTTGATGTGGTTAGTTTTGCTTGCTTTTTTTTATTCTCTTTTTTAATTGTTATGAGGGATGGCTCAGCTCGATGTGATAGTTACCAGGGAGGCTAAGGGATCACAGCTCCTTTGAGCTCAGGAGTTCTGAGTTACAATAAGTTATACCAGTGGAGTGTTTACATTAAGTTTAGCATTAAGATGATTAGCCCTGGGAGTAAAGGACCACCAGGCTGCATATGAAGGGCATACATGGTTCAGATAAAAGCTCCCACATCCATGAGAGTAGAATAAAGTCCATGAATGATCCCTGTACTTCCTGAGAAGGTAAGGGAGAACAAGTCTTTTAAAATAGCAACAATAATAATACTAGATGGTTCACTGTGTAGGACAGGAGAAGAGCAGGGACATATTTGGGAATGAATTTAAATAAAAACAAAATATATCAATGAAATGATAAAATTTCTAAAAGTTTATTCACCTATAAAGAATAAGATTTTCTCATTTTATTCTTAGAAGTAGAAATCAACCATATGGTAATAAAGGGATTTTTCAATAAACAACAACAAAAATTCATGAAATATTTATGTAAAATTTTTTACAATAGTTTTATACAATACCCGAGACATCAAATTTTTCTCCACACTGAATTCATATCATTAGCAAAGTCAATAAGAATGGATTCCTTGCATTTTCAGGAAAATGCTACTTTAAACAAATTGATTTCTCATTGTAAAATTGGTTTTGCTAAAACAGCAACACATCACGATAGATTAAGAATCCTGATAAAGAATCAAATGTAGCCACAGATCCAATGGACTAAACTGGACCTTTATTATCACAGGTACAATCTGATGATTGGTTTATAGTTCCACTCTGAAGCTGCTGCTCTGTTGTTTTCAACTCCAAGGAACAAGATGGTAAGCTCATCACCTCTAATCTCATCGCCATGATGCTATCTAGGACCTTGATTGACTGCCTTACTCAGCATTCTCTCCCTTCTAACTGGAGGACTGGGGTGGAGAGTACCCCATTCTTCCCAAAGTTTTTATAGAGGGCAGAAACTGAACATTAAGGCTCACTCCACTCTGTATCTGCTGCACTGCCTGGTTTCAACTACATGAAATAAGATTCCAGGCACCTGCTTGTGTCCTGTCCTCTGTCCTTTCCAGCTTTCCTGCTTCCTTTTCTACACTGTCTCCCTCTATTAGACTGTAAGCTCCTTGAGGGCAGAGACCATCTTTCTTTTTATTAATGGGATCCCCAGCACTTAGCACAGGGCCTGGCATATAGTAGGTTCTTAATAAATGTTGATTGGATTGGAGTAGAAGGAATAATTACACAGTTAAAATATCTTCCCTCAATCAATCCACCCACACCTCAGGTGAAAATTTTGAAGATCTGTCATTCCAGCCCTGCCTGTATTTCCAGATGCCACCTAAATGCTTCCACCAGGACATCCCGCTTATATCTCAGCATTCAACATGTTCACAACTACCTTTCTCCTAAAACATTTAGATTTTGACATCACCATTTACGTCAATGGAATAAATAAAGCCTATTTTGTTCTGAATCTTCCTTTATCCTCACCTGCGATTTATGGTTAACTGTTTGTTAAGTAGGATTGATTCTACTGCCCTAAGATCTTAAGTTTTGTACCCTTCTTTGTAATCCTTTGATGCACCCCCCCCATCCCATCACAGGCTCTCATCAGTCACCTGGCATTCTACCTGACTCTGTCTCTCTGAATGCCCCATTCACTCCCCATATATGGACACACAAGGAATCCAATTGAACCTGCTCCCCATATAGGCCAGGGACTGATTTACTCAGAGATGGAAGAAGAGAGACTAGAATGGCACAAGGTGCAGTGATACAGGAATGGAACTTAAAATCCCCGGATCTGAGTTTGAATTTCCACTCTGACAACTCAGCCTGTGTGACCTTGGGCAAATAAATCACTTAATCTCTGAACCTCAGTTTCCTCATCCATAAAATGAAGGGGATTAGACTATATGACATCTGAGGTCACTCTGGTTCTAAATCTACGTATGATCCTATGATAACTAAAGATCTAAGGGTAGATTAGGTGGATTAGAATTTAGGTTGTTGTCATTCAGTCTTTTCCAGTCATGCCTAATTCTTTGTGACCCTATTTGGGGTTTTCTTGGCAAAGATACCGGAGTGGTTTGCTATTTCCTTCTCCAGTCTATTTTACAAACCGGGAAACTGAGGCAAACAGGGTTAAGTGAATTACCCAGGGTCACACAGCTAGTAAGTATATGAGGCCAGCTTTAAACTCAGGAAGATGAGTCTTCCTGACTCCAGACCCAACTGCTCTATCTACTTTGCCACTTAACTCCCCATTAGAAAGGATAAATTACCATAATTCACAGAGACAATTTCAATAGCAATCAAAATAGGTTACAAAAAAGAATGAATTCTCAAAACACAATTTAAAAGCCCGTGCTTCAAAAACCCAGTCAATCAATCAACAATCATTTAGTAAGTAGTTTGTGTCAGATACTTTGCTAAACTCTGGAAAAAAACAAAGGCAAAAATCAAAGAGTCCTTGTCCTCAAGGAGCTTAAAGTTTAGCCAAGAGACACATGTACAAATAAAGGACACATAAAAGAGAAACCAAATAGAGACAAGGGGAAGAGGGGGAAGGCACTGGCAGCTGAGGAAATGAGGATGGGACTCATTTAGCAGGGGACACTTGAGCGAGTTTTAAAGAAAGTAAAGGATTCTAAGTGACAAGAAGAAAAAGCAGCACACTTGAGAATGCCAAAGCAGAGGCCAAGGAAGGGGAAACAATGTTCTTTGTGTAAGGTACAGCAGCAGCAGGAAGACCACACTGGCTAGACCACTGAGTTCAAAAAGAGAAGTAATTAAATTTTAAACAAGGCAAATAAAGACAACAAATATTCAAAACATAGTGATGGGCTTTTTCCATGCAAAACCAGGAAAAAACTCTTCACTAGTTAATTTAAAAGTTCACAAAACAGGGGCGGCTAGGTGTTGCAGTGAAAAGAGCACCACCAGCTCTGGAGTCAGGAGGACCTGAGTTCAAATCCAGCCTCAGACACTTGACACACAAGCAGTGTGATTTCAGGCAAGTCACTTAACCCCAATTGTCCTCCAAAAATCAAAATCAAAAAGTTCACAAGATTTCTAATCACCATTAAAATCTAAATGTGCACTTTTATAGCAAATTACTAAAATATTACATTTCAAATAAATTAGGTATGATCATGGGCAATCCATTTAAAACACATAAATTTTCTTTTAATTTTCCTTTGCCTCGATTTCCTTATCTTTTAAATGGGAATGATAATACCTACAGTCTCTACCTTATACTTACACAACTTCTCTTCCCTATCCACGTTGTGAAGAAAGTACCCTATAAACTTTAAAGTGATGTCTAAATGATAAAAATGATATATCACTATTATTACAATCTATAAGTCTCTCAGGAAAAAAACATTGAGAAAATGTACCTCCTCTTCATGACAAAAGTGAGAGATTTTGCTCATTTTCTCTTAATTTATAAATCTTTACAAAAATGGATGAGCCACTTGCTATGGGGATTAGATATATTTAGAAATAAACATGATATTTTTTTAAAAACACATCAATAAAAAATTTTAACTCTGTTTCTCCCATTATCAAATTAAGGAAATTTGTTAGAGATCTTTCTCTGATCAGATCTCAGAATTCATGCAAAATTTTTATAGTCTCAGAATAAATCTGCATTACCTAGGACCTTTTTAGGAATTGCAAAGTCAAGTTTTAGGACACAACATATCATGAAAGTCCTGGGTTCAAATCACATCTCCAACAATTACAGATAGTTCTGACTTTAAGTAAATTAACTTTATTCAACTTTACATAAAGAACTCTGAAAGAAATCCCACAGGGGCATCTAGGTGACACAGTGAATAGAGTACAGGTCAGACACCTGATATTTACTAGCTGTATGACCATGGGTACCAATTGCCCTGCTTTCCCTCCTCCAAAAAGATAAAAAAAAAAAAAAAAAGAAATCCCACATTCCAAAAAAACAGCTATGTTAACTTTACTGTGCAATATTGTGCCTTTTCTCTCTCTCTCTCCACTCCTGCCCCTGAGCACAGCAAAGAGATGTCTCTTCCACAACCCTACACACCAAAAAAAATTTTTTTTAAACCCCAAAACTCTTAACAAAAAATGTCTCCAAATGAAAGCAGAAAAATGGAGAGCCACTCCCACTGCCACCAAATGGGTGCCTTGGTTTAAGACCTCAAGCACAGAGAGACCTCTGCCCCACTCCTTCTGCACCATCTGCACTCATGTCTGACCTCAAGTGTCTGTCCCCACATATCTATCTTCCGTTCATCTGTGTTCACATACTCAAGTCAGTTCCTGGCCCCCAAGTATCACCCATCTTCTCCTGTCTATGTCCACCTCCAGTCCCCAGGTGCCTGTCCCCTGTGTCCATTCTGGCTAGGCCCCCATATGTCTTTTGAAGTAGATCTGCTAAAGCAGATCTTAGCCTTTTTTGTATCTCATTGACCCCTTTGGCAATTTTTGAACGCTATTAAACCCCTCAGAATAATATTTTAAATGCATGAACTAAAATATATGGGATTACAAAGGAAGCAGATTATACTGAATGCAATTATCAAAATATATTTTAAATGTTTGCAGACCAGATTTTGTCTTTGGTATTCCCACTCCTTTAGTGTGTTCACTTCCAGATCTCACAATTCTACCTCTAAGTCTCCCCATCTTGGTTTGTAACCTGATATGGATTCCTTTGTAAGATAGGCTAACTGGTTCTTCATCCTGAATTTTATCCATACTGTAATTAAGAAAGCCCAAACCAAATGTTTAGGAAGTCAGAAATGCTCTTTCTTCTTAGACCTCACGTAAGCTTTTACTGAATGTTCTAATGTACTCTTCATGTGTTTTTGTGTAGCAGAAATACTGTTTGTGTTTGATTCCCCTTACTAGACTGTAAACTACCGGGAGAGAGGGAACAGGTTTTAGCAAAACTTTCTGTTTCAGTACCTAGTGCCCTACCTTAAATGTAGTAGGCACTTATTAAGTGTTGATGAGATCACAGGTGTTCAGATATAAGGGTCTTCACTGAGTTGCAAATTGGGGCAGTTAGGTGGCACAGATCCCTGGGCCTAGAGCTAGAGAGACCCGAGTTCAAGACCTAAGAAAGATCTGAGACATTTACCAGATGTTAACCCTGAGCAAATCACTTAACTTCTGTTTGCCTCAGTTTCCTCAACTATGAAACGAAGATAATAATAGCACCTACCTCCCTGGATTGTTGTGAGAGTAAAACAACATCCGAAAAGTGCTTAGCACATAGCCTCACACATAAGAGTAATGTATTACATCAATACCATTGCTGTTGTTCATTTTTATACGACCAAATACATTTATTAATAATCACCTTCCATTTCTTTCTCATATCAAAAATATCTAATTTTTTTCCAATGGAGATCTTATACACACACACACAATTTACTAGTACAAAAAAAGATTTAAGCCCTATCAGTTGTTGTCAATGTGTTTGGGGAAAAATAATAACAAACATAACAAGATGCCAAAAGACAAAAAATGACACTGGTCAGTCTTTGTTATTTTATTTGCATTCTCTAATTAAAGCCTTCTCTGACCCATGCCTTAATAAGCAGACTGCAGAATAAAGCAATAAACATCAGCCAAATCATGGAATCAGTGCTCAAGCGGAAATATGATAAGGCCAAAAGACATTCTTACATAGGAATGCTTATAGAATAATTCTCTTCTTGGTTTCGTAATCAGGATTCTTTCAAATGGGTATATTATTCCATGAACAACTTCTCAAAAATATTTTATACTACATTAACATAGGCACTGGAAAATGTGTCTGCCATTAACAAATATATGTCATTGGGATTAATTATGATAACATACAGTTGTCTCATTAGTCTTCTGCTTCAAAAACTGATTAAAAGATTTGAAAAGTATAACAGCAGCATTTTTTGTAATAGCAAAAAACCAGAATGAAAGAGGGTACCCATCAATTGGGGAATGGCTGAAAAAATTATTGTAAAGGACCCTAATGGATTCTTGTACCTAAAAAAAAAAAAAATCAATGGCTATGAAGAATTCAGAAAAAGTTGGGAAGATGGCTATGAAATACTACAAAATGGAAAATACATAACCAGGAGAACAATTTATTTGATGAAAACAATAATGTAAAGGAAAACAACACAGAAAGACTTCAAAATTCTGCTTAACATAATGACAACTCTGGATTTAAGAAGACTAATAATGATAAAGTATCATCAGAGAGGTGGTAGACTATGGCCAATGCAATTATTTGTTTTAGCTAATTGTTCTTATGTGTTATAAGGCAAAATTCATTAGAAAGTAGCAATGATAATAAGAACATCCATAAAACACTGAAAATATATGTTTATGAGAATCAGTCCAAGAAACTAAATATGTGTTAAATAACTGGTTGCATCCAAATAAGTCTACCTGACACAAAAAGCTTATGGGTTGTTTTCTATACATTTCAACAAAAAAATGTTGAGTTGTTTTACAAAAAAATCCCTTTTCTTCAGTGGCACAATCCACAAGTAGAGCCGGCAATTCCTTTTAACTTTATCTGAAGGAACTGAGTCTCTAAAGAGCCACAATTTCATAGCGTCAGTGAACAAATGGTAACTCGATCAAAAGATTTTTTCAAAATGAAATCAATTTATAATAACATGCTCAGTAAAAAAAATCTCATATAGTGATACTACTCAATAGACCCGTGTTTTCAGATGAAAGTTAAAAATTATAAAATATCTTTCAACACCACTCAATGTATACATATTGTATATAATGGAGTCAACATGAAACCTCTCACTCTCCCTACTCTCAATGCCCTCTCACTAGGTGGTATCCCATAGAGCCTGTGTGTAACCGAGTTTATGTTGCCTTGGCCACTTCTCATGAGCCTTGTGTTCTTGGATTCGGCCCTAAAGGACTTAGAATTTTCATATAACATTTTAGAATGATGTAGTGATCCCTTGGGATCAGTGACAGCAACAGCAGAGGGGTGATGCATCAAAAAAAGAGGATTGGTCACTGAGCAACCCACTTGGCTCTGATGAGGGAAAATCCAGAGAAAGGCAAAAAGAACTCCCTCACACTTGGCAGACAAGGAGAAAGCAAAACTGCACATTGATTCTCCATTTAAAATCTACTGAGTGACAACTCTTCCTCTGACTCATACTCTTTTGACGCATTTCCCTTGTCCCAGCTACTAGCCCAGGAACCAAGGGATTTCTTCATTGACTCAAAGTAATGAAGATAATTTTCTTCATCACTGACCCAAAGCACATATGGCTTACTAGAAGAGGCCAAAAGAGCTCAGCTCATCTTCACGTGGGCTCCATGAGAACTGATATAGCAAGAGTGTATCAGAGAAAAGTTTTTTGAGTATCCCCCATTCCATGTGAATACATTTACTATAATAAGATTTGTTTATCTCTCTCTTCCATCCCCACCCTATCCTTATACACACCCCCACACCAACCCAACTTCCCAAGAATTACAGGAAGTTACAAAGGAATTGGGAAAGGAAATTACAAATGTGTAGACACAGCAGAAAGGCAACAAATAATATTGGTCCATTTTTGCTACTTCACATACATTATATAACTAAAAGTCTATTTAATTCATGTCCCACTGAGCATATACATATAGCATGCAAAGCACAGACATGAGTCAAAGCCACACACTTTCCCCACTGAAAGGCAACCAAGTAGATGATATGACTAAAGGTAGAGCATGGGAAAGAAGGATGGCACTTACAGTTGTTCTAGAGAGGCAAGTCCCTTAAATGCTTGCCTGTCAATTGACTGGATTTCATTCTTGTATAAATAGCTGAAACAAGAAACATTGGGGAATATTAGTACACACACAAGACCTGACAAGGTGGAAAAAGAAGAATTAAGTTGACACATAAAGACAGTTTTAATATGAACGATTGAATGAGGGAAACAAATATGATGCTTGCAGTCAGTCACTCCCTCCCTCCCCTCTTTTTAGAAGAAAAACATCTTTAGATAAAGACTAAACATGCCCAGAGGGGAGGGAAAGGGAAGGGAGAAAACACTAAACAACTTCCTGGAAATCAGATCTTCCCCATGGGCTAACGCTGGTAAAACTGGTCAATTCTATGTGCCCCTAATGGTTTTTAATGCCCGATCTGACAGCTCTAAACCAATTGAAAAAACTTATTCCCCACATAAACAAAAACAAACAAAAAGATAGTCATAAAAATGTAAATATGCCATATGGTTCTGTTCCCGACACTCTGCCGGCTTGCAAATATTCAGGAATAAATACTGGTAAATCAGTTACGTCAGAGTTTAAAATAGTGCCTTGAATTACCAACACTAGACTCCCTTCAAAATCAAATGAGCACTACACAAAAATACCAGGGAAAGTAACCTGGTGTAGGGGCTAAGGAAATCTTGAAAACCTAGAAACCGTCAAGCCTGCATGCTCATTTCTAATTAAATGACATTAACTTCAAGGCTAGATTTATTTTTATAGGAACATCTTAAATAAGGGAATCTTAGTCCTACTATTATAAAACCTAAATGAATTCAACAAAAATTAAGTATCTAATGGTTGCAAATTTCTGTTAGACCTTTTGGAGAAATAGGGCAATCCAGACAAATCTCCCTAAAAGGCTTAGCAGAAATTTGCAACCACTAGATAATTAATTTTTGGTGAATCATTTAGGTTTTATAATACTAGGGTTAGGAATCCATTATTTAAGAAATTTAGGAATAGCCAATGCATAATATAGTATCCACTGGAGAAATGGGCTACAAGCTACTCATGGAGGAATTTTCACCAGGAACACTTACTTGGTCGTTCACCTGAGATTGCAGAAGTGACTTCTAGTCAACTATAGGTCCCTAATCCCAAATGGGACAGTTCCACAAGTCCTAGCAACTCATTTGAATTTCCCTCTTAGAGATGAAGCAAGGTTTTTTTTTTTCATTTTCTCTCTGTTTTCAATTTTGTTTGTTTTGTTTTATTTCGTTTTCAATTCAGTATTTTTCCCCAGTTGTTTGAATTGAAGAAAGTCCTGAAGAATACTAGGATGGTTGGTTTATCTGTTCTGTATAATGAGTAAAGTGAAAGAACTAGAATCAGAAAAATCTGGGTTCAAATCCTACCTTAGATACTACTTTGTGACTCTGAACAAACCACTTACTATTTCTGGGCTTCAGCTTTCTCATCTGAGAAATGAGGTTGTAAACTCAATTACCACTAAGTTTTCCTTCTAATTCTAAATCTGTGGTCTTATAAACTGTCTCCAATTATTAAAGAAGGTGCACAAAAACTGTTTTAAAATAAAATTAATTTTAATTCATTGTTATTTAAAGTGATAAATCTTCAAAATAAAATTAAGCTGAACTTCCTAGGAGGAAGGGAAAAAAAAGTACCTTAGAGGAGACTATAAATTCCTGACTCGGTCAAAAACCAAATCTACATTACATTTGTTTTTCTTTAACGTTAACTTTTAAAGGTGTTTAAAACACCTTTAAAGAGGTGGAATGAAAGGTGTAAGGAATAAAATCAATGGCAGGGGAGGGGGAATAAATGAAAAATCAGAGAGTTTGGCATATTATATATGTCTGGAGTGTTATATACAAGGATTTCCCTGGATCAAAGTCTCCTTTATAATTAAGACCCTGAAGCCCTAAAACTCCTGGGTAATGTAAAAACATCAAATGAACACATTTATTTTTAAAGAAAAAAATAGATAATTTCATACTTAATTATAATCATGTTTCACCAGTGACTGCTAAGTCCATGTTAAATCTTTTTATTTACCAGAATCATTGGCAATATTGGTCTTCAAATAGAATTATCTTTTTGAGTACTAGGCACAGCAAATAAATGTTAATCTCAGCAAAAACTTCATAACAACACCTATATCTTCATTATATCTAGTAACTCTGAATTTTAATAAGCCTGTTGTTAGCAACTAATTGACACAGCAAAATGGCACTGGACAGGTGATGTCTAGATTTGAATGGGCCTATGCTTGATACATGCATTACTCTGAACAACTCTTTTAGGAACATAGGTTTCCTTTCTTTTGTAGTTTCTACCTAGGTTTTAGAGTTGTTGTGAGGAGAGTGCTTTTTATGTCTTGTTTTTAAAATGACCACCTCTGTGATTTCCTTAGTGTATAGCAGATATATCAGACTCCCAGCAGATGAGTCTGATTAAAATGTAACTAGAAAATGAGAAAATTTCAATGAAATAAAATGCAATACAATTGTAATAATGTTCATTTCTGGGGTTGGGTTTTTGGGTTTTGGTTTTTTTTTTTTTTTTTGGACATTTCAAAAAAATTTTTTTTTCCAATTAAAAAATGTAAAAAAAAACAACACTGTTTTTTACATTTGTATTTTAAAATTTTGAATTTCAAATTCTCTTCCCCCTCCCTGTCCTCCTCTACACAACTTTTTTGATAAGGCAAGCAATGGTTGATATAGGTTATATACGTGCAGTCATACAAAACATATGTCCATATTTGTCAGGCTACAAAAGCAAACACAGAAAAAAAGAAAATATAATAAAGAAAAAGAAAGTTCCTAAAAAGTAAGCTTTCATCTGCCTTCAGACTCCAACAATTCTTTCTCTGTAGGTAGATCGCATTTTTCATCATGAGTCCTTCAGAATTATCTCAGATAAATGTATTGCTGAGAATAGCTAAGTTATTCACAGTTGATTATCATACGATATTGTTGTTACTGTGTACAATGCTCTGCTAGTTTTGCTCATTTTTTTTTGTAACTGTCTTCCCAGGTTTTTCTGAAATTATATTGCTCATTATTTCTTATTGTACAGTAGTATTACATCATAATCATATACCACAACTTTTTTAGCCATCGCCCAATTGATGGGCATGTCTTCAATTTCCAATTCTTTGCCATCACAAAGAGCTGCTATAAATATTTCTGAACACATAGGTCCTTTTCCTTTTTTCCCCCCCTAAATCTCTTTTGAATACAGACCTAGTAGCAGTATCACTGGACCAAAAGTATACATAGTTTTATAGCCCTTTAGGCATAGTCCCAAATTGCTCTCCAAAAAGGCTAAATCAGTTCACAACTCCACCAACAATGGATTAGTGTCCCAATTTTCCCACATCCTCTCCAACATCTGTTATTTTCCTTTTCTCCCAAATTAAACAATCTGATAGGTGAGAGGTAGTGAGTTGCTTTAATTTATATTTATTTAATCAATGGTGAGTTAGAGCATTTTTTCATATAACTATAGATAGCTTTGAAATCTTCATCTGAAAACTAGCTGTTCATATCCTTTGACCATTTTTCAGTTGGGTAATGAATTTTATTCTTCAGAATTTGAGTCCATTTTCCACATATTTGAGAAATGAGGCCTTTATCAGTGAAATAATGTAAAATTTTTTCCCCAGTTTTCTGTTTTCCTTCTAATCTTGTCTGCATTAGTTTTGTTTGTGCAAAAACTTTTTAATTTAATGTAATCAAAATTATTCATTTTACATCATGTAATACTCTCTGTCACTTGTTTGGTCATAAATTCTTCCCTCATCCATAGATCTGACAGGTAAAGTATTCCATGGTCCCTTAATTTGCTTATGGTATTCACACTTTATGTTTAAATCATGCAATCCACTCTGCTGTACTCTTTCATTTTGGGGTGAGTTCATCCTATTCACCTTACTTCCCTGCATTCTACTTGTTTTTCCCCACTTATCCTTTTCTCTCTCACCTTTTACCATGTCTCTCCTCAAGTGTTTTGCTTCTGACCACAGCCTCCCCCAATACAGCCTCCCTTCTATCAATCCCTCCCTTTTTCTTATTCCCCTCTTCCTTATTTCTCTATAGGGTATAATTAGATCTCTTCCTATTTAAGTTTGACACTATTAATATATGAACTCCTAATAAGGAGTTCTCCTCGTCCTCTTCCTCTTTTTCCTCTTCTTCCTCTATCTCATCTTCTACTTGTTCCCATCAAAAGCTATGCTAAAATCCATACTAATTTAATGATGATAATAATAGTTCACAAAGCACTTTTTACATATATTGCTTCATTTAAGCAAGGATTAGAGAGTTGTCAGGGCTACCAAGGGATTAGGTGACTTGCTCTGGGTCACAGAGACAGTATGTCTGAGTTTGTGTCAGAGGCAGGACTTAAACTAGAGATCTCCCTGACCCAGAGACCCTCTCTCAATACAGACTATGTTCTGCTGTCTCTTGGATGATATTGACAATGATGATAGTAGTGAATATACTGGCAATCAGTGACATCTATAAAGATTAAGGTCATTCTATGAGAACTAAAGGAACAAGTACTCCCCTCTTTACTTGTGGACAATAATCCTAGTATATTAAGCTACATGAACAAATCAAAATAACTGAAATGTTAAAAGAAAATTTAGCTTCAAAACCCATAAAAATAAAGTTAGGTTAAACTTCATATAAATCAAAAGAAACTATAAATTTCAGGCTGAACAAAACTCAAGTAATATTTTTATTATCACTTCTCTTGAATATTAAGTATTACGATGAATGCTCAAAACCACATAAGGAACTGGTCTCTTGACCTTGTAGACTACATTTACAAGTAACTGACCAAACAGATTGTGTAGGTAGTCCTTGAGTTTGCAACAGATTGGTGCTAAGAGGCATGGTTGGCACATTACCGAGTGAGTGAGCTAATTTCAGTCAGGAATGCCTGAAAGTGTGACCTCTGATAGTGAATTTGGGTAAATCATTTAACCTTTCATTGCCCCCATATCGTTCAAAATCTAAAAGTTATAGAACGTGTGTGACCTGAATTGGTAGAGAAAGTTTCCTCACACAGAGTTCCCTATTCCAGTGACATTACAGTTCTGATCTTTAAAAAAAATAATAAGTTATAAGCACAAGTCAAAATAATGGAGGTCAAATCTGACTTTCTTGCAGAAATAACATTATGACAGAATTAAAATCCTAACTAATGACCTGTTTACAATGAAACAAACACTATCATCAACCGCCAATTTTTGTTATTTTACAGTCATTTCAGTTGTTTCTGACTCTTCATGACCTGATTGGGGGTATCTTGGCAAAGATACTGGAATGGTTTGCTATTTCCTTCTCCAGTGGAAACTGTGGATCTATTTTGTCAGGCAATCAGAGGTAAAGTGACTCGTCCACAGTAACACAACTAGATAATGTTTGAGGCTAGATTTGAACTCAGATATTTCTGACTCTGGGCCCAGTGCTCTATCCACTAGACCACCAGTTGCCTCCAACTATCAATTACACAGTTCAATAATGTTTAGTACAAAGTATTTTTTAAAGTTAGGTAAAGTAAAAAATATTAAGAACTTCTAAGAGAGAAGATATACATGGTAAGTGGGGAAGACCTCCAGAAAATAAAAGTGGAGCCCAAAGGATCAAAAAAGCATAGGATTTACAACTAGGAAGAACTGAAGAAATCATCTTGTCCATTCCCAAGTGTGGCCCAAACCAGATTTAAATGTATTTTGTGAGCCACAGAGATCCTTTTGTACAATTTAATGGCTCCTTTCTATTTGAGTGACACCACTGATCTTACTTAAAGAGGTTTAAAATTAATTAGTTGACAAGCATCAAAGCCAAAAAAGTTAAATGACTTTCCCAAGGTCATCCACATGTCAGAAAAAAAGACTTGAACTGATGTCCTTGGTCTCCAAATCCAGTAGCTCAAGAACTACTAGCTTTTGAACCAAAAGGAATTCACCATTTGGGTTATCGTGAACTGTTTACAGCACTTCCAAAAGCCAGCTGAATGGGCTAAATAAGCTAAGTAGTCTGTAAACCCTGAATGCTGCGTCATAAACAATAATATCAGTAGTAACTACCAACAGTGAATCACTGTTAAGTAAAGGCAGTGTCTTTATATAGTTGGATACAATTTGGTTTCTTGGTTACAAAAAGACTAACTTACAACTTATCTTAGCACGAATCAAGCAGACTTCCATTAATGACATTTTTATTTCCTATTTTTAATCAAACTCAATCATTAAATAACATTTTAATGATATTTCAGTAGCTAACTTGAACAATATGAACACATGAAACCAAGGGAGAATTTCTCTAACAAAAAAGGTGTGATACAGTGAAAAGTGATAAATTGGGGTCGTGGGACCTGATCCTGAATTCCTGTTCCATCACTGTGCAAACTTAAGCAAATTGTCTAACCTCTCTTGAGCCTTGGTTACTTCATGCTACTTATAAAAGGCAGGGTTGGAGTAGAAGACCTCTAAACTCTACTTCCAGTTTGAGATCAATGACCCCGTAACTCATATAACTCATATAAAGATTCCAAATGCACTTTGGTTCTAACCATATAAAACAGAGTAAAATATGTCCGAAATTTAAAGGTGCCCCTGACATCCGTGAACCACATTGTCCCACGAAACTTCTCAAAACACATTTTACCAACAAGGTCCATGAGACTGGGGAAGTTGAAGCAGTGGAGATTCAAATAGCTATTTGGTAGACAGAGTCCACTGTAGTAGCCTCTAATCTTTTTTGTGACACAGGCCACTTTGGCAATCTGGAGAAGTCCATAGTTCCTTTCTCAGAATAATATTTTTAAGTGCATAAAATAAAATACATAGGAATAAAAAGGAAATCAAAGGTTAGTGAAAGTAAAGGTATAATTTTTCCCATCCAAGTTTACAGACCCTCTGAAATTTCTATGCACACCTCCTGGAGGTCCATAGATCCCAGGTGAAGAATGGTCCCCGTGGTCCACTGGAAAAATTTCAACCACCTAATCTACAAACCATTGTGACTTTCTGCATTCCTTTCAAACCTCTTTGGCTTACCCATTCTCCCCTCCACTTTTCTCCCTGAGTAGCATCTGTTCTCTATGATCAAACAAAGATCACTGCATTCATATTACTTATTCTCTTCTTTTCAAGAGAAAGAGAGAGGAAGATTTCTGATTTTTTTCAGTGGAAGAGAAAAGAAGAAATGAAGTGAGTAAATGATATAGAAACACGTGATAAAGAAAGAGAACTACTGCTTCAAACCAATCTTTCCTCTAAGATGTAAACAATTTCCAGGCAAGTGTTGCAAGATCTGCTTTCTAAAAGACATAAGTTTCATTCTGGGAATTATAAAGCAATAAAAGTAAGCTTTGAAATTGCCAGCTGCCTATGAGAACATAAACAGATGATTTAGTTACACCTAAGCAACATTATACCTGTAATTTCCCCTTCATTCCTCCTCTGTTGCCTCATCACAACATGGAGTTGGCTTAGAGTTTACCAACAGTGCACACTGTCAGGTCTCATTCAGCTGTTAGAATGCCAGCCACTTTATCCATCAGCCTGATTTTCCATTATGTATCTCTCACTGTCCTTTGATGATAGGCCTGATAAGAGATAATGTCTCCTGTGGGCAAATCTAGTTAAGGTCCAAGAAGTTCACTCCAGGGTAGGCACCGGGGGTGACCAAATTTTCAGCGATAGCAATTTGTGAAAACCACCTTCTGAGGTGTGAAGGGCTGCAATTTCTACAAACGTGGGGAACATTTCCATAATGAAATATGGGGGGCATAGATCAAGAGCTGAATGGGGATCCTGGAAATCAACTAACCCATCTCCCTTATTTTACAAGTGAAGGAACTGAAGCCCAGAGAAGTTAAAATATTTGCAAAAGATAAAACAAGCAGGAAAGATATTCAAACCCAAATTCCTCTGACTTCAAGTCCAATATACATTCCACTAGAAAACTCTGAGTCTTTCATAAAATGCTATGCTACAGTGAGTGGCAGTAGTTTGATCTAATTTAATTCACATTAGAAATGAGTAAAACATGTAAAAGATCCTAGAAAAAAAGAATACATCTACATATCTTATTTTCAAATATTTTCATTAAACTGTTTTATTTGAACAAACAAGTCAAACCTGATCTGTGATTTAGAACTATCGTTGCTGACTCAATTATTCTGTGGCATTAATAATATACAAAGAATCCATGCATAGAAAAAATATAATAAGAACTATAAGTAAAACTTAGCTGAAGAAGTTGAAGTTTTAAAAGGAGCCAAAGCTTTTAGGGAAAAGCAAGATGGAATAAAAAGGATTCAGTTAATTGGAATAAAAGTTCTGAATTAATCTCCTGATGCTGTTTATATTTTTCCTAGTGAGTTAAAAACCAAAACTCTGGCACCAATAAGAAAAAAGGATAAACAAAGCATAAAGATGGTGAAGACCATGTGCTATTAATTCTAAAGAGTACAGATAAATGTGCTACAATTGCTTCTAATCTGTGTTGCAGTCTTAACTTAGACTTCAAAATGTCATCCTTTTCTTGATCTTCCCTAATTATAGTGCCTATTAATTTGAAACAGGAATGCTTTTCCCCCCTTTAGGTGGGAGAAAGGTTGCATTAGTTCTAAAAAGCAAAAGGGAATTAAATGAAACACAGGAAATGAAATGCAAAAAAAAAATAGAATAAAAATAATTAAGGGGACTATAAGTCTAAGACCTACAGCTTGTTGCCTACTTAATTTGGTGGAATAATTGTGAAAGAAATTTACAATATATATGTGTATAATGTGTGTTTGTATACATAAATAAATACATATTTGTTAAATATATTTATAGATCTGCCATATATGTACATTATTTCTATGATGAACTATATTTACATTAAATACACAATAATATTATCCATGTAAATATAAACATATAAGTAAATAAGTTTTATTAGATATTTCACCTACAGAATTGCATAAATTATATTTAATCTATAAATCCATTATTATTTAATAGTCTAACAACTGATCACTATTTGAATTAATGGTTTAAAAACTTACAGATATTTTAAATTTTCCAAGTCTTCAAATGATCCACTGGGTATTCTTTTAATCTGATTGTTGTTAAGAAGCCTATAAATAGAGAACAAATCATAGTAATTATTTTCTTGAGTCAGTAAACATTCTAAGAATAGAAGAAAGCATCACTAGTCTTCAAAGAAAAGGGACAGCTTTTAAGCTATGAACCTTAATGCAGAATCAAAGAATTTTTGATGTGGAAAGATGTGAACCCTCCACTTTAGAGGCACAGAGAAGGGAAGCAACTTGCCAAAGGTTACACTGCTGCTACAGTACCAAAGTAAAATAAGAAAGATGAATTTATAGACATTTTTCTTCATTCCTAAACAATGCAGAAATAGTAAAGTTAATAGGTTTGGAAACATTATGGTAAGATTTTTAGAGATATGGAGAAAATTTGGAACTCAAAATCTTATAAAATTGAATATTGAAAACTAAAGTTAAATAAATAAATTTATTTTAAAATGATTTTTAGGGTTTTGTCAACATTCAAATTTTGTTTCCCTAACAGAATTAACTCTAATATATAAAATTTTTAGCTTGTGCTACATTTTGAGCTCAACAATACAATTTTAAATAGGTGAGCTGGGAGCTGCAATGGTGAGAAACTGGATAGAGGTGAACTTGGGTTTTCCCAAGATTTAATGATGGCAGAATGAAGTTAATCCAAGTTAATCCAAGCTAGAAAGGCTTAGAATATGGGGAATTGACATTTTCTCAGTATATCCATTTTTTTTCCTCTTCCTCTTGAAAGAAGAAAATAATTTGCAATAAATGATTGCTGAAGTCCCTTCCAAAACTAACATTCTGGGATTCTAGGATTCCAGACCAAGCAATAGACTATATGTCTCTTATCTGAAGATCAGTCTACCTGCTTTATCACCAAAACATGATGAGGACCATAACTTAATGGATTCTTTTTTGGGCTTGGACAATCCACAAACTCAGATTCTAGAAGGGATCCAACCTACTTCAGTAGAAAGGATCTACTTGGATTTTTTGAAGGGCTGAAGTTGGAGCACCCAAAATCATTATCAGGCTGGCTTTCAATATAAACACTGCTAGACATATACACCACGCAATAAGTTTTATTGTTACAGAACAAGAAAGGGCCATCATGAAGAAAGTGAGGCCTAGGCAGGGGACATGGCACTACTATAATAATGGCAGATATGGAGCAACAACCTAGGATCCTGACTCCCAACCAGAGATAATGGACATAAAGCATTTCATAAACCTGAAAGCACTATATAAATATACGCTATTATTAAAAATGATTTCTATACCTCGTTGCCCCCACCATGCATACAATAGAGAGCTTTTTAATTTTATTTTAATAATTTAATTTAGTGTTTAAATATTAACTTTATTAATTGTTCAAAAAAGGATTTCAACTTACAATGTATTCAAGTTTTTCAGCCGCTTAAATGTTCCAGGTTGGATTTCTTTAATTCTATTAAATCGTAAGTCCCTGTGGAAAAACAAGAACACAAATTTACTTATACTTTATTTAAAGCTAAGGAAGAAAGTTAGAGATTTGTAAGTATCACTATCATTCCCTAGTTTCAAAGCATTTTTATAACCATGATGGTAAATTGAAGGTAGACTAAAAATTATATATCTACTGATTGACATATATAAAAATGTACGCAAAATTTTTTTTTTCTTACTAATATCCCCTCTGTTCTCTTGTCTTGCAAGTAATCTTGAATGAACAAAAAATATATCAGCAGACCAAAAGTTCCACAGGTCCAAGTACAAAGGTGGTGACCAAGAACCCATCATCCAAAGATCAGACTAGTTAAAGTTTGGAAAAGGCTGGCCACCATGTGGTTTTTTTCTTCCTCACCAATTCACAGATTCTAAAGTACTAGACTCTTCATCCAAAGAAGATAAATATTCACACTAAGGAAATCCTGGGTCCTTGAAGTAGGTTGGTTTTGGTGTTTGGTTCTTGTTTGTTTATTTGGTTTGGTTTGTTGTTGTTGTTTTTAACATCCTAGGCCCATTACTATCACTTTAAAACTCAATGTCCCAATAAGCCTAAAGAATGGATAAGAGCTGGTTGATGGAGAAGGTAAACAGGAATTACACATTATACTGAAAAAGAGGCTTAACCCCAAAACAATCAAAGCAGCTGTGTAAATTGTGCAGCCTCTTCAGCTTTCTCTAAGATGATTTCATTCCCTGAACTTTAAGCAAACAGACATACCATCTAAGCAAACAGACATACCATCATCTGATAAGAAATTTAAGCCTCAATCCCTTGGAAACATGGAACAGATTAAATAAGAAAAAATAGGTGTCACACAGTGTATATGTTTTTATCATTATTACTATTATTAGCTCTAAACGTGAATTTCAAACAACTGTACCAGGCAGGCCTTAAAAACAGTCTGAAATCACTGAGACAAAACAGGAAATTCACCCATACAATCAATGTATTTAAGAGATGAAGGTCTGAAAAATCCTAAACTAATCTTGGGAATGGAATCAATATTCCATAAAAACAATTAAAAATGCATTAGTCCTTGTTTAAAAGGAGTTTTAACAAAAAACAGAAAGAATAGGAAAATAAAACAAATTACATTCAAAATATCTACAAATGCATGTAAAATCTTTGAAATGATAGGGAAATAATCCACCAGGACACAATCAGGATTTATAAAAATCTAACTAAAAGAAGTATTTACTTTTTTAAGGGAACATTTTATTTTAAAATGAAAGAAGGGAAGATTTAAATAATGGAAGTGATAAACAGCACTCATGTGACCATGTAATAAAAATGAGAATATTACCTAATTTGGTGCTATACTGGTAAAAACACTAAAGGGATACTTTATTGAATGAGAAAAAATGACAACAAAATTCATTGTTGATAAACACTCCGGCTTTTTGTTTTGTTTGTTTGGGTTTTTGACTTTTTTTTAAACATCTAACAGGAAGTGGATGATATAAATGAGATTATTAGAATATTTAGGGATTCTTTGTAAATTAAAGTCACCTGGTCCATATGTACTTGACTACTGAAAGAACCAGAAGACAAGACTGCCTCATCACTGTTAATATTATTTAAAATATCACAGAAACATAAGTACTGTGAGATGGGAAAAGGGCAAGTGTTTTCCCTGTTTTCAAAGAAAAAAGAAGGAACACAAGTCCTTAGATTATAGGTCAATGACTTGATTTTAATTTATACCTAAATTCTAAAACTCATTAAAGAGATGGTTAGTGAACATCTAGTAAAGTGAGCAGGGATCACAAAGAATAGGCATGGATTCAGAAAAAAACAAGTCATGCTAAGTGAACTTTATTTCTTTTTAAGTCATTAAATGGTAGATGAGAGGAAGGTTGTAAATGCAGTTGATCTCCATTTTAACACAGCACTGATAAAGCACCTTACACTACTGGTGTGGAAAAGAAGGAGAGATGTATACTAGTTGATAATAAAGTTAGCAGGATTTGAAACTGAGTGGCCAGGTTCATCGTGTAGTCAATAAACAGTTCTAGGTCAATTCAGCAGTCCACCAGTGGAACATGGAATGGTCTTAGAATCTGTACTTATCCTGCACTGTATAATATTATTCTCAAGACGTTGGTTGGCACATTTTTCAAATTTGCAGATGATACAAAACTGAGAATGAGGGCTTACAAAATGAGCCAAATCACGTAAGATGAAATTTAATGAGGATCAACAAATCAATGAACCTTTCTTAAATGCTTACTTTGTGTGGCAGATATTGTACAAGAGCAGAGAGATACAAAGACAAAATGTAGAACAGTTCCTGTCCTTGATAAATTTACATTCTATTGGGAAAGACAGTGGCAAAAATGAGACTCAAAAAAAAAAGCCAGTGCAATCTTGAATTAACAGAGGTTTTGGTATTAGGAGATAATAATAATATTTTACTCAGCCCTCTTCACTATATCTGGAACAGTTCATTCGGTTCCCCTTCTAGGAAAGATACTAATAAGCTTAGAGAACAGACTAAGACAACAAGAAATGAAGGACATAAAAACCATTCCAAGGGAATATCAATAAAGAAAGGGGGAGGGGCAGAATGTTACATGGAAAAGACTGAGTCTAAGTTATGGCTCAGGGGAAAGAATAACAGATTTTTGGGGTAGGCCACCTGGGGGTCAAATCACACCTCTAGCATGCCCGCTAAAGGAGTGACCTTGGGCAAGTCATTTGACTTGGGGGGGGGGAGGGGCACAGTTCCTCAATTGTAAAACAAGGGGTAGGGTGGGGAAAGAGTTTCTAAGGTCCTTTCCAGATACAGATCTATTAACTCCTATACAACAGCTGAATTTTACGGGCTGCCAAATAGAAGCAGGACCAGATTTGTTCAGTTTGGTCCCTTCAGGCAGAACAAAGAGATGGAAGTGGTAGAGACAAGTTTAATCTTGATCTAAGAAAAAACTTTTTTTTTCCCTAAAATTAAAGCAATTTCAAAGTAGAATGAGCTGCCCTGGGATGGGAATGAATTCCCTCTCATCAGAAGTTCTTCAAGTGAAGTTTAGATGACTAGAGCTTAGCTGGGGGAGGTTCTTTTTCAGTTATAGATTGGGCTATATTGCCACTGGAGTTTCTGCCAATTCTGACATTCTGAACTTCATTGTTTTTGTGATAGCATCAAAGGGGAGGGGAACTTTTAACTTCTCTTCAAGCTTTACAATTCTTTGACTCTGGGATCTCCATTTCTTGAAAATCTCATCTTTCAGGTTGAGAAAGTGGTCAGATTTAATTGCATATAATTACAGGAAATATTAGATGTTCAAAAATATAACAAACATCTCCATGCACCATTATTAATTCACAGTACAATAAAAACAATGGGAGTCTGGCTATTGCCGAGGCATATGAAAATAACATTGTAAGCCAAAAGCTAACCTTGTAACTTTTTCAATAATACTTGGCAGCCTTAAAAACCAATTCACATCTCATAACATGTTATTACTTTTATAATGAATGCATCTCAAGAACTAAAAAAAAAACAACACTCAAAATAACCTACCAAGTTGCTTTTTAGGAATTATATTACTATTTTTAGTTTGTGGGGGAAGCAATATAACTGCTTACAACACTAATTTACTTCCAGTTACTTCTTTGAGACCTTTTTAATCCATGATAATGCTGTGATAAGTTAACACTTTATACTTGATAAACACACACAATCTATTTAATGATCATTTTAATGAGGTCTAAATAGTGTTTTTTTTCCAGTGTGTACAATCAGTAGCATCAAGTTAAAAAAGCATTAAATTGATCAATTGCCTAAAATTTCTAACACTTTCATTTAAAAATAATCTTCCCAGTTACAAGAAGAGCAAAAGCCTATATCCTTAGACTTTAAAACAGCCTCATAATATCAAAGTGCATTAAATTTGTTCCACTTTGTGAAATTTCAATTAGGGTAGTAAGAAATGTATAAGCCTGTGACTTCCAATTTTCACTAATCAAATGTCAAGAGACCTGGATTTCTAGTCCCAAGTCCCAACTTGGCTATTAATTGAAGAAGCCACATGGTACAATGAAATAATGTAGATTTAGGGGTCAAAGGATGATGGTTTGAATCTTGCCCAGTGACTTACAACCTACATGACCTTGAACAAATTATTTAACGTCTCTTGCTCTCAGTTTTCTCATATATAAAAATGAGGGACTTTACTATATGCCTTTGAAAGCTCTCTCCTTCCAGATCTATGATCCTGTTATCCTAAAGGATGAGCTGCAATGACTTTGAAGGTTTCTTCCAGATCAAAATGTACAATCTGGTCTTGTGATTGCACATAAGTGGCTTCTTTCTGGACCTCAGGTTTATTTTATTTATTACACAGAGTGGGTTGGGAAAGATCAGGGGTTTCTATTTTTTTTTAAATCATAAACTCAGTCTGGTGAAGCCAATAAACTCCTTAATAATAAGATAGATAAAATAAAATAAATGTTATTGCAAAGGAAACCAATTACAGTGAAATAAAGTTATGGATTTTTTTTTAAAGTTCAAGGATCTAAGGTTAGAAATTTTGGGGTGTGACAATGGTACAATAGACTTGGATGCTGAAGAAACACCAGGGTAGTCTAATCTTTAAGATCCTTTTCTTAAGAGAACTTTTTCATTTTTCTTTTAATAGTACAAACAAAAAACTGATAGTAAAAATCTTTTGTGGAATGACTAGATGGGAAAAAAAAATCTCAGGAACAAGAATGACATTTACCAGTTGAAACACAAAACCATCTTTTTTCTTCACAAATGAAACAGATGGATCATGTCAAGTCAGTCACAAAATGAGTACTGTTAAGCTGGGAAAAACCCTCTAGGCACATTGGGATTTTTAGTTTCTCTCTTAAATGGGATTCAGATAACAAGCCTAGACAGGTACTGGGAAAGGAGAGTTTTCAGGGGGATACCTGTCTAGAAAAGACAATAGTTAAATAGTGTATACATCAGCTAGATAAGAAAGGATGTTTCTCTTATGAAAATACACAGGTTTAGTCAAAGTGATGGTGTGTACAAAATTGACATCTGATTTTTTTAAAGAGACTGCTGTGAGCTGTAAACTTATAACGGCACTGAGAATAATACTGTCCAATTTTAAAGACAAGACAATTAAAACACTGAACTACAAAGGGGGGAAGGGAAGAATAAAGAAAAATTTAAGAGAAAAGGAATTTTAAAAGTATCAAAAAAAGACATAATATAGCTAAATGTTACTCAAGAATTGACTGAAAATATAATTAGTACCAAAATAAAGTTGAATTTAAGTTTTGTATGTATGTATAAAGAATTGAGTCTGACAAGATGCTAACAACCACAAGGGAAACAAGAAGGAGGGAAAGATAGATGACCACACAATTACAGAAAAAGTTTGGAGAGAGTTTCACCTCCTAGCATGGTGAACTTCCAAGCCTCAAGAAGGGAACCTTTAATAGCTATTAGATATGTAGAAGAAAAAAAAAACCACTTAAAGAGTGACACCTCATGACCAGGGGCAACATTGGGGGTTGGAGAGTGGGGAGAGGAAGAAGGGAAGTATCTTATTGTATGAGATTTTCTTAAAAATTACAAGTTGGATGTGAACTTGGGCAAACCTAGTGGCAAATAAAGGTGTTATCAGATGCATTATTTTACATTCCAACATTTTCCTCTCCTCCCAATGTTGCAGAAATTTAAATGTAGAAACTTCCTTACGCTGTGATAGCAGTATAGCACAAGAGATCTTGGCCAAAGAATGGAGTAAAAGAGGTAACAGTACGTGTGTGTATGTATGTGGCAATCCACTAAGCCTGAGGAAAAGGAAATTACCAAAGATCTAAGGAGGAAGAAAATTCAAAGTACTTGAGCATAAATAGATCAGCTAACAAGGAAGATGTTAATAGCAGAAGGGAATGGTCTCCAGACTAAGTAAAATGATTCCGGGCATCCATAAATCAAAATTTTCAAGACAAAATGAAATTAATCAACATCTGGTGAGGCAGAGGACCCCTATGGAGTCCCAAGAGAGAAAAGAGTTATAATAATGAATGATTTAAGAGATAATAAGAATTGTGAAAGCAGAATTTACGGCCTGCACAGTATATTTGGAGGAATAGAAAAACTTGAATTCAGAGCTGCAAGTTTCACAAAAAAAAAAGAAGAAAAAGGAAGAAAACAAATAAGGGGATAAATGATTGGGAACAAAAAAAAGTGAAGGACAATTTGAAAGAAGAGAAGCACTAACATTAAAAGAAAGTATGATTTCCATTCAAGCAAAATATATTTATCTGGAAGATGCAGTGGACAGAGACAGTTTAAGGATTATAGAGAGAACACAGTAACTTTAAAAAAAAAAGGATCGTGAGCTGGGTGACTAAGAAGATGGTAACACCATCAACAGAAATATGGAGGATGGAATGAGGGACATTGAGGTAGGGTGATGATGATAGCAATGTTTTATGGCATGATTTCTTTTTACTATCCAAAAAATATTAAAAGAAGACAGACTGGTTATTTGGCAAGATTGAGACAGGGCATATGGATAGCCAGAGTATTCCACTCTTGCATATGGGGAGAAATCAAATATGGTCCCCTGCATGTTGATTCGACCTCCAATGGAGAACTTATGAGATGACATGGATGAGTCAACCAGAATGTATAAGCACAAATGTAACAACCTTAATCTTTGCAGGGAACTCCTAAATCAATAAGATAACAGTTCTATTTTTGTATGAATGGACAAAAAGCATTTTTACCCTTTTTTTGGTTTAATTAAATATTTCTTAAGGTTAACTAGAGAAATTGTATGTATTTGAAAATATCTTTTACTTCTAATAAGCGAAGACTATCTCTCAGTACCAATACCTCTCAGAGGATTTAAAGGACTAAACTTAAGAGGTAGGAAAACTGGGCTGAAGTCCTGCGTCTGACTCATTAATAGCTTAACCCTAACAGATCCCATAGTAACTCTCCAATATTCCACTCTGTTATAAGGACTTGCTTATCTGAATAGAGTAGTTATGTGAGTAGAGAATTACCACACCAGGACTTCACCCACAAAAATAAAATTGTGTACAGACAAAAAACAAACAAAAACAACCTCTTTTGTTTCCATTATTCCTACACGTTATTTCATTAAAGACAGAATACATTTTCAATCTATGTGAAGAATGAAACAAGAATACCAAATATCTGAGATTAAAATACTCAAGATCTCAATTTTACAGCAAATACTTCACTTTTCTCCTCTAGCTTTAATGACCATTTTTCTCCAGCTAACAAAAGCCTGGAGAATGTAATCTGAACCCAAATATTCACTAACACTAAGGCATTTAATAGATACAAAATCAGCTTTGTCATAAACAACATGGGTGAACATGTACAGTCTCTGGCAGTGAAAGCTGGAATGAATGGGTATTTCTTTCTCCTAATGATATCTGCAGAATCTCGGAGCTGAGTAAATCAGGGAGCTCATGTTTGCTTTGGACATTCTCTTTGTTCTTGCATTAGAAAATGCCTGGAGCTATTGTATATATACATGTGCCAAGATTTATAAATGAGACATAATCTCCCATCTTTTGTTTCTGCCATTGTTTTGTTCCATGAGGGTTAGCACAAAATACTTCTTAATGCATAGTGGTGTGCTTTGAGTAGACAAAGAAAGCACATTTTTATCAGAGAATTCCAGGGTTAGAAGGAACCTAAGAGGGTATCTAATCCAACCCACATCCAAAAGAAACATACCCAACATGTGGTCATTTATCATCTGGCTCAAATACCAGAAGGGAAAACTCTCTACCCCTTGAGTGATACCATTGCACTAAGAGATAGTTCTAGTTTTTAGAAAGCCTAAATATATTCCTTTGCCACTCCTATTTATTGCTCCTAGCTGTCTATTAGGACCAGGAAAAACAAGTCTAATCCTTCTTTCATATGATAACCTTTCAAATACTTGAACACTGTTCTCAGAGAGTCCTCATATATTCTCTTCTCCCAGCTAAGCAACCCAGATCCTTCAATCAGTCCTCAGAGGATTGGAATCTCTATATATTATCATAAACGACCTTTCTAAACTGTGGCATCAAGAACTGACCACAATAGTCCAGCTATGCTGACAAAGAACAGAGCATAGACTATCGCCTGGAAAATATGTCTTTCTTAATGTAATCCAAAATCTTTTTAGGTTTGCTTTTTTGGTTTGTTTGCTTTTTTGGGAGGGGGTGATAACAATGGCAAGCAAAGTAGTACTTTGCTGTTTGTTGCAGTTATTCAAGTGCCTTTGAGCCTCAGCTTCTATTGTGTCAAAAGTCTGTTGGAAACAGTATACGCTGTGTTACCCTTAATAAGCCTAAAGAAATCTGAAGACCTTCCCTGCCCTTAGGAGCCCATGGTAGGAGGAGCTTGCTGAAAGAGCAGAACAGGAAGGAGGAGAGAGCAAAGAAAAGCTCAAGCAGAGCAGGGAACAGGCAGAACTGAGAGAGAGAAGGTTTGTAATTTCAGTACTCTGCTGATCTGTGTTACTTCTGAGAGAGAGAATGTTTGTGATGTCAGCACTGCAGCACTGTCTGTTATTCTGTCAGACAGAAGCACGCTATCTGTTGTTATTAGACAGAAGTCCTAAAAGAGGACTTTATTGTTGTTACAGAAGTCCAGAAAGAGGACTTCAAAGTTGTTACATAAATCCTGAAAGAAGACTTTACTGATGATTTGTGTTTGATTTCTCAGACAGAAGCTTTGTCTGTTGATTTGTGTTACTTTGTCAGACATAAAGTGAATTGAGATTATAGTGCCAGTAATGTATGTAGATACTGTTGTAGTTCTGTTAAGCTTAATGCATGTAAATATTGTTGTAGCTCTATTAAGCTTTGTCTTCCTAGAAACAGGAACTCTGAGGACTTGGAGTGGAGCAGTCCCCATGAGCCGAGATATAAAACAGTAGCAGAGAGCTGCCTACATGTGAATCCAGGCAAGAGCTGGTAGCAGTCAGCCTTTGGAAGAGGAGCAAAGGAGTTTGGAAGCCAACCTCTAGTCGGTATGAAAGATGACTTTACTTGGGTACTCTGTACTGACTGATGAGATTGTGATTTACTGTGACCTGGGGTGGATGGTGTTTGTACTTTCTGCTATCCCTTAAGGATGATTAGAAGCCAGCCTCTAGTCAAGATGAAAGAAGACTTTACTTGGATAGTATGTATTGATTGAGGAGATTGTGATTTACTGAATGATATGTTTTGTTTAAGACTATGTGGCCACCTTAGTAATTAGTTGTTATGCTATATTGTTGTGAATGTTTTGCTTTAATTTATTGAATATTTCGCTTTAGTTTATTGCTGAATACAAAGTTCACTATACTATGGAATTAGATCCTTAAAGTTATTCACAGCAGTAGTCCTCAGGCTTTACATGGGGGAAGGAAGGCTGTCACATCATATTATTAATATAGTAGACTTTCAGTTCACTTTTTCTAGATAAACTGACCCCACCTCCTATCTTTTGTATCTGTGAAGTTGATATTTTAAAATCAAGTGCAAAAATTTATGCTTACTCCTGTCAGACGTATTAGAGATTTGGCCTGATGCTTTAACCCTTCAAGATCTTTTTTGGATTTTGACTTTGTCACTTCATTTATTAAGTTATCCCTCCCACTAAATGGGTGCATGATCTAGGTATAAAGGTTGATCCTGTAAGCAATCTGGGAAAGCAAGAAATAGCTTACCTGTCAGATTTATGGAGAAGGAAAGACTTTACGACCAAAGAAAAGTTGGAGAGCATTATAAAATGCAAAATGGATAATCTTGGTAACATTAAGTTGAAAAGTTTCTGTACAAACAAAGCCAATGTAACCAAGATTAAGAGGGAAGTGGGAAATTGGGAAAGAATTTTTACAACCAGTATCTCTGATAAAGGTCTCATTTCTAAAATATATAGGGAAATTGAGTCAAATCTATTAGAATACAAGTCATTCCCC
>CM053595.1:172178132-172195456 GCA_028646575.1 Pseudocheirus occidentalis
ATGGAGACTGAAGCAACACATGCTATTGTTCTTTTCCATGTTTGGTTTTGTTTCTTTTCTTTCTTTTTTTTCCCCATTATTCGCCCCATTGGTTACAATGCTTCTATACAATCAGACTATTATACAATGTGAAAGTGTTTGCAGATCCCATACATGATTGTACACCACCATGGGGAGGGGGGAGAAGAGAGGGGAGAAAATCTGAAACTCAAGTGATTCTGTAACTGAATCTTGTAAACTAAAAGTAAATAAATTTAAAATAAAATAAAATAAAATAAAATATTTCCTCCAGTGACCTATTGCTCCTTCTTGAAATGCCACCACTGAAGAATTTTTTCACTGAACCAAAGGACAATTTTCAGATGATCTACAAAGTTCCTCCCGAGCCAGTCTGGTTTAGTAAAGCAAGCAAAACGATATTATGGTAAAAACATGAGATTTGAAGGCAGAGGACCTGGTTCTTCTAATAATTAAATCAGACAATGGCATAATAATTGTCATTTAAACAAATGTGACATCCTGGTCAAGTTACCCTATTTGTGCCTCAGTTTCCTGTTCTATAAAATAAGGGGGTTGGCCTAAATGACTGCTATCATTCTTCCTACTATAAATTCTAGGATTTTAAAGAGATCAGACTTGATAAAACAGACCATATAACTACATATTTTTTTAATTTGCATGAACAAAATCAATGAATAAAAAGTTAGAAGACAAATGATAAGGGGGGAAATATTTGCATTTAATTATTACAAAAAGAGGCTGATGTTTAAAGCACACAAATTTATACAAATTTATAACACCAAGAGCTATTTCCAAAAAGATGTGGTCAAAGGATATGAATAAGAGTTCTTAAAAGAACTGTATACTATAAATGACCCCATGAAAACATGCTTCAAATCATGAATGGCAATAAGAGAAATGAAAAATGCATCAATTCAGAGATTTTTTTCATCTCATACCATGCAAATTGGTGAATAGGACCAAAAAAAAATGTGATGGGAATATGGGAACAAGTTCATTGGTAACTTATTAATGAAGCTGTGAATGGTCCAAATATCGTTGATTTCAACAGGGAATTATGCAACAACAGAAAGACTATCCTGTCCATACCCTTTGATCCAGCAACAATCCCCCTACCCTATGTATATAGTCCTTCCCAAAAAAACAAGAAACAAACAAAACAAAGAAACAATACTCACAGTAACACTCTTTGTGGCAGCAAAGAGCTAGGGAAAAAAGTGTGTGGCTTTTGACTAGGACATGGCTGAAAAATCTACAATATATTCCAACAATTTAAAGAGCCAACAGTTTCTAATTACCCTCTCTCATTTGAGAAATGAGAATAAGACAGACAGATACTAAGACAAGTCATTTAACAACTTGCCCAGAGTCACATAGCTAGTAAGTATCAATAGATTTTAAATCAGCTTCCTGACTCAAAGTCAGTACTCTATTCACTATTCTCCCTACCTCTATCTGAATTTAATCAAATATTTTTGTGCCATAAGAAATTAGAAATATGAAGAATTTAGAGAAATGTGGGAATGTTTGTTCAAATCAATAGTAAAATAAGTAGAATCAAGAGAACAATTTACACAATGATTCCAACAATATAAGTGAAAAGATGACCAAGAGGAAGTAGAACTATGAGTAATGGAAAAACCATTAAAAGTCCCAGAGAAGATATTGAAACTCCCTCTCATGGAAGGGAGGTAGGATGTTACGAGGGCAGAATATCATCACACATCTTTCAGCTCTATTTGCTATAGTTTTTCTTTGTCACAAAGGAAGACTTAATCTGGTGAGAAATGAATATGATAAAGACAAAAGATCAATTACATATTTTAATTAAAAATAGATAAATCCTAGGATTTTATGCAGTCCTAAGTGAAAATGATGCAGTCCTGAAAGGATAACCCTTATCAACCCTTATTTTAAAAAGTTGATTAAATCCTTGAAAGTTTGTAGACTGCTGGACACAGGATCTTGAGATGGGATAAAAATGGCTCCAGCTTTAGGAAGTAAGCTTTAGGAAATACAGTTTTACCTATGGAACAGAGAAAAGCTGTTTTCAGGATGATAGACAAAATTGTTGTCTATGTGGGCATTTAGTACCCTCCCAGAATGGTTCAATATTTCATCTAAAATTTTTATATTACTCCCTCATCTTCCACCATACCTTGCTCTGCAGAGAGTAGGTACTTAATGAGAATGTTTGATATTACTGTAGCTAAGAGATAGCAAAGGAGAAAGAATACACAGAAGAGAGAAGAATGAAGGTAAAAGTCCTTTATTCAAGAAAAAACTTTAGAACTAGAGGAAGCCTTGGAAATGATCAAGCACTAAACCTTCATTTTATAGATGAGGAAGCTGATACACCCACTAGCAGTGTGACCTTGGGCAAGTCACTGAACCCCAATTGCCTTGCCTTCCCCCCTCCAAAAAAAATACTTATGTTAAATATTCACATGATCGCTCACATTAAATTGTTAACTCATTCCAAATTTAACCTTTAGGTAATGGAGCTATAAGAAATCTTCCTCTTATTTCATTCCAAATAACAACAACAAAAAAAAAACCCATAAAACTAATTAATGGAATATTTCTGTAGTTTCTGTTCAGCCATACACCTCTCCCCTTTCCTCTAACAAAAGGCAAAAATAACCTAATATTATTTGTGGGGGGAAAAAAAACAAGTGGAAAGTTTGGGGAGTGCAGATTCCACAGCAGTGTCTCTTTCATTTCAAAGAACAGCTCTATTCATCCTAAAGACAGCCCCTGGCTATTAAATCCAACTAGTTCCAGCAGCTTCTTCCCAACAGAAATCATATCATCATCCAACAAAGACTCTATACAAAATAGAAAAGACTTTGGCCACAGGTTTCTCCTTTACCATTAGATTCTTCCAAAAAAACAACTGAACGACTACCCTACTTACTTTCAGACCCCAGAGGACAAAACTAGGAGGTATGGTAGAAATTAGAAAGAAACCAATTTAAAGTTGATAAAAGGTAAAAGTTCAGAAAAATAACAACCAGAAGTGGAATGGCTTGCCTTGGGAAGTACTCGGTTGCCCTCACTGAAGATTTTAAAGCAAAGGTTTGGTTTGTTGACCACTCAGTGGTGAGAATAATTATTATTTCTCTCTTATATTAATAACCAATTAACAGATCCAGGTTTTTTTCTCTTTCTCTCTTTCCTCATTCTCTACTTGGTCAAATCAATCTCTGAAGGACCAGGCTGATTATGAGATTGGATTAACATTCTTCTCAATCTTGGGTGAGACACTTAGCTAAAGAAGCTTAGTTCTGATTAAAAAGTAAAAATAATCTGATCCAGGTAAATCCAGCCCATGAGACAGTGTAGTCTAGGTGTAAAGACAGCTTTTTTTGTCCAAGAGGAACAGGATCAGAGCCTCTCATTAGAACAAGCCCACATATTATTGTAATACTCATTCTCTCATTACTTGTTAACTAATCAGACTTGATTTTCACCTGTGGGGAACACCCACTTTTCCAAGGGCATATGTGTTGAGCAGCCTCCATGATTCAACTTTGGTTTATAAGAGAAAGTCAAATAATCATCATTTTATTAATTATATGCTAGCCAAAACTAATAAAATTGACTATCAGTGAGTACACTGTACACAGAATTTTTGTTCTTATATGGACTGGACTAGGTAACCTGAGGTCCCTTAGAGCTCTGACATCTCAGGATTCTTTGAAAAAAAAAAAACAACCAGCAACAACAACCAAGAAAAAAAACTAGGGCCCCCAATAGCACTTTTTGGAACAGATACTAAAATCCAAGAATATTATCAATGAAGATTATTAGCATTCATACTGAGTATTTATTATAAGCACACCTATGCAACCAGAAACCAAACCATATTTAAATTAGGCCTTACTGTAGTAGTTTCAATGTTTCTAAGCCTCTCTCTACCACAATAGCCCAACCGTTTAATAACAGTATTTCCTTGGTGAAGCTATACAGCTATGAATTATGGAGTCTCAAATAGTCAAAGACTACAGGTGACCCAAAAAATAATGCCACATTCTATCATGCTGGAAAGACTTGGACTATAGTCCCAAAAACAAGCTATGTCTGCTTTCCAAGGACCAGTCCAGCTACTAAGCAAAGTGAGGCTCATCACCAGTACACAGGCCTACTGACAATAACAATCCATGAAACAAAGAAAAATATCAAAGATCCCCCAACTCTGTCTGGCCCCTTGTCACTTTCTGACAGAAAAAGTAAAAAGAGAACACTAAGCACAATTTTTAGACACTCTACAAACATTAACTGTAACTACTCTTACACAGGAGAGCCTTGGCCAGCGACCAAAAAGGGGACATCTACCAGAGGAACTAAACTCTCAATCATGACATTCTCATCATAAACAAAATCAGAGGACAAGATTAATTTACAGCTAAATAGAAAGATAACTCTCAAGTTCTTCTGACCTAGGTGAAGCAAATAAAAGATATAATGGTTGGCTTTATCATGCATCCAAGGGCAACAATGGTCAATTTCAATGTTCCTAATAAGGATTTTCAAGAAGACCGTCATAAAAGTAAATTGCTTAATTTTATGCCAATATCCCTTGTAGAAGGTGAGGAGGCTGAGAAATTCAAAAGATCTTGAAGAGAACTTCCACTACAAACTTCAATAATTGGTAACTACAATGCCAGTGTGAGAGGAGTAGAAGACATGTGGACAACAGAAAAACCTGCATCTATCTATCAAGAACATTTCACTTCTGGAAGAGAGTTAGAAGGTATTAGATGTTATGACTCATAAATAATAACATGAAACTTGAGACTGATTTTTATATTTTAAGAGAGAAAATGACTGCTAACTAATGTGGGAATTCTTTCTGATTCAGAAGTCTGTGACACAAAGATATCACTGTCTTGCCACAGAACAAGTAAATCATACCAGAAAAATAAAAATGATAAGAAATTCTAAGAAATTATGGCAGGGCGGCTAGGTGGAACAGTGAATAGAGCACCAGCCCTGGAGTCAGGAGTACCTGAGTTCAAATCCGGCCTCAGACACTTAACACACACACACAAAAAAAACGAGCCGTGTGACATTGGGCAAGTCACTTAACCCCAACTGCCCTCCAAAAAGCAAAAAAAAAAAAAAAAAAAAAAATTATGGCAACTGCAATTTCATCAAGCTCTCAATGACAAATAGGGAGAAATAGATAATAAATCGAACCTCCAATTACAAAGGAAGTTTAGCAATAAAAATCAATTAGGAGACCAAAAAAGTCTAAAAGTTAACTAAATCAGCAAATACTTTACCTCTTTGTCAAGCAGAGACATAGTGGTCAAAAAATAATGATTTCGAGGATATGCCCATTTTTAAGATGTTACAGAGGAAGATAGTAGACTGTTGTAAGTAGTATCATCTCATATAGCAAGAAGCAATGGAGGGGGAAAATAATTTTGCAGAAACATTGCCAGAGGCTCAATTAAACAAAGAAGGGAATCCTGAACATGTTTAAGGATGAACCAGAAGACAAACAGCCAAAAAGTAGAAAATATCTGAAAATATTTTTATAATTCTTTTCACTATCAATGACAATGATTAAAAGAAGGAAAAAAGGCAGACTTTTTATAAATAAAATTCTACAACTTAACTGTTTTTCTAGAACTCCTCTGTTCAGTTACACAATTAGCTAGAAGATGTAAAAAAAAAATATATATATATATATTCCATTGTGCTTATTATTTGTTGATCACAAAATAAATCTGTTTCAATGCAGCAAAACATTGTCTTAAAAGCAATAAGGCATCTCTCATGCAAAAGTCAAAATGAAAATATCTTGAAAGACATTAGTTAACAACAAAGAAAACTATTCAATGACACTTTAATTATTAATACTAAGAAAGGCATAAAGCAAGAAGACACATTCTCCAGAGGTGCTGGCCCCCACCAATAAGTTTCTTCAGTACAGAAACCAAATGGAAAATGGGTAAATAGTTATTGTTGTTGTTCATCCAATGACCAATGACATCACAGGTGGTGTCCTGACTTACATGTAAATTGGATTTAAGTGAAGCAGAAGAGTGTAGGTAAGGTCTTTCAGATGCTTCTTTCTGCAGATAATGCAGTGTTGAATGGATTAAGCCCCACAACATTGCAGAGTTTCCTAAGGAAGACTCATGATCATTCTAAAAAGCCTAACTACACAGATTGGAAAAACCAAGTAGATGAAAAGCTAGTGTCCATGCTATAATAAACAGAGATAATAAAGATCATCCCACAGTATGATTATTTTGGATAACTGAATAAACAAATGGATGAGTTAGGACCAGGACTGAGTAAGAGCATAGTGAGTTGGATTATTGTTAGAAAACAGAATAATGCTTTTAATAACCCTACAAATCTTTCTGAAGATAAGCTTTTCAAAGGATTCTTCCTGTAATGTTGTATGACTGGCTATGTGTCACTGAATACCAGTCTCAGCAGAATTAATGTTGAGAGTCACCCAAAAAGGCATGAAGAAGTATACAGTGGGCATGAGCAAGCTGCAACAAATTTCCAATCAAGAACTGAATAAGCAGCATAAAATATATCATATAATATATCATGTATCTACCAAAAAAGAAAGTGGGTCTATGTGAGTCCTCTGTGGAGAATTAATGAGAGCACTTTGACAAGAGTCACATGAAGTATAGATGGGTCAAAAGTTGTGTCACTAGAGAGTATACAGATTCCTCCCAAGTGTCAAAGTATTTATGGAAAGACAAGGACAAAAGTAGCATAGGATAAAGAAGTTTAGGAGGATTTGTGATCTCCATGGGAAAAGGGGGCACTTCACACCATAAAAATAAAACATCTAAATATAATCACGTGCTCTCTTCTCAAAAAGAAAAAATGTTCAAGAACTGAATTTTAATCTATGAATCGATCTTTTTCTGAATTAATGAGTAACTTCGAGAGTCACATTTTTGTTGATATTTCATTTAGTTATTTTAGAAAACAGAACCTCCAGAAGTACTTTTATTTATCTAATTTGTCCAGAAAACCACTGGCCCTAATTACGTATTTTGTACCTTTCTTTCCACTACCCCCTTTCCAATGAGTGACTACTTGCTGATTCATTATAATATCTCATCTCCAAAATGCCACCAAATTCAATTACTGTCTGCTAAAATTTCTCCTCAGACATCTTAGGCAGAGGAATTCATAAACTCTACTTTTCTCAATTTCCAAGATTCTCTCAGTAAATAGAGACTAGTCATGCTAACACCACCAAATACTCCCCAATCCCCATCTCCAATAATCTCAATCTGAGAGTCTGAAACTACTTGAAGACATGGGTTTTCTGATTTTTCACGATTCTACAAAATTCTTCCTTCCTAATTATATCATTTAAAAGTTGCAAAACCATTCTTGAACTCTCAGAAAGATACCTGCAGGTGTTGAAACCCAAAATTATCTCAAAAGATATATGACCTTAAAATCTTCTAAGTAAGAGTTGGAAGGGATTTCAGAGGTCATCACACATCTCACCCATAACGTGAGTATGAAATTCATCTACAAGATAAGCAAACAAGAGTCATCCAGCCTACAAATGAAGGCCACTGGTAAAGGGAAATGGTCATCTGCTTCACTTGGGTACAGTTCCAATTGTTGGAAGTTTTCCCCTAAAATTTGTCTCTGCAACTTCCACCCATTGTTGCTAGTTCTATCTCCTGGGGCCAAGCAGAACAAACCTAATCTCTCTTCCATGTGGTACTCCTTTCAAATACTTTTGTCACTTTGTGAACAATGAATGTATCTCCCAATATATCAGATAAGGAAAAGCTTTAAAAATTACTTTATAACTAAAAATATACACACAAAACAAGAAACATGTATGCTTATATAATTTGCCTCTGTACATTTCTTATATATTTGTAATCAAGCAACAAGAATTTTTATTAAGAACTTAATGTACTCCAGGAAGTGTGATAAGTGCTGGGGATACAAAGAAAGGAAAAACACAAAAATACTTCATGAATTCAAAGAGGTTATATCCTGATAGAGGAGGAAATCAGTAAATAAATAAGTATACACAGGATAGATCCAGAGTAGAAAGGTTTCATGGAGAACACTAACACAGAATAGTGAAAAGGACTGGAGGCCATTTTACACAAGGATTAGTTAGAAAAAAAACTTATGAAAAATCTAATAGTATTTAAAGAATTCTCTTGTGAAAGATTAAATAGGTATGATTTGCTTGACCCTCAAATGTAGGATAAGAACAAAGGGTTGATGTTGCAGAAAGGAGAGTTTGTTCAATACCAGGAAAAAAGTCCCTGATAATTATTGTTGTCTCAAAGTGAAATGGTTACCCTGGGAAGGCATAAGTTCTCCATCTGTGGAGGCTGTAAAACCATGTCTATAAGTTTCTTGAAGGCAGGACATGTTTTATGTTTTATATCACCTACAACTATATAAAAGGGACTAAATCAATACCTGTTGAATTGATATTGTAGAGAGTATTCTCATTCAGGTATGAATTAGACTCAGTGACCTCTAAGGTACCATTCAACTTGGAGATTCTGTATTTATTACTTCATGAAAGGAAAAGAACATTATCCTAGAGATCCCACTGCTGGGCATGTAGTTCTATGAAGTCAAAGATAGGAAGAGTCCCTGAATAGATGACTTAATCAATAAAATAGTATTTATTAAACTCTTATTATGTTCCAATCATTGTGCTAAGTATGGTATAAAGGGGCGGGGTGTTACAAATACAAAAGCAAGCCCATCACTCCCCTCAGGGAGTTTGTATTCTAATGAAGGAAGATTTTAAAAATATATAAAGAATTGTGGCCAAAGAGTTATGGTCTGGAAATTCAGAGATGGTTAAGGAGATATCAGAACAGTCCAAGGGCACTTATTCCTCAAGCAGTGGTAGTGGTGATTTCATTATAGGTCTCAAAGACAGAGTGGAGGGGGAGGAGATGAAGAATAGGCATAGTACCAGGGCATAAAATTGCTGTCCAGAGATTGTGTCCAGTGGCCTACTTTTTCCTGAGAGAATTATATTAATAACTAATTATTAATTTGTGATCTTCCCTTTTCTTTCTATATCTGTTAAAATCTGTTCAATGACGTCAATCAGTCTCAGAAAGGCATGGCTGAGTGATGAAAGTGATCCTAGTCCTCAAGGCAAATGCTCTTTAACAACTTAGGAGACCTAAGTTCTGTTTGGAATCCAATCTGGGCAAGCCTTTACCTGGAAGAGGAACCCACAGAGCCTGGTCCCTTCCATTAGAGTTCAAAGCAACCCAGAGAGGGAGGGATGGAGATGGCTTCCCCTGCCCAGATGTCTTGAGGCTTCTGAGTCTCAAGATCAACTCACACAGAGCTGAAGAATTTTAGTCCACTTCTTCATTAACTGTCCATCTATCAAGGCTGACTTTTACTTGTGAGGGGAATTCCCTTTCATAAAGAATTTAAGCTCTTTCAGGATCACCCTTGGTGTCTTTGGTCAAAGAGAGAAATCACTATCATTTTACTGATTGCCAGATACCCTAATTAATGAATTGATGATTAATTACCCAGAAACTCTGTTGCTCCAGTTTTTGTCGATCACACTCCACAACATTGCTTCTGGTAGTCTGGTTTGGAGTTTAAATCAAAAGAAAGAGTAACAATGGGAAGATGATAAATACATATCAAAATATTTATAGCAGCAGCAGTGTGTGTGTGTGACACAGAGAGAGGGAGAGAGAGAGAGAGAGAGAAGAAAGAAACAGAAACAAACTGGTCACCTACTGCCTACTGGTTGGGCAACAACTGAAAAAAGTTTGGCCCATTTATATAATGGAATAGTATTACACCATAAGAAACAATGAAGGTGAAGAATTAAATAACAAATAGGAAAACTTGTATGAACTGATGCAAAGGTTAAAAAAAGGAGTCAGAGTCAGAAAAAACTTTAATAATCCTCTTATTTTATAGAAGAAACTAAGGCATAAGAAAGTTCAGTGACTTGCATAAGATCATACTGTTAGAAAGTATGGAGGATCAGGGAAGAACTCTATTTCCACTGTGCAATATTACCTCTTGTAAGCAGAAGCAGGAAAACAACAAATGCAATGACTATAATATTGAAAATTAAAAGCACAACGAAATAATCTCCAAAATAAAATAATTAAACAATCTTGGCCCCAGGGAAGAGATGAGGAAATGCATCATTCTCCTTTTGTGGGAGAGTTAGAGACTCTGGGTTTAGAATGTTGCATATGCCCTCAGAAATATGTAAGACCCAGGCAGGGGCTGTTGGTGGATTTTGCTTAACTATTTTTCTTTGTTACTAGGGAAAGCTGGGATGTGAGAAGTAAAAAAGGACTAATATAAAAAGAAAAGCTGTCAATGAAATTTTAAAAGAAAAAATATAGAAAAAAAGGAAAGGAAGAAATAACAAAACATGTAAAGTACAATGGGAAGCTAAGTGCCAGTTAATAGCACTGAAATTGGAGGCAAGATGATCTGAGATCGAATCCTGATTTAGATACTTAATAATTGAGTAACACTGGGCAAGTCACTTAAATCTTTCTCAGCTCAGTTTCCTTATCTGTAAATAGGGATGATAATAGCATAGACACCTCACAAGGCTTGCAGTGAGGATGAGATAACGAGATAACAAATGTCATGTACTATGTAAATGCTAACTATTAGGATTACTGTTCATTGTATTTTCTTAGTAATAGACTGACTTCCAAAACAAGGAAGAAGAAATGGATATGAACTGAATTTATTTTAAAAACAAGAACATGTTTGATTGGTTGCTACAATGTGACTTTTAAGGTTTAACAGGGTTACTAATGGCCCTATTATTTTTACAACTAATTCATTAAAGCCTGCTGCTTTATTCTATTGCAGAGAATGGAGGGGTAGAGAGGCTGGGGTTGAGAGAGCATAGGAACACCCCAGTGTAATTAATTCACGCATATAAGTTCAAGGACCTGGGAATATTTAGGCTGGGGATGATGAAATGGAGAAGGGAGGGGGGAATCATGATTGTGGCAAGGTTGTCTAGAATGTAATAAAAAGGCTCGATTTGTGGTACAGCACCAAGGAAAACAATTAGGACAAGTCACAGTTAGTCAGTCAGCCAGTCAGTAAACATTTAGTGAGCATCTACTGTTCCAAGAAATATATTAAGTTCTGGGAATACAAAGAAAGGAAAAAAACAGTCCTGAAACTCAAGAACCTTTAATGGGAAAGACAATGTACACAAGTATATGTGAACAAGATAAATTAGCGATAATCAACAGAGGGAAGGCAACTGCATTAAGGAGCATAAGAAATGGCTTCTTGTAGAAGGCTGAATTTTAGCTGAAACTTAAAGGAAACCAGGAGATGGGGATGAACAGGAAAGAAGTCCAGACATGGGGGTCAGGCAGTGAAAATGCCCAGATTCAAGAGATGGAGTGCCTCTGAAAGGAACAAGGAACAGCAGGAGACCAATGTCATTGGATCACAGAGTACATGGGATGTGTATAAGAAGAGTGTGAAGACAAAAAGGGCCAAGTTGTGAAGGGTTTTGCTAGACAAACAAATGATTGTTTGGTCCTATAAGTGACAGGGAGCCTTTGGAGATTATTCAATAGCAGGGTGACACGATTAGACCTGTCCTTTAGGAAGATCAGTATGGTAGTTTAGTGAAGAGTGGACTGGAATGGAGAAAGAGTTAGGGCATGGAGATCAACCAGTATGGCTACTGCAATAGTGCAAGTGTGAGGTGTGGATGTACTACACCAGGTTCATGACTTCTTAGAGGAGAGAAGGGGTCTTATTCAGGAAATGTTATAAAGGTAGAGAAATGACAAGACTTGACAACGGATGAAAATGAGATTTGGGGTATGAGAGTGAGGAGCTGAGGATGGTACCTAGTTTGCAAGCCTGGGTGACTAGAAAGATGGTGGTACCTTCACCAGTAATGAGGAAGTTAAGATAAAGAAAGAGTTTTAGGGGAAAGATGTTGAGTTCAGTTGTAGACTTGCTGAATTTAAGATGTCCACAGGAAAGATGATTTGAGATGTCCAACAGGCAAATGAAGTTATGAGCGTGGAGTTAAGCAGAGAGGTTAGGACTAGATAAATAGATCTGAGAATCATCACCACAAAGGTGATCATTTAACCCATAGGAGCTGATGAGATCACCAAGTCAAACAGCATAGAAGGAGGAAGAGGGTCTCAGACAAAGCCCTAGGGCAGTGGTTCTCAACCTTCCTAATACTGTGATCCTTTAATACTCATATGCGGGAATATCTGCATGTGGGCAGACCCGCCTAGAGATGGATAGAGGAGACGTGTCTCGGTTCCTAAGACCTTTGGAAATAATGTTTTCCAATGGTCTTAGGCTACCCCTGTGACCCCTGTGAAAGGGTTGTTTGACCCCGCAAGGGGTCACGACCCACAGGTTGAGAATTGCTGCCCTTGAAGATATTGTTAGTAGGCGTGACCTAGATAAAGATCCAGCAAAGGTTGAAAGCCAGACTGTAGAGAATGAGAGAAAGTTGGAGACATTTCAAAAGAAGGCAATGTGGGGCGGCTAGGTGGCACAGTGAATAGCGCACCAGCGCTGGAGTCTGGAGACCCGAGTTCAAATATGGCCTCAGACACTTAACATAAAAACTAGCCATGTGACCTTGGGCAAGTCACTTGACCCCAACTACCCTCCAAAAAAAAAAAGGCAATGTGGCACAATGGAAAGGGCAATGATTCCAAAATCAGAAGACATGGGTTTGAATCCCACTATAAAAACATGAGCAACATATAGGATAAATTGGAAATGATCAACAGAGGCAGGGCACTAGAATTAACGGGGAATGAAAAACGCTTTCTGTAGAAGATGAGATTTTAGCTGGGACGTGAAGGCCAGGTAAGCAACGAGGGAGAGCATTTCAGGCAAGGAGGGCATATAGTAAAAATATCCAGACAAGAGATCAAAATGGCAACAGGACGGTATTTGGGGGAGGAGAGAGGGGACTCAGAGATCCAGTACTATTAGGGCTTTTATTCAAAGACAGACCACTAAATTTCAAGGTTCTCTTTGTGGTATCTTCACACACATCCTCATCCACTAAAGTTTGTAACTGGCACCTACACATCCTATTCAACAAAACTATATTTACAACAAAGTAAGGGAATTTTACAATTCAGGACTATTCAGACAAAAGGGTTGTCTTTTGTCCAATATTTTTCAGTTTGTTCAATCAGCTTTAAAAAGTTTTAAAACATTAGAGGCTCAGCTAGGTTCTCCCAGCTATCATTCTCTCCTTTTCAATAGCAATTCGTCTTCTAGCTCTATCCTGTTAGAGAACCGCTCATTTATTCTACTACTTCCACCCTCAAGCTATTCTGCAAGCTCAAACATATCTCCTTCTTTAAGCTCTCTGGGTCCCAGGAAAAACAGGGTCCTCTATGCAAATAGGGCCCCTGGACTAGATGACATAAATCTTTCAGCTCTAAGTCTTCGGATCTTCTATCTTATCCAAGGTCCACCAACTGGCTTCAGGGGCAAACTGATTATTGGAGGAGAGGAGACTGGATTATTTTCCTTTTGTAAACTTAAAGCCATGTGTTTGTGTATGTGTATACACACATGTACGTATGTATCTATGTGCATATGAATATGTATATGTAACAATTAGGTTGGAACAGTAACCAGAAATTATTTCACTAAACTTTCAGGAAAGGAAACTCCCTCCACCAACATAAGCTAGCACCTAATGCAACCTAAGAATCTTTAAAGCAGAGTTTCTTAACCTGAGGTCTATGGACAAAATACATTTGGAATTTTTAATATTCAAAATTTGTAAAAATTAATTTAAAATATTTTAAGTTATTTTTTATAATATAACAAATATTTATTTGAAACATACAAATATGTAAATATAAATATGTAATATTTATATTTGTTTTAATATTTTGATATCTGTATTCAGTATAATTGCCTTCCTTTGTGATCCTATGTACTTTTACTTCATGCATTTAAAATATTATTCTGAGGAGAGGTCTAAAGGCTTCATTAGATTGCCAAAGGAGTCCACATAACAAAAAAAAAAAAAAAAAGGTTAAGAATCCCTGATTAAGAGGTGCCCAGAGCACAAAGATGGCAAATGACTTGCCCAAGAGCACAGTGCCAATCTGACCTACCCAGATCTTTGAGGCTTTAAAGGCCTACTCCTTTCTACACCACCACCAAGGACAGGCTGTGTGAACCTGCCAGTGCCTTTTGGTGCCCCTAGCATCTAAGACTGTAAGGGTCAGAGAAGGTAGAGATCTACATTAGTCAAGGGATTTTTGTCAAAAAGAGTTCCCTAAGCAAGTGTTGTCCAAGTCAAATAGAAACCCAGCTGGCTTAGGGACTTAGGAAACCACTAATTAACATTACCTATGTTGCATTATAATTTTGTTGATTTTGTTAAACATTTCCCAATTACCTCTTAATTTGGTTGTTTTCAGGTTTTTCTCAGGCAGTTCCTGAGCAGGAGTTTGACACCTCTGCCCTACACCAAAGAAATAACAAATCCAGGTAAAAAAACAAAGAAAAGAAACTCACATTTACTTAGTGTCTTAACAGTTTAAAGAGCATTTTCCTCACAATCACCCTATGAGGCAGAGCAATGCAATAATTACCAGAGGAAGACACTGAAGTTCAGTGTGGTTAAAGCCTCTAAATAATTCAGTATTTTACTCCCAGGAAGAAAGGTCTCATGATCTTGGTCAGGTAGGGAAAGTTCCATGGAGTAGGAGATTTGAACTTAGTCTTTATGACATTTTGCCAAGACATCCCCTTTGTCAATCTCACTTTTGTCATAAATATTTCGAACTGATTTTTCTGAGTCTGAGCTTAAAAGAAAAATCTGTGAGGTTTCTATGTTATCTCCAACACTAACAACAGTGCTTGTATATAATATGCATTTTATAAATGTATGTTGAATTGAATAGGGGAATCATAGGCTCTGAGGACCATAGACTCAGAGCTATAAGGGCCTCCTCCATACTTCAACCCCCTTATTTACATATGAGGTTGCTGGGGTAAGGGGAGCCAAAGCCCAGGAACATGAGTCCTATCCTTCCTGACTCCCTCCAATGTGAAAAATGTACTACAGACCCTTTCCACCTGATTGAAAACTTTTTATCCTGAAACTCACTTTGGATCTGGAACTTACATGTTGGAAATATCTTCTACCCCTGTGGCTTCTCTCTCTATTTGGACCACTCTGTTTGTACTGTTCTTCTTTGAACCTCCATTTACAGAAAATGGTCAAGAGGGCCATGTCTCATTCTTCTACACACTGCACTCTGAACTCTTTCTGCCATGCCTTGCATTTCCCCTATCTCCTACCAAGAGGAGGCCTTCACTTTGCTTCACCCTTTTCAGGTTCCTTTTATTTACTATCTTTCTCTATAAGAAGGTAAGCTCTTTGAGGGCAGGAACCATCTTTCTGCCCACATTTGTATTCTCGGCACTTAGCACAGTAACAGACACTTAACAAATGCTTGATGACATACAGATTTTTTAAAAAAAGCTTCCCTCTATGACAGAGTTAAAGAGATTTTTTTTTTCTAAGACCAGAAGAAAAGTGGAAAAAACTGAAGAGGGACAAGCACACAGGTAAAACTGCACAACTGAAGGCCAAGCCTGAGATTGAAAAATGATTCATGGGTTGCCATGCCAATAAAAACATTGCCCATAATGATACACTCGAAATAACTGCAGGCACTATAAATACTATTTTAAAAAGCTAAAAAGCATATCTCATGGATATATATTTTTAGAAATGCTTGCTGTCAGCCAATATGCAACAGGCCAGATCTGACCCCCAAGGCTGTTAAATTCCCTTGCTCTAAAGAAAGTTTATTTCCCATTGGAAACAAGGGGATATGTACATACCATTGCAAATAAAGATTTGAACTAAAAGAATCAAAAAAATTTAAAGACTCTTTTCCTGTGGAAAAAGTCAATCGTGTTTTGTCAACAAATAGCCGTTTTGAACATTCAGTAGTTCAATACCTTAAATATTTATTATGCATCTGTTATGTGACAGGCCCTGAGAAGACAAAAGAACAACCCCAAACCTCTCTATACCCAAAGACAGTATATGCCATTGGTGGCTAGGGTGCAGTGCACAAGTAAGCAAATATAAGGCAATTTCAAGAGCGAGAATTTAATAAATGGGTTATCCAGAAAAGTCTACAGCTTGAGCTGAGGTTTTTTTTCCTTTTCAATGTTCACTTTATTAAGTGTGGTTCAATAATCTAGCCCTTAGAGATCTGTTTTTCATATTCAATTATTTTATTTTTCTCAATTACATGCAAACAAAATGTTAAAACTTTTTTAAAGTTCCATATTCTTTCCCTCCCTTCCCTTTCCCCTGAGAAGACAAGCAATTTTATATAGATTAAACATGTGCAGTTATGTAAAACATTTCCATATTAGCTATATTGAAAAAGAAAACATAGAGGGGGTGGAGCCAAGATGGCCACGTAGAAGCAGCAAGGTTCCACAGCTCCCACACAACCACCCTAAACACCCATAAAATATGACCCCAGACAAAGTCTAGGACTCTCAGACTCACAAGAATACAGAAAACACATCTCTCACTGAAGGCAGCTCAGAAGCAGGGGCTCATCGAGGTGGGTTAGGAGCCAAGGCCGGCCCAGCCTGAAGGAGAGACAGCGGCCAGGCCTGGGTGGTGGGAAGGAGCTGCCCCGAGCTGAGCCCTGCGGCAGCCAGTCTGCAAAACAAAAGATCTACCGCACCTCCAGCAACTCCTGATCTACCAAGGTGTGAAAAACAGGGATTGGAGAGGGGCAGCTTGGGCAGGAGAGGCTCATCCTGCAAGGCGGGAGCCAAGACCAGCCAGCCCAAAACCTAAATGGGCCAGGCCAGGCCCTAGGGCAGTCAGAAGGAGCTGAGCCTCCCAAGCCAATTCAGAGAAGATCTACTGCACCTGAGGGGATCTTCACATCCAGCAAACCAAGATTAGAGATGGTGAGTGAAAGTGAAACTTTGAAACTTAATTTGGGGGAGAAAAAGCAGTTTGGCCAATCTGCCCCCAGGGCAAGGAAGCAGTGGGAGAAGGGCAGGAACTGCTGTAACCTATGGCTACCCCACTGGGCTGCTTCAGAGCCCCTGACCTGCAGACTCCACAGAGGGGCTGAATAGATTGATCAGGGCCAAGTGCTCTTGTGTTGAGCGTCCTGGTCTTGGGTGGTGGTCCTGGGGTGCACTCTCAGCAAGCCAAAGCTGGGGGCGGGGGAGTGGCAACACTCCCCTAGTTGCTCCAGCATCTGGGA
>CM053595.1:172195956-172238064 GCA_028646575.1 Pseudocheirus occidentalis
GAACAAGGGGGAGAGGGATAGGAAGGAGGGACATATGATCACTGTCACAATATGTCCACTATGAAGATGTCCTGTATAATCACACATCCACAGCCTGTATTGAATTGCTTGTCCTTCCAGTGGGGGTGCGTGACAAGGGAGGAATCAAAAGAATCTAGAATTTAAAGCTCTGCAATACTTGCAACTAGGAAGTAAGATATACAGGGGCTGGGGTAGGGAGACCCTCCCTGCTCTACCAGAAAGTAAGAGAGCAGATCAGGGGAGGGGCTTTACAGTGGGATTGCTGTTTTGGGTTTGGGATAGGGGAAAGACGGGGAGAAAATTTGTAATTCAAAAATCTCATGAAAATGAATGATGTAAACAAGAGACAAATAAAAAAAGTAATTTAAAAAAAGAAAATGAAAACAGACCAAAAATAATAAATAAAAAGTTTTTTTAAGTGTGCTTCAATCTGCATTCAGCCTCTATCTGGTCCCTTCTCTGGAGGTGGATGTCATTTTTCATAAGTCTTTCAGAATTGTCTTGGATTACTGTACTGCTGATAATAGCCACATCATTCACAGTCAGATCATCATATAATATTGCTGTTACTATATACAATCTTCTCCTGGTTCTGCTCATTTCACTTCATGTTAGTTTATGTAAGTCCTCCATGGTTTTTCTAAACCATTCCAGTCACCATTTCTTATTGTGAAATAATATTCCATCACAATCATATACCACAACTTGTTCAGCCAGACCTTAATTGATGGAAATCTCCTCAATTTCCAATTCTTTGCTACCACCAAAAAACGTGTGCTATAAATATTTTTGTACATATGAGTCCTTGTTCTTTGATCTCTTTGGGATACAGACCTAGTTGTGGTATTGCTGGGTCAAAGGGTATGCCTTGTTTGATAGTCCTTTGGGAACAGTTCCAAATTACTCTCCAGAATGATTCAATAAGTTTATAACTCCAACAGTGCATTAGTGTTCCTATTTTCCACATCACCTCCAACATTCTCACTTTCCTTTTCTATGATATGACCAATTTGATAGGTATGAGGTGGTACCTCAGTTGTTTTAATTTGCATTTCTCTAATCAATAATGATTTTGAATATTTTTTCCAAATGACTGTAGATAGCTTTGATTTACTCTTCTGAAAAACCACCTGTTCATATCCTTTGACCATTTATCAAGGGACTCACTCATATTCTTATAAATTTGATTCAGTTCATTATGTATTTGAGAAATGAGACCTTTATCAGAGAAGCTGTAAAATTTTCCCCGAGTTTCCTACTTTCCCTCTAATATTGGTTGCACATTGCTTTTGCTTGAGCAAAAACATTTAATTTAATTATCCATTTTATATTCTGCAATTTATAACCAAAACTCTTGTTTTGTTATAAATTCTTCTCATCCATAAATCTTAGAGGTAAAACATTCTCCTATTCCCCTAATCTGCTTATGATATTACCCTTTCTATCTAAGTCATGTACCCATTTTTACTTTATCTCAGTATGTGGCATGAACTGTTGGTCTATACAAAACTGCTTTCCAATTTTCCAAACAATTTTTGTTAAATAATGATTTCTTGTCCCAAAATCTTGGATGTCTGTGTTTGTCAAATACAAGATCACTATGGTTATTTACTACTATATATTGTATACCTAACTTATTCCACCAATCCACCACTATATTTCTTAACCAGTAACAGACTGTTTTAATGATTCTTGCTATTGTTGTTCAGTCATTTCAGTCATGTCCAACTCTCTGTGACTTCATCTGGGGTTTTCTTAGCAAAGATACTGAAGTGCATTGTCATTTCCTTCTCTAGTTCTTCTTTAACAGATGAAGAATTGGGGCCAACAGGATTAAGTCACTTACTCAGGGTCATACAGCTAGTTAAGTATCTGAGGATAGATTTGAAGTCATGAAGCTAAGTCTTCCTGACTTCAGGTCTGGCACTCTATCTACAGCACCACCTAGCTGCCCAGCCCTAGCTGCTGATTTGATGATTCCCATTTTGTAGTAGTTTTAGATCTGGTACTACTAAACCACCTTCCTTCGTATTTTTTTCATTAATTCCCTTGATATTCTTCATATTTTGCTCTTCCGGATGAATTTTATTATTTTTTCTGCTCTATTTTAATTTTTGATAATGTGATTGGTATAGAATTATCTAAGTAAATTAATTTAGATAGAATTATCACTTTTTATTATATTGGTCTACCCACCAGCAATTAATATTTCTCCAATTATTTAGTGATGACTTTATATGAAAAGTGTTTTGTAATTATGTTGATACAGTTCCTGGGTTTCTTATCAGGTAGACAACCATGTATTTTATATTTTACAATGTCTGCAGTTGTTTTAGATGGAATTTCTCCTTCTGTCTCTTCTTGAAGTGTTCTTTTAATGAAGCAGGTGAACCTATGTGGAGATGAAAAAGGAAGACATGCCACAATGGAGAGAGAGAGTTTCATGGTATGAATAGATAAAAGGCCAGTTTTCCCAGAAAATAAAGCCCATGAAGGAAAATAATGTAAAATATGTGTTAAAAGACTGAATGTTTCATAAAAACATAAATGTGACTGTGTGACATAATGAGAAAAGCACTGGGTCTAAAGTCAGTAGACCTCAGTTTGAATCTAGACTCTACTTAGGTGCCCTTGGCATGTTATTTCCCCTCTCTTGGGGTTAGTTGTTTCATTTACTTAAAAAAAAGTGAAGATTGACCTACAGGAGGGGTTCTTAACATTTTGTGGAATGAACTCCTTTGTTAGTCTGGTAAGACTATGGACCTCTTTTCAGAATAATGTTTGTTTGTTTTAATTTGTAATTGAAGGAAATGGTAAATTTCAGTTCGACATTAGTTAAAATAAGGATGTATTTCTTTCACCCAAGTTCACAGATCCTTTCTAATCTATCCATGGACCCCTTTTTCCTGCGGGTGGTCTGCAGGTCCCAGACTTAAAAAGATGAGGTAATCTCCAAAATCCCTTCCTGAACAATAATGTTCCCGTTACCAGGCAATGAAAGAAATAAGGCTAATATTTCACTTCTGTTCAACCTCGCTACATACAGAATCACTCTCTGCTTCTGTTTCTGTTGTCTGTACTTCAACCCTTCAGAAAATTTTGTGTATAGTGGAGGTATTCTTTCAACTAAAAGAAACCCTAGTCCTCTAACAATTTTTGCAGCTATTTCATAAGTTGTTGTGGGAAAAAAAATCATTAGCATCAACGTCATCAACGTCATCATCGTCATCATCGTCATCATCGTCATCAACATCATCACCACCACCAGGTGGCTCAACTTCTAGCGTACTGCACTTAGCTGACTGGTTTTCACATAACTAATTCTGCCCCAGAAATTTCTCCAGCTTGGTGGGACCAATCAGAGTTTATTTTTTTTTATGTCCTAGCCAGGAAGAATTCAGGAGTACCTCCTACTCTGAGAAGAAATCAGAGTAGGTCTTTAATGGAGATGCTATTGTCCTTTTCCTGGTAAAGCAAATTAATGTGAGGTCTCTGTTCATAAGGAAACAAAGGGAATTATGAGAATAAGAATGGGTTTATAGGTTTCACAACTTGGAAGTGACCTTAGGAGTTATCTGGTTTGATCCCCTTATTTTACCGATGAGGAAACTGAGGGGGAAACCAGAATTGCTAAGGGTCACAAAGAGACATCAGTGTGACTGAGGTCACAAAGGTAGCAAAATAGCAGAGCTAGTAGGTGAACCCATGCCTTCCCATTGCAAATCCAAATCCCCTTCCCACGACTTTAATATACTGCTTCACACATGTGTGGTAGGTATAAATAAACTACAGCAGAGGAACAGCTACCTGACAATATTAAGCATCATTAAGGGGCTACTATGTACTAAGCACTGTGCTAAGTATTAGGGATACAAAATCAAAAATTTACATTCTAATGGGAAAGACAACAAGTACATATAAAAATATATACTGGATAAATATAAAAATTATTATAAATACAAAGGAGTTAGACAGTGGGATAACAGGGAAGACTTAAGCCCTTGGAGAAGATCAGGAAGAACTTCTTGGAAAATGTAGCCCTTGAGCTTTGGATTGAAGGAAGAAAGGAATTTTATGAGGACTTAGTAGATGCTATATCATACGGGGGTGTGTGACAAATCAAGGGCATGGTAATTGAAGATGGAGGGTTGTTTGTAAGGAACACTGTAAAGGGCAATTTGAGTAGATCCCAGAGTAGAGGAGGAATAAAGTTCAATAAAATTAGAAATATAGGTTGGGACCAATTTGTGGAGGCCTTTAAAAGATTAAAAAGTTAATATCTATTGTACAGGCAATAGGAAGCTATGAGAGTTGAATGAATACAGGAGGAAAAAAACCAGATCTGTGATTAAGGAAGATTACTTTGGAAACAGTGGGTTTTATTGTTGACTAGAGCAGTGAGAGATTTGAGGGAGGGAGGTATAATGTTAAGGGAATTTGAAGATCTTCCCTGCCTCTTAATAGGCCTATGTTATCACATGGAGCCCATAGTGGTAGGAGCTTGCCCAGTGGGTGGAGCAGGAAGTGGGAGAGACACAGAGCTGGGAGAGAGAAAGCAAGCAGAGCAGCTAATGTGAGTGAGAGAGGGAGGATTTTAGCCTGGGGGAACTTGTTTTGTGGGGAGGCCTAAGGGAAAGAACACTTGGAGTATTGGTGCTGTCTGCATTGGCAATGTATATAGATTTCTTTGTTACTGTAATGGATTTGGCTTTCTGGTGTTTGAATAAATGTCTTGGTTTCTTCTTCAAGGAAGAGTGTCTGCTATATCTTGCTATTTAAACCTGGGAATATGCCTGCATTTCAAAGCAGTTGCTGTGGCATCCCATGGGAGAAACAGGAGGCCAACTGGGAGGCTATTGCAATGATTTCATCCAAAAGTGATGAGGAGGCTGAACTAAGAAGAGGAGAGAAAAGAGGGTAGATGTAAAAGATGCTGTAGTAATAGAAAGAGAAATCAGATTTGGCAACTGATGAGATACGTGTAGTGAGAGAAAGTAAAAAATTGAATATAAATCAGAGGTTATGAACCTGCCATACAGGAAAATAAGTGATGCCTTTGAAAGAAAAGGGGGGGGGTGGGCAGCTAGGTAGTGCAGTGAATAGAGCACCAGTCCTGGAGTCAGGAGGACCTGAGATCAAATCTGGCCTCAGACACTTTACACACTTACTAGCCACATGACCTTGGGCAAGTCACTTAACCCCAAAATTTAGGAAAGAAAAAGGGGACTTGGGGTGGCTAGGTGAAGCAGTGAATAGAGCACCAGCCCTGGAGTCAGGAGGACCTGAGTTCAAATCCGGCCTCAGATACTTAACACAAAAACTAGCCATGTGACCTTGGGCAAGTCACTTAACCCCAACTGCCCTCCAAAAAGCAAAAAAAAAAGGGGGGGGACTTTCAAATAAAGGTAGATTTGGGGAGAAAGATAATTAAGTTGTATTTTATATATATTAAGTTTGCCATGTCTCCAAGACTCCAGTTTGAAATGTCCAATTAGCAATTAGTGATGAGGAACTGAACTCAGGGGGGCTACTGGGGCTGGGAATATAATCTGTGAGTCTTCTGCACAGATACAATAGAAGGGTTGGAGAAAATCATACCAGTGAAAAATGAAGTTCTTTTTTAAGAACCTGTAAAGGCTGACATGTTTTCATAGTAAATTGAACAACATATCATTGGGTATGGGAAAAAAGAAAATAACTAGAAATTAATTTGATTTTTTTTAAATCAGCAAAACAACATAAAAACAATTTTAAAGTCTACATGTTTTGGGGTTTTTATGAAAAATTACTACAAACAAGAAAGAACACTTTATGGAAAAAAGTAAGTCAAGTTTTTTTTGTCCTACAAAATACATAGAATAATAATTTAAATCAAAACTACTATGAAGGGAATAACTTGGGATAATGTCCATGGGCCTTTGGAGAATTACTTAAGAATTTCTGCTCCTATGAACAAAATAGAACTCCAGTGACCTGGAAGTTAATGTACCATCAAAGGAAAGAAATAAGTTTCCTCCTGAGAAGGAGTGAGTCATCCACTAGACCAGGCCCAGTATTATTAAGAATGCTAAATATGCTAGTCACTGCAAAGAACAGTCTTTATTTTGACCTTATCACTGAAAATCAACTGCAACACACTAAACTCAAACAATATTTTGACATTAAAAGATATGAGTGATATAAAATAATTTAGTGTCTTCTATTAATCAGCTGTATTTAATGATTTTCAAATAATTCAGGGGACAATGGAATAAGTTTAGTGGGTATGAGCATCTGGAGGGGACTGAGGAGGAAGAGAGTCGATAGTACAAATATACTGACATATATAAGTAGTATAGAATGCATGTATTAATGAAGGACATATAAGACCAAAAAAGAAAGCAGATCAATCACATAATGGGAAAGACAAATTATAGCCAAGTCCACATATTGCAATGTTATCCATAAAGCACCACACGTCTAGAGGAAGGATTTCATCTCATTGGGTAGATCTTCTAAGGAGGATTTATGAAAAACTATGGACAAAAATCACACAGGATGATAGGATGTTTGAAGGATGTCTCAATAATGATATGCTAGTTCTACTGAAGCATTAGAGTAAATAAAATTATCACAGTCAAATTATTTTATCTCACAGGACCCTAGCTGAACCATTTTTCAAGTGGAAAAATTATTTTATGTGAATAAAAGCAGAGGATTTCACTGACTGACCAATGTGTTGTAACCCTAGAATATGTACTTCTATGCCTTCTCAGGTCAAAAGAACAAATGCTTAGGCAGTGACTAAATACAGACTGTGCTTATCACAAAATGGGTATTTCCAGGAGGCCAAGCCTGAAATCAGAGTTGTCATTACCCCGTTACTGACAGACATGGATTATCTGGTTAGTTTTTCAATTTGTACAAGCTGAAAATTTCAAGTATTTGGAGAAAAAAAAAACATACTATATTCATCAAAAAGCAATGATTAAACAAAGAAGTATGTAAATTATATTGAATGCATTCACTTCCAGAACAGGATCTTCTCAATAAATTTCCAAAGCCAGTCAAAAGAGATTCATCTACCAAGCCACACAGGAAAAACTAAGTGGATAAAAAAATGTATCTTGACCATTCTAGAAAACAAACTAAAAGTATTCAAGAAAAGTAACTAAACAACGAGGGTGGGTTGGGAGGGAAGAAGGGAGAGAATGTGGAGCTCAAAAGTTTTAATAACAAATGCTAAAAATTGTTTTTACATACAACTGGGAAATAAAGATATACATACAGTCAATGAAGTATAGAACTCTATCTTGCCCTACAGGAAAATGGAAGGCAAGGAGATAAGAAAAATGGGAGGAGGGGAGGGGAGAGGGGGTTTGTATTGGGTGAGATAGAAGGAAAGGCAGATTGAGGGAAGGGGTAATCAGAATGCATGGCATTTGGGGGTGGGGGAAGGTAGAGATATGGAGAAAATTTGGAACTCAAAATCTTGTGGAAGTGAATGTTGAAAACTAAAAATATATTAGTAAAAAGAAAAAAGGAAAGTAACTAAAACATTTATATTCTTTCACTTCAAAATTCTACCATTGGCAATATTTTCTAGGAAGGTTTTTAACAAAAAGGAAAAACCCAAATGTACAAAATTATTTGTAATGGCATTATTTGTTTATAAATAATTTAACAAAAAGGTAAAAATAAAATGTCTAACAAAAAAATTAGCTAAGCAAAGTAAAGAATATCAATAATTATAGGCATAAAGGGACTATGCCATAATACAGAAAAGCCTAATATTGGAGTAAGGAAGACCTGTGTTCAATATATTTTATAGTTTTGATACATAATTGATATATAATAATTTTATATATAATAGTTTTATAACCATGGAAAAGTTACTTAACCTTTCAATGTGTACCCTAAACAGCTCTCTAAGATTATAACATAGAGAGTAATTGCTGTTTTTTTTTTAATCAGTTGAGGATTTTTCCACACTAGGAGTTTCACATAGTAATGAAAACAATAGTCCAGACTATTGACAAACAATACTTCAGTCAAACATAAGTCAATATTAGTACCATACTATCAAAGCTAAATGCTATAAGTAGTCTTTCAGTTTTCAATAAAATCAATATGTTCCAGGAATACACTTTGTGGCAAATAAAAGGTTTGGTATTGGGAAATACTGTGTCAAAATTCCCATTAAAAAAAATATATTGCCTTGATTATGACAAAAAGTTGTAGAGACAGCCCAATGAGTGTGTCCTTCTGTATACATGTCTTGGAAAGACATTACAGTTAGCTGAACCCACAACAAAAAAAGGGAAAGAAATAAGGTTGGATCACGTGGGGAAATAATACGGCTTTATCCAGGATTCCAAACTGTTCCCTATGGCAAAACCCCATCTTTTTTTGATACCAATATTCTCTCAATGGTGTTATAAGTCTGCAAATCATGGAACTCCATGATCTTAGAAGATTCATAGTCTCCGGAGGCAGTAAAAGATATATAGTATGGTTACATAGTCTATACATATGTTCCCAATGATGACTTGCATATATGACTAGAAAAGGAGGTGTACCAACAATGAAGAATGAAAGGTAAATGATCAGCCAAAGAACTATTAGAAGAGCCAGAGAAAGGTCTTCAGTAGGAATTACAATATAATTCCTCAATGTAGGAATTACATAGACACTTGTTTCAAGAATCACACAGGATGAGTATTGATTGGTAAATGGAGTACTTAAATGGATAAGATCATAGATTCTCTGAAGGTAAAGAGCAGTAAGGTACTAGGGAATTAGAAAGCAAGCAGAGAGGTATTTATCTCAAGAACCTAAATAATATCCCTCCTATAACATAACACTTCAAGGTTTTCAAAACACTTAATCTACATTATCTCATTTGAGTCTAGCAACACCTCTGTAAGGCATATACTATAGATGTTGTGCCCATTTCACACACAAGGAGAAGGAAAAGGAGAGGAAGAGGGAGGGAATGGGGGAAGGAAGATGGAGAAGAAGAAAACAGAAGATGAAAAACGAGATATTTAAGTAGGATGGAGCCAAGATATTTTGAAGTCTGGGTTAAAGCACCTGGAGAACTGTGCAGAAGTGGGGAGTAGTGTTTGCATAGTTCTTCAAGGAAAAGAATCTGGCCACGCCCTTTAGGATATGTTAGGCTGAGTAGATGCTGGAAGCCAATGAGAAGATATCCTTGGGGTAGATCACGATGTCATGGAGGAAAAATAGGCAGGATTTTACAATTAAATGGCAGAGGACTTAAGTTTCAGAACCTCCTTAAGAGTTATTCTATCTCTTGCGAAAAAGCTTTCAGAAATTCTCTCCAGCAGAAACTTTAATGCAGCATATCTATACACATAAAACCAAACTTGATGCTTTCATCAAGATTTGTACCCCAAAGGAAGCAAATGACTATTAATATCTTGGAGAACCTAGGAAAAAATAGGGCAGGTTTCAAAAAATCTAATGCATTTATACAAAGAGGTTAAAATTAAGGAAAGTAAATGAGAAGAACTGGAAATATTCCCAAGAGTGGATATATACAAACACACAGTTCAGATTTCAGTGGCATTAAAAGTGCTAGACAGCTTACAACTGGAATACTAGGTACAAAATGTTGCACAAATACCGCCAATTTTTTGATTCACAAGAGCCGACTATTCAACTGGAATATTACCCATTTCTCTGGCTTCTGCTTCTTCTCCTTCCTACCGCCATCCCTTTACTATCTCACTTCTTATCTATAAAAATATAATATCTTACATATATAATAGGTGCTGAGTAACATCTGTTGAGTCAACCAGTTTGGCCATGTAGGGAAAAATCAAATAAAGCTTTCAGTACAGAAAAACAATTATCCAAGCAATTTGGCTTGGCTCTTTTCTATGAATTTCAATTATGCAGGCTATTTCAGCTTTGACACAGACAATTAAAATGTAGTTGTGTGCCAGAAGTTAAGAAGAGAACTGTTCATCAATGATTAAATTTGCCTACAAGTTCAAAATGATGAATCCACCAAAAGTTTCTGGTGAAACAACAGCAGATAATCACAGACATCTGACAAGTCTCTACTGTTGACCTCCAATATTATTATATGTTAATACTTCAAGAGATCCAGGGTCTCATCAACATAGTATCCATCCAATGGTAGTGTAAGTCATGTCCTCTCATCCTGTGTAATTCTTGTGCATGTTCTTTAACAGATCTCTCATAGAGGGACTATCCAGCTCTATTAGAAGGCCTCTAATTCTTTTAGCATTTCACATGTAGAATGAAATAGATAGCACAGTACTATATTATCATAACTATAATTTTATACACACATATGTAAAACGTTTGTTCCCAAAGTCCTAGTGCCATTTTAAGCTTTAGCAGTTTAAAATGGCAATGGGACTTTTGGAATTTCCTTCAAACATTCATGCATACATATACAGACACATTAATCTGGCCTAGACCTATCAACAAGCTTTTATCAAGCACCTTTTATGCACTAAACTCTGTGCTAGGCACTGAGGATACAAACATAAAGAATGAATAATCTCTAAACTCAAGGATTTATGTTATAAGAGCTAGAATTTCAACATAATCCTCTGATTCTTGGACCCTGTGCCAGATGTACTATATAGAGGTAGAAAAAGGATTGAGTATAGACATAATTATCCTTTAAGTGACAGGGCTTGGTAACAATGCTAAATTAAGTTTCCCAGATTACCACAAGACAAAACAAATCACCAAGTTTCCAGGAAATTTTCCTAGCACGCCAATGACAAAAGGCTTTTTAGTACACATGTCAAAGTGACTAGTTAATGCATAAATTTCCAATGTATTCTAATGCTATACACCTACTAGAAGAAAATGCAATACTAGAAGGCAGGTTGAGAAGGCTTAAGATTGTGAAGACCAAAAAAACAAAAACAGAATGCAGAAGAGAAAAAAAAACAGACTTAAGGTGAGCTTAGTCATTAATTCACATTCACCTAAATTCTCTTTTCTCTCTCTCTCTGTCTCTGTCTCTCTCTCTCTCTCACACACACACACACACACACACACACACACGCATGATAAAAAGACAAACTGAATCTTTAGCTATATGCCATCAGAAATAGGTTTTTAGATTCACTTAAGACCCCTCAGCATTCAGTACAGAGGCAGAAGTGCCTCTCACAGAGAGTACTTAGCAAATAATTAACCAACTAGACAAGTTGGAAGCTACAACTGTGAACATTCCGTGCTCCCATTCCAAAATATACCAACATAAACACCACCACAGCTGGTCAGCTGCTCACTCTTTATTCAAGTATGAAACATTCAAGAGCTGAGCATGATCAGCATGTTAGGACAACGGTTTATGCTTCTGTTATTTTCTATAGACCTAAGTATCTACAACAGGTACTCAAATACTTCTTAAAAGAATGAATGAATAAATGAAGTGAATAATCATTTCCAAAGTGAAGATGTAAAAATTACAAATGCCAGTTGTAAGAACAGTACGTGCTGACAACAGCCAGTAAAACTATAAAATACATAGCATGTATTTATTAACCAAGCTAGAGAGCTGCTACTTGTTTGTAATATCAGTTTCATCCTAAAAGACTTCAGTAAATTGTAAATGACATTTCATAGGCATTACCGATTTTACTGGGCAATTTGGTGGTGCAGTGGATAGAATGCTAGGGTAGGAGTCTGGAAATCTTATCTTCCCCAGTTCAAATCTGGTCTCTGATAGTTACTAGTTGTGTGACCCTGGGCAAGTCACTTAACCCCATTTGCCTCAGTTTCTTCATTTGTAAAATGAGCTGGAGAAGGAAACTTCAAACTACTCTAGTATCTTTGCCAAGAAAACCCTAAATGGAATCACAAAGAGTTAGACACAACTGAGAAAGACCAAACAAAAACTAATTTTATTGGTGTTTGTGGTCATAGAGATATAAATGACCAACAAAAACAAAATATAATTCCCACTGTTTAAAAGTTAAATAAGAGTACCTGAAAATTATAAAAAAAAAATTTTTCCTAATCCATTACCTGGATAAATCCTGGAGCAATTATTCAGCAAAATTTTGAGAAGTGGAAAAGGGGAAGCTACCAAACATTCACTGAATAAAAACAACATACAAAATCAACAAGAAGCCAGCTGTGCTGCAGTTATGGATTCAATACATTAGATAGACTGCAGAAGACAAAGGGAAGGGTGAGGAAGCAGTAAGGCCTGGTTTTAAGCCCTGCCTCTGAATGACTAACTAGATAATAATGGACAACCTTAGATCCTTACCCTCCTCTTAGTACTCCCGAGCAACTTTGTAAGATTATACATTGCAGATTTAGAATCTAGAGGTAGGAGTGACTAGGTGGTGCATTGAATAGAGCACTGGCCCTGGAGTCAGGAGGACCTGAGTTCGAATCCGGCCTCAGACACTTAACACAAAAAAAAATACTAGCCGTGTGACCTTGGGCAAGTCACTTAACCCCAACTGCCCTCCAAAAAGCAAAAAAAAGAGAAACAAAGAAACAAAGAAATCCTTAGTAGAGGGAATTCCCCCAGCAGAACTTCCACCTACATTAATTAAATCACATGTCCACCCTCCCACAACCAAAAGGAAAAAAAAAAGTTTTCAGCACTTGGGTTGGTCCACTGGAGAGGATTCATTCCGTAAGTGAAGGTGTTGTTTTTTTAAGATATGGAGTTTCAGAAGACAAAGTGCAGTAGGAAGAGCTCTGGATTTAGACACAAAAAACTTAAGTTTAATTCTCAGTTCAGTCACTAATATTACTTAATGAAACTGCTTACAACATAAGTTACTGTGTAAGTTTGGATAGGTCACTTAACCTCCCTAGGCCTCAGTACCCTCATGTATGAATTAAGGGAGCTGAACAAGACTTCCCAAGGTTCTTTCTACTTCAAAATTGATGAGCCCTTGAACTTCTAAGGTCCTTTTGTGCTCCAGATATGTGATCCCAGGAACTAACGCTCAATCCTCAAAGAGTCCATTGTCTAGTCCAGCAGATAAAACATACATACTCATGTACACCCACAGAGTAACTAATATAATATCTATATCATCTGCTAAATCATTGAGTTATCATTCTATTAATTGTATTACAATTATCAGAAGAGGGTTCATCAAAACACTAATAATTGGAACCAAACCTTTTGTAGTTTTTGAAGACCATGAACTATCAACGTAAACCCCTCTACATACACAAACGATACCATGCCATCTTGTCTTCTACAGATTCTTCCTTCCATCATCCCCACTCTCTCACTTATCTTCAGTGTCTCCCTGACCTTTGGCTGCCTCGTTACAGCTTACAACCATTCCCGCGTCTACTCCGTCCTCAAAAAAACCCATCGCTTTCATCCATCCATTTCTACTGGCTTAGCTATCATCCTATACCTCTCCTTTTTGTGTGACTACACTTGAGAAGACCCTCTACAATAGGTACTTACATTGTCTTTTCCTTTCATTCACAACTCTCTACAATTTAGCATAACTCCATCATTTCAGTGAAAAGTTTTAATATGATTACAAACTCCTCTTAATTACCAAATCTAACAGACCTTCTCTCAGTCCTCACCCTTCTTGACCTTTCCAGAGCCTTTGACACTGTTGATCTTACCATTCTCCTTTATATTCTTTTCTCTTTATCTCTGCTCTATCCTGGTTCTTTCTCCCTGTATTTACCTGACTGCTCTTTCTTGGTCACCTTGGCCAGATCTTCACCAGAACATACTCGGTTATGCACACCAACCACAGGTGTCCTGAATACTTTTCTCTCTCTACATTATTTAACTTTATGATCTCGGCTCCCAAGAACGATTCCAAAATCTCCATCAGAACAAAGGTTTAAGAAGGCCATTAAACCATTAGAAAGAACTAGCTTGGGGCGGCTAGGTGGCGCAGTGAATAGAGCACCGGCCCTGGAGTCAGGAGTTCAAATCTGACCTCAGACATTTTAACACAAAAACTAGCCGTGTGATGTTGGGCAAGTCACTTAACTCCAACTGCCCTCCAAAAAAAAAAAAAAAAAAAAAAAAACAAATAAAAGAAAGAACTAGCTTTTGGGTTGGATTATTCTTATTTGACAGTGACTCTTAACAGTCCTTCTGTGTTCGCATGAAAGCAAGGGAAGTCAATGCCAAAATAATATCCTCATTTATACAATTAGTCATAGAATATGGGAGTAGGAGTAGAAGTAGCCTTAGAGGTCACCTCTTACAGCCCCCTCACTTTACAGATGAGGAAACTGAAATTCAGGGAGATCAAATGACTTTATCAAGGTCACACAGCTGGTCACCAACACAGCTGGAAGAGGATATTAGGTCCTCTTAACTCTCATCCCAAATTTCTTACCACTGCACCAGCCAAAAAAAAAAATCAAGGAAAGCATGAAATTATTAACATTTAAAGTTGCTGGACAAAAGTCTATACCAACTTGGAAAAGTTATTTACAATTTCTATGAATATATACATCCTCCTTGCACTTTATTTGCATAAAAGGAACCTAGAGAGAAATACTAAATAAAGACCAAAGTCCTGACAGAATTCTGGATTCTTTGGATAGTCTTGCTCTGTGAATTAGGAACAAAGGACTTAGAGCTAGAAGAGACCTTAAGAGATGGTCTAGTCCAACCACAGAACATTAAACATGGGGAAAATGAAAGGAAAGAACAGTTCTGACACCAAATCCAGCATTCTTTATACTACTCAATGTTGGCTTCCCTTCTACTTTCATTTTTGTTGCTTCCCTTCCAATAATCAGTTAAGGAAACCATTAATTCCAGAGTCCAAAAAAATTTAAACATAAGCCATAATGTTTGTATTTCATTTTGATCATGTCTTCTCCTTGTATGAATCTTGTTTACAGAAGGGAGAAAGGAAATCAGTACAGGGAGAATTTTGGAGATTGTCATGACAAAAAATGGAACTGGAGATGTTTACTATGAAGAAGAAAAGGATTAGAACTGTAGTATATGATAGCTGTCTTCAAGTATCTTGGAGGACTGCCATGCTATAGCAGCAACCACACTGGCATACCCAGGATGGCTACTAGAATAGGTTCTTAGATCTGATTTACTAGGAAAGACAGCTGTTCAAGGGGTCAACAATCTTTAATTAGTCATTAGTTCAGGGGAAAAATCAGCACCCTGAATGTCAAAGAAAATAGAGAAAATACAAGCAGAGAAATAAAGACCAACAGACGGGCTTCTAACTATCCAAAAAATTAGCACAGATCAACAGACAGATCCAACTGTCTGACCAAGGCAATACATACATAGTTACCAGAGAGAGAAGCACCAACATCTGAGTTTTTCAAAGGGGGAGGGGGTCCTTAACAGCTATCCAAAGTCTCATTTGGTCAAATCACCACAGTATTCTTCCAATGAATGAGCCCCAAAGCAAAATGCTAACCTTGGAGGATAAATACCCTTTGTAAAGCCAGAGGGTATCACAATCCTCAGTGACTCAGCAAATAATTAGAAACTAACAAAAGGTAAGAAAGTCTTTCTTACAAGCAAGCCTCCCCTAAGCAAGCTTCCCTTAATGAGGTCCACTTGAGGTGTATTAATGGGCAGGGAAGATCTTATGTCCCATTAATATTACACATGTGGAAAATGAATTTAACACATTCTGACTAAACTTGGAATATGGGATAGAAGTTGCAGAGAGGTAGATTACAGTTCCATAAAAAGAAAATGCCCTAGCAACCAGAGGTATGCAAAAATGCAATTAGCTACTTTGGGAAATAATGAGTTCACCCTCCCTGTAATTCTTTAAACAAAGGTTAAATTCAAGAATTTTGTTAAGGTAGAATTGAGGCTAGTGGCCTTCCCGCCCCCCCCATCTAAATTTGCATTTGGTGATTAGAATTGAGCAAACTATGTGCCAGACACCATGACTGGCACTGTGGACATAAGGGAAAAAATGAAAGTCCCCCCACTTAAAGAGCTTTCGCTGTGTGTATGGGGGGTAGGGGAAAGACAGTACATATTCATATAAATAAATAATATATACAAAGTAAATATGGAGATAGCTATATGGATTAAGGAGGACCTAAATTTAAATTACTAATAGTAAGTTCAGACTTTAGCTGTAAGATCCTATGCAAGTCACTTAACCTCTCTCTGACTCATAATAAGTATAATAGCACCTACCTCACAGGAGTTTTACGAGAAGTAAATGAGATCATTTTTGTAGTGCACTTTGCAAACCTTAAATCACTTTATCAATTTGAGCCTTATTACTATTAAAGTAATGGGGAGGAAAAAAGGAAAGTAGTTTCAGGGAGGAATCAAGAAAGGCCTCCCGTTCACACAATAAACGCTCTTGATCTAAGAATTTGGGAGGCTTCTTTTTTTTTTTAAAGGGAAATAAATTCTTCAGAAAATGTAATTCTATTGCATTATAATTAGCCTGCCAAAGTTATAACAAGGAGAATATTTTCAAGATACAAATTCTCCAACTGCAGATTTTTCTATAGTCCAAGACAGCTGGCCTGAAACATCTACCATGGATCCCAATGTGACTAATCATTTTCACACCACATAGCAATCTGGTCACTCAAAATGACCAGTAACATTTAGCATTCACTTCCGAAAAGCCAAAATTTTCTTCTGCTCTGGACAAAGGACATTGTGTGAAGCTAATAAGACTGAAAACAACCCCATTCTAGGCAGTTTGATGGCATTCCTCAAATGACCAGCAGCGAAAGACAAATATACTGTGAGGTTGGGAAAATCTGTACTCACATTATTTTTCCCAGGATGACATTAGTACTTTTCAAGTCACTTTGAAAGTCATGGGAAAGAAAAAAATTAAGAGAGATCTTTCATTTCCCTATTTGTAAAACACTACAAGGATTCTTCATTTAAGTAAACCCTAAAACACAGAAATTTGTATTGATAAAGTTATACATAGCCTAATGGTATACAGTGTTTAAGATAGGCGTTCAAAAGTGTCTAGGAATAATACTTCCTACCAACTCCATAAATATTCATACTAAAAGAGAAGGGGAAAAAGCCCTGAAGGTTCTGAAAGTAGTAACAAGAATTCTTTTCGACTTAAGCAGAAGACATTTAAGGGGCATATAGGAAATATTGCCCCTTTCCCCTCCAAAAATGCTGTCTAGGAGAAAAAGTATTGCACTGGGAATCAAGAGGCCTTTCTAATCTTGACTATGCCACAAAAATACTTAATGTGATCTTGCTTAAGTCAAGTGTTTTAAAAGATTATTCTCTTTAGTCTCTAAAGTTGCAGGAATCTATTAAAGTGCTTTTAACCCACCTTTTAAGGTAGCTAATTTGCTCTAATGTCTGACATACCAGTCCAGTATACCAGCTTCATGCCTCTGCTGCAAAATGTGATGTCCACAGGGACGCTCACTATAGGACAGGGAAGAATGGAGCAAAGTAGAGTAGAATTGATTTAGAATAGCAATATAGCAATCAATGAAAAAATTTGATTCCCTTCAGAGTCAATTTTTTTTTCTGGAACACATCCTGTAAAGTGAAGAGGATACCTGTAATTGTGGGCAAGTCTTAACTGGAGCCATGGAAATAGCTAAAAGGACTGAAAGTTCATTTCTCAAACTGCATACTATGATCTCCAGAAAAGATCTCAGGGAAGCTGAAGATGGTTTAGCGATCCTGAGGTTGAGTGGAAGATTGGATTCAAATGTAACAGTCAATTCCAGTGTTGGCTTCAGACTACCAAAAGGAAGGCAGCAACTGCCTAGGTGACTTACAAGCATGCCTGTATGCCAAGAAAGCTAACATGTGTCCACAAAGGTCACTCTTCTATTGCTGCCAGAAGTGAAATCTTCCATCAGCTTTTCTGTACATCTTAAGAGCTTCCCTTCTCACTATCTCTTTTCCTTCACACACCACACCCCATCCCATAATGGGGAGGAAAGATATGGGATAATAGCTAGCTTGGGATAAACGTGTGTGTGTGTGTGTGTGTGTGTGTGTGTGTGTGTGAGAAGGATAAGAGAGATGTGGTTTTGTTTCTAAGCAATTGAGAAGAAGTCAAAAAATAGACTGAAGATTAGAGAGAGACTAAGAATGATAGAGGGAACAGCCTACTAGAGAAGAAAGGGTGGAATGGGGTGAGAGACACAAGGAAAAGAGCTAGCCTTTGCAAGAAGAAAGGTTACCTCTTCTTATGAGAAAGGGATAAAGGAGGAAATGGTGAGAGACCACATTTTAGTGACCTAAGATAAGGAAGGGAGAAGGGAGACCTCCAGGCATATCCCCACCCCCCCAACTCCCTCCAATGAAGCAGAATCTTCAGTCAAGATGGTGGTAAGGGGAAGCCATCTGATGTTTGAGAATAGATGTGAGCAGAACAATGAATTAGGGAAGGTGTAAAAGGATTATTTTGCTTCAAGAAAAGTCAGTTAAGATTATCTAACACAAATTTGCAGTGGACCCAGTCAACAATGTAATTAAGTATCTACTCTGAAGGCACTGTTCAGAGAACAGATATATTAAGGCAACAGTGTGACCCCAAGAAGTTCATAGTTCCATAAAGCATGTACAGATTCGAGATGACATGTACAACTAAATACAATCCAAGGCAGACTGTGATGATGGCAAGAGCCTAAAAACGTTTAACAAAATTTTGAGAAGGGAGAGATAATTTTCAAATACTGTGACTAGAGGAGGGAAAATCAGGAAAGGCTTCATGGAGTAGGTGGCACCTGAACTGAACCTTGGAGAAAAGGATTTCAGTCAATTATCTCAAAATAGCAAAAAGCTGAGGTAGAGGGAAGGGAAATGAGAGGTGTGGAAGGAGAGCGACCCTGGTAGGAACTTCCATATTGAACTTAGTATATTAAAAAGATTAATTGCAGAGGGACTTGTTTTGTGTTCTACTTTAATTTTGGTATATGCTTCCAAAGAATTACTCTCAAAATATAATAATAATAATAAATAGGGCATTTTAAAGAAAATAATCCATTTCCAATATACATCACTGAACATCCTAGAAAATAACATACAGTGAAATGTTATGGAGTACCCTAAATTGGCTACACGTTTGCAGACATCAAAACCAAATATAAGAGTTGTAAGTGTTTTACAAGTTCCCTACATGTTTATGTGTCTTTTCTCGCTGTATTTAAATAATGCCAAACAGAGCCTGAATGACAAGCTGATTCAAACCAAACCATTACTCAAATTATAAGAAAAACAATTCCTTAAGTTTCTTCTGAACCTACTTCGGAAATAAATTTCAAAATTTCAAATAAGTTGTCTTCAGAGGTTGTAGTGGCCAAAAGAATGAATCATCCTGCAGCCAGCATGGTGAGGAGAAACTCAGTTGGTCTAGAGACCAGGTTCATGACCCAAGCCCATGGTCTCAAACTTTCTCTCCACCTTACTAAGGAGTTGCCCAGTCTTTCAGTGATTTACTTGAGAACCGTGGTTCATTTTCATGACACATGGTATTGGAGTAGACCTTGGCAATCAATCAACAAGTATTTATTAAATTTCTATGGCTAAGCACAGTGCTAGACCTTGGAGATATGATTAGAAAGAATTAAATTACTCCTACTCAAGAACTGAGATTACATGTTATTGGGGAAGAGAACAGGTCAATGTAAGATTAGATATATGTACGTATATATACACACATGCATATATGTATGTATATGTGTATGTATGCATACACAAATATAAAGTTAATACATGTTTTATATATAATGTACATACATATATAATATAAATGCTAAGTAGAAAATACAAGGTAATTTGGAAGGAAGGTCATTGTAAGTTGAAGGGACAGGAAAAGACTTCATATAATGGTCCCTAAACTACTTAAGGAAAAGAGGGGTTCTAAAGCAGAGAAGGTACTTCTGAAAATAGTAAAGAAAAAAAATTTTTTTAAACAAATGATTCAGTCTTTTTGACTCCCTTGGTGAGCCAACTTTCTATTCTAGTGTCTTCTCTCTATTATTTAGGTTCTGTTTATCCTGTATATAGTTTGTACATGTTTATTGCTTGTTTTCTCCCCAATTAGGTTGTGAACTCCTTGAGGACAGAGACTGTCTTTTGCCTTTTTGTATCCCTAGCATTTAGGGAAGTTTCTGGCACTTAATAAAATTTGTTGACTGCCCGACTCATCAACAACCACAGTTTAGCTAACCAGACTAAGAAATATGTTCTCATCTTACTTCCACCTCTATTATACATACGTATTTTGTATATGTATATGCAATATATAGTATATAATATTATCTGTATTATAAATAAATTTAAAAGTCAGTGCAATTCCACATCCTTATTCACCATCTATAAGTGCCCCTTCCAGAGCATAGTTGGAAACCTACCAGTTCCTGTCCCTCCCCCCATAGAGAGCTGTACATTTTGAATGCAGAAATGTTATAGTCTTTCAAGCTCTTTACCATACTGATCTCATGCCCTATGCCACTTGTAGAAATACAAAGTTATTTAAAATTGACTTAGCATTAATACTAATACACACAAGGGATACCATCTTTGTCCACTTTAAAGTATACTTAACACTTTGAAGTTTCTTTCAAGTAGCAAATAAGGTTTGAAAACAAGAGTAGATTAGAAATATTAAAATCTGGCCAGATGAGTATAATACTTGCATTGTCCCAGGTTTTTCCACTGACTCACAGAAGGATTAAAAATACCCATATCCAAAGAAACCTTGCCCTGCCTTTTAAAGAAAAAAAATTATATTCCTGTAGCTGCTCCATTGAACATACAAGGAATATCACCACCTCTACTAATTCAGACTGGAAAAACTTATCACTGAGAAGAATAACTTTCAAAGACAATAACTGACCCCACTTCCTCCCCCCCCAAAAAAAACTACAGGAAGCTTCCTAAATTAAAAAAAAAATGATCAGTATGAAAGGTGTTCTGTCAATGTACTTTGTTTTAAATATAAGAAACACTAACCACCCACTTCCTGAATAGTTCACTAAAACTTTTACAGCTTCTGCAGGACCCCATTCCATCCTGCCAAAATTTCTTTCACTTAGCCAAGAAAAGTGAAAACTATTTTTGGCATCCCAAAACGTAGCTATAGGCCATTAAGTTCTATTCAGTATCTAAAATGAATGGCTGCTTTTATGGATTTTGAAAATGTCTAATCAAAGTTTAAGCGCAAATCCTGTGAACACATTAAATCCTGTAGCGAACTCTGGTGGCATTTTTGTATCCCAAAAATACACAAATTTGAAAAGATTGGAAACACTTTCCTTGAGGAAGCCCCAAGACAGCAGGCAGTTTTTACACTGGATTTGCATTTGTGTTTGGAGGGAATCTTCTGTGGGCTGTGCTTTTCCTAACTTGAATGTTAAAAATATATATATTATAAATGTAGCCTGTTGCATGAGGAAGGTAAATCCAAGTGTTTAAATGAATGAAAGAGTTTGCAAGCAACAGGCTACTTCCAGGTATTTGTAGGTGTGTCGAAGGCTCTCTGAAATGTTACTCTCAGTATCTTCTGATCCCTTTTTTCACAAGAACTTGTTCTGAAAAATCTGAAAAGCTCTATATGCCCTAGGTGGTAAAATTCCTGGAAAACTTGGCAAGCTAAGTTCAAGAGAAAACCGAAAAGAAGCAGCAATGTCTAATTTGTGAAATTCTAACAAGAGGGTCTGCATTTTCAGACCCAGGTAAATCTGGTAATAAGAGATTTAACAATCACAGAAACAGGAAGAAACCACATTTTCCGGAGCTGGGAAATTGAGTTAAACTAAAGAAAGGAAGGGTGAAGGCGAAAAGCATAAAGTAGAAGGAAGAAATGGATGGGACTGGAGGAGGGCTTGGGCGAAGGGAGGAGAAAGAGGAACGAGAGGAGTGAGTTGAGGGGGTTAGCAGAGGGAGACAAGGAGACCGGGAGCAGGAGAGGGGAAAACAATAAGAAGTGGGGGAGGAGAAGGAAAATTGAGGAAAGAATACGGAAGGAGATGAGGGAGCTGAAGCATTAAGAAATTAAAGGAAGGAGGAAAGAACGAGGTTAGGGAATGGGGGGGTAGGAGAAAGGGGGTGGGGGTGGGAAGAAATGAGATGGGGAAAGAAAAAGGTCTGGGAAGGCGAAGAATGAGGATTTCCCTAGCTGCTCCCCGCAGCTTCCAAATTCAGCTGTGGAATCTCCAGATGCTAACAAAGGAGACTCCCTCTGGCATTAAAGCAGGAGCCCGGGGAGAATCTCTGTAGACTCAGATCCGGCTTCTAGAAGTCTTACCAAGTATGGGGCCAAAGAAGACAAAGAGCTCTGGGGCCAGATGCCTCAATCCCCACCCACTCCACAACACACACTAAGGCAAACCTGACCTCCCAAACCCGCGCCAGCTCCTCATTCATTTATTTCCCCGCTTCCCCCCACCCCAGAAAGATTGAAGGGAGTAAGTTTTTCACAGTCCATTCAATCCCAACCTACCCCTCCCCGGAGAAGCCACAGGAATCTCACAATCCACCCCTCAACCCCTCAGCAAGCCACTTACAGGATGGAGGTCTGGGGTGAGACGGCAGGGACACTCTCCAGCATTAGATGCATGCACCGTACCGTGGTACGGAAACAGAGACAGCGGCTGGGACATCCCCCATTGCCGCCGCCCAGCTGCGGGGAAACCCCCACGAAGACCCCCGAGCTCCAGAGCAAGAGGAGCAGGAGCCAGCGCGGGAGACCCGCTCTGGAGGGGGCCATTGCAAACCCGGGAGGAGTAGTCTCTGGAGCTGGGATCGAGGGGAGACGGTCTCGGGGGCTTGGGGGAGGTGGCAAGGGGGTGCGAGAACCGGCAACGAAGAATAGCACCCAAGTTTGTCCCGACCCTGCACCACCCGGCCCGGCTGCCTCTATAGAGCCAGACCGTGGCTACACAGCAGCAGCAGGGGCAGCAGCTGAGCGGATTTCCCCAGCTGCCTGGAGGGGAGGGGGGAAGGGGGAGCTGAGAGGTGGGGAGGTGTGTGTGGGATGTGGGGGGGAGGAGGGGGGGGGGGGTCCGGCCAGCTGTGCACATGCGCTGTAGGTTCTCTCCCCACCCTTTACCCACCGAAGCAGGACGCTTTGAGAGAGAGGGCAGGGGGTGTGAGGAAAGGGAGGAGGGAGGAGGGGCGGAGCAAGGGAGTGAAAGAGAAGAGTCTGCGTGGCTCAGTCTGAAATTCGTATGCTCAAAGCATAAGGTTCCAGCTAGTCTCAATGAGCAAATATTGAACACGTGCGGTAGCTCAACAAGTTGATAATCATTTCCACATAAACTTCACAGAATGGGAAGCTCCAGAACTTCCATGAATGGTAGAACTTCTGCTTTGGAAAGAGATTTAAAGGGTCTCTTAGTTAAGCCCCATATCCAATCAAGATTCCTCTTTTCTAGCCGAGTTCTCATCCAGTCTCAACTTGAAGTCGTCTAGTTGAGGAAGAAACCACTGCTCCTGGAGCATCAGTTTCCACTTTTGAATAACTCTAATTGTTTGGATGTTCTTCCTTACAAGGAGTTGAAATCTGCCTCTTTGCCACTTCCACCTATTTGCTTCTACTTTTGCTCTCTGGAGACAAGCAGAACAAGACTATCCCCTCTTTTACTGAGTTGTCCTATTATCTTTCAACTAGTTGAAGACCTTTATCATCACCTCTCCTTATTCTCTTCTAGCTAAGCCTCCTCAACTCCTTTAGTCCATCCCTGTAGGCATGGCATCTACTGGTCTCATTATTCCTGGTTTGCTCTCTTCTGGACAAGCTTCAGTCTGTCTTCACCCTCTTTAAAGTGTGGATGTGACTCCCTTACAAAGAGTATCAAGCAAGAAAGAGCAGTGAGAAAGCAGATTTCAATGTTAGTTACCAATAAATAATTTTAGAAGAGGGTAAAAGAGTCACATTAGGGATACCCTGAATGTGGAATCAAGATATTCTTCAAATAAGGAGACAGTTGAGGAAGTATAGGCAAGTTTCCAGGGAAAATGTCATCTCTCCTGAGGAATAAAGAAATCAATACTTAGAGGGTCTCAAGATGAAGTCCAGACAGCAGATGGAGAGTGGGAAGGGTGCTTAATTCAAATTAGTACCTCCCACATGCAAATGCCACTGTGTTGGATGCTGGCCATGGAAAGATTTTTAAAAAGATACCATCTCCCTTTCAGGTCGGGTGCTCCGGTGAAGATGGCAGTGGTGCAGGCGGTGGTGGTGACTAAGGATGGCGCGGAGATGAAACTGAGCAAAAATGAGCTGAAGAGACGTTTGAAGGCAAAGAAGAAAACGGCTGAGAAGGAGGCAAAGCATAAAGAGCTCAGTGAGAAACAGCTGAATCAAGCCCCCACCACCAATCATGCTGTGGACAATGGTGTTCCTGCTGATGAGGAAAGCCTGGACCCAAATCAATATTACAAGATCCAAAGCCAGGCAGTCCAGCAGCTGAAGGTTAGTGGAGAGGACCCCTACCCACACAAGTTCCATGTGGACATCTCACTCACCCACTTCATTGAGCAGTATAATCATTTACAACCAGGTGACCATTTGACTGACATCACCGTGAGAGTGGCAGGCCGGATCCATGAAAAACAGGCTTCTGGAGGATCTTTTATGATCTTCTAGGAGAGGGAGTCAAGCTGCAAGTGATGGCCAATTCCAGGAATTATAAATCAGAAGAAGAATTTTTTCATATAAGTAACAAACTTCAACAGGGAGACATCATTGGGGTTCAGGGGAATCTGGGGAAGACCAAGAAGGGAGAGCTGAGCATCATTCCCCATGAGATTACACTCCTCTCTCCGTGTCTTCATATGTTGCCGCACCTTCATTTTGGCCTCAAAGACAAGGAAACACGTTATCACCAGCGATACTTAGACTTGATCCTGAATGACTTTGTGAGACAGAAGTTCATCACCCACTCCAAGATAATCACCTACATAAGGAGCTTCCTGGATGAGTTGGGCTTCCTGGAGATAGAAACACCCATGATGAAAGTCATCCCAGGTGGAGCTGTTGCCAAACCCTTTATCACCTACCACAATGGGCTGGACATGAATTTGTATATGAGAATTGCTCCAGAACTCTATCACAAGATATTGGTAGTTGGTGGCATTGACAGGGTTTATGAAATTGGACATCAGTTCAGAAATGAAGGAATTGATTTGACTCACAACCTGTGAGTTCTACATGGCATAAGCAGACTACCATGATCTCATGGACATCACCAAGAAGATGATTTCTAGAATGGTGAAGAACATTATAGGAAGTTACAAGGTCACCTATCACTCGGAAGGCCCAGAGGGCCAGGCCTACCATATTGACTTCACACCACCCTTCCGGAGAATCAGCATGGTGGAAGAGCTTGAGAAAGCTCTAGGCATGAAGCTTCCTGAGACCAGTCTTTTTGAAACAGAAGAAACTCGTAAGATTCTTGATGACATCTATGTGGAGAGAGGTGTGGAGTGTCCCCCTCCCCTAACTACAGCAAGGCTTCTTGACAAGCTTGTAGGTGAGTTCCTGGAAGTGACCTGCATCAACCCCACCTTTATCTGTGACCATCCACAGATAATGAGCCCACTGGCCAAGTGGCATCACTCCAAGAATGGCCTTACTGAGCGCTTTGAGCTATTTGTGATGAAGAAGGAAATCTGCAACGCCTATACCGAGCTGAACAACCCCGTGTGGCAGTGGCAGCTTTTTGAAGAGCAGGCCAGGGCCAAGGCTGCAGGTGACGATGAAGCCATGGTCAACAATGACAATTTCTGTACTGCTCTGGAGTATGGTCTTCCGCCAACAGCCGGCTGAGGGATGGGCATCGACAGACTCACTATATTTCTTACAGACTCCAACAACATTAAGGAGGTCCTTGTCTTTCCTGCCATGAAGCTTGATGAGAAGGAGAATCCATCACATGCTGGTCTGCCTGATGGCACAGTGGCTGCTTCCTCTAGCTAGGACTCTGGGAGTCCAGCCTCTTCTGATAGGGACAAGGGATTCAGGGACAGCAGGACTGGTGTGAGTGACTGGAGCCCAGTCCTGCCGATGTCTCCAGCCCAGGGCAGTGCAGCCAGGAGCGCTTTCTACTTCTCACCACCAGATAAACCATTTTTCTCTTAAAAAACAAAAAACAAAAAAGATGCCATCTCTGGCCTTAAGGAACTTATATTCTTAGTATGAACTTTCTCACTGCTGGTAAATATACTTTAAGAAGGTCATGGGTTCCTGTGAGAGCTGAATGTTCCCTTGTTTGCTGTATTGTATCCCTACATAGCCCCCAATATCAGAAAAATTCAACAATAGATGTAATAAAACAACAACAGGGAGCAAAGAAATGTTCCAGGAGAAACAAAACAAAATTATATAAAACATAGTTCCTGGCCTAATGAAGCAAAAATATCATCTAGTAGAGAGATGAGAATAAATAAGCAAACTACAGAACAAGAATCCTGCCCCCTCTAAAGTTCTTACTCTCTGATTTATTTTCAACCTTCCCCTACCAGCTACTTCCCTACTGTCTACAAACATTCCCATGTCTCCCATATCTTCAAAAAATACTGACAATCCATCCATACTCCCAGTAGTTCTCAACCTTCCTAATGCTGTGACCCTTTCGTACAGTTCCTCATATTGTGGTGACCCCCAACCATAAAATTATTTTCATTGCTACTTCATAATTGTGATTTTGCTATTGTTATGAATCTGCCTGATATGCAAGATGTATTTTCATTGCTACAAATTGGTGGTAGAGAAATGGAGGCATCAGACATAGACAACTTTTCCATGAAAAAGCATAGTAAAGAAAAGAGAGGTGGAACCCTAATGAAAAAGAACAAAATAATCAAGAAGTGACTTTTTAAAAAGTATTTGGGAGAATGGAGCATATTTGTAGAGACTGAAATGTGAAAGAGAGAGGGGAGAAAAGTGATGAAGGTGGAGGGAAAATGATATATTGAAGCAAAGTCTTAGAACGGGTGAAAAAAAAGATTGAAATCCAGAACACAGGTTAGTATGTGATAGAGATATTTCTTCCTCTGAGACAAGAAGAAAATGGCCAGTTATACAGAAAAATTTTGAAGGGTAGAAGCTAGTTGAGAGCTCCCATCTAATGGCCTAACCTCAGTGAAATATCCAGTCTAAGTGTGAATTGTAGAGGTATTGTTGGGGGGCTTAAGGAGCAAGGAAAAGGTTTGGAAAGGTTTCTGTAATGACCCAGATAGAGTCAATAAGCATAGAGTATGATTGTTGAGAAACAATAGCTCTAGAGGAGGTAACTGAATAGTTGGAGAATTCTGTTTGATTTGAAGGTTTTCCCCAGGAAAACTCAACACTGGAAGCAAAAGCAGGGGAAAGAGAGGTTGTGGTCATACAAAATTGAGGATAATAGATGGCGTAGCAAGTTAGTAAGAAGTCTAGGAGGAAATGGATTCTATGATCTTGGTTTCTGAATAATTAGACTGAGAGACCATGGGAACAATCTGGGTAGGGAGGCAAGTAAAGAGAATAGACTAAAAAAAAAAAAAAATAGAAAGTGATCAGGGATTAGAGATTCCTTAAAGGCAAATTGCAGATTTAGTGTGAGGGATGAGTACAACACTTGGAAGGAAGATAAAGATCAGAGCTAGGAATTTCAGTCTCCTAAATACTGCAATTCTGTGAAATGATGAGGTTTCACAAGGAGCAAGCATACCGGCATGTGTTTGATATGGGATAGGAAAACAAGGCACTGGAAAAATTAAGGGAGGTTGTGGCCAGGGTATTAGAAGGATTATCCAAATGTATTCTGAAACCCCTAAGGATGATGTCACAAAGTGAGATAATGTGGAAAACCATGAGCCAGGTAGCAAAGACACGGAGAAAGTTGAGAGTGATTAGGAAGTCTGTAGGACACAACAGGATACAAATAGGATACAAAATACAATAGGATACAAAGCAGCTAGGCTAAAATCAGTCACTGAGCGAATATTTATGGAATGTCTGTTTTGTGAGGAGTATCGTGGTAGGCATTGTGAGGAACCTTAAACTGCTGCTCTAGAGCTAGAAGGGACTTCAGCGGCAATGTAGCCTGAATCCTAATTTTATAGCTAAGAACCAAAAGAATAAGATGGAGGCCACACGGGAGCTTACAACCTAAATCCATTTATAAAACACATAGCAACATCCCAAAAGTGGAAAATTCACTGAGTCTTAAAGGAAAATCAGCATTCAAAGACAAGTTACTGAGAAAGGACTAGATTCCAGGCGTGAATAGTAACTACTTAAGCATAAAGGTGAGAAATGGAGGTATAATTCCATCATCATAAATTAAACAGGTTTTGAGGAAATAGCTAATAGTTCACTTTGTCTGTACTATAGAATACACAGAGTAATAATATGGGATAAGAATGGAAAGGTAGGTGGAAGCCAAACTGTAGAAGCTCTTGATCGACAATCTAAGAATTATCTTTTGTTCTGTAGGCAATAGGAAGCCAGTGAAGGTTTTTGTACAGGGGACTGACACAGTACCTCTTATTAGTAGCAGAGGCAAGACTGAAACCTCTATCTCCTGATTCCAGGTCCTAGGATTAGAGATCTGGAGCCAGAAGGAACCTAGAGATCAATTAGTCCAACCTCTTTAATTTTCAAATGAGTAAACTGAGGCCCAGAGAAATCAAGCGACTTGCCCAAGTCTATACAGGCAATAAAAATCGTTGAACCAGGATTTAAATTCAGGTCATGTTACTCTAAATTTAATGGCCCCTCTACCACGATAATCTTATCAGTTTGCTATCCTAACTCATAAATGCTATACAATAACAATAAACATTGTGCCTACTATGTGTCTGGCACTGTGCTAAGGATTGGAGATACAAATAAGAAAAAGAAAGACAGTTAATTCCTTCAAGGAGTTTACAATCTAGTGGGGGAAGACAATACAGAAAGAGAAGCTGAAAAGCTGTGGGAAGAGGAAGCTCTAAGATACTTGACTCTGAGGCATGGTGAGGGTAGAGTGAAACCAAGCAGAGCAGCTGGTGGGAAATGAAGAGTTGTCTGGGCAATTCTGAGCTCTCTGCAAATGGAGGCAACCATGATTCCAGGGGACTTGTGACAAAATATTTTACCTATCTCCTTACAGAGAGATGATGGACATAGAGTGCAGACTGACATATGCTTTTGGACATGGCCAGTGAGAAAATTTGTTTTGCTCTATTACACGTATTTATAATAGGTTATTTTGTTCTTTTTTCTTTACAATAAGAGGATGCAGGTAGGAGAGAGAGATTTTTATTAACTAAAAACTCTTTTAAGGGGAAAAAAGCTATTTTTGTTCTATAAAGTTTCAAGTCAGTCAAATGGCTGTACTTGAGGGCCATGTATCACCTTAAGGTCACAGGTTCCCCAACCCTGAATTAATGAGTTTCTTTCATGGGAAAATTCCAAAATACTCCTTTCTTAACTCAATAATGAAAGAAATTATTATTAATTATCAATAATTTGAGGAGCCTCACAGTTCTCTCCTTCTTCAAAAGTCTTGATTTTCAAAAGTTCAGTCTCTTGAAGGACATTGCTGATAACAAGACTGACTAACTTTCTTGTTTAACACCCTACCCTGGTTTAGGTGAAAGATTCCTTCTTTGAATAGATAGCCCAAGGCTGGGCATGGTCTGGGTACAGAGATAGTTTCTCTGTCCAAGGGTGATATGATATCACTCTTAGTCCCTCATTTTAATACAGCCTATCTCCCATTGTGTAAACCACAATTGATTGCCACTCCTTTCCCAAAAGAACATATAAGCCCTGAGCCCAGCCCACCATGATTGTATTTGGTCTCAGAGAAAAGGCCAGATGACCATTCTTCTATTAATAACATGCTGCATTTATTAACAAAATTATCAAGTTACCCAGAATCTATGTCTCTTGAACCTTTTTAATTTTTACAACGTGACTCCAAAAGACTGTCTTCTCTATCTCTTATCATACCTAATAATTGAGCATACTTTGCCAGGTAGGGAAGGCTTTCTGTTCTAGGGTCTAAGATCAAAACTCTAAGCCTCCATTCCCTCTTTTGCTAGACATAGGCACAGGAGGGTGATAGAAGATGCTCACTTTTCATAGGATTGCTACTCATCCACACCCGTGCCAATATGATGGGCCACTAAGAGAGGAGGGCCAACAGATTTACTAAGAAGGTTCAGACTGTTCCAGGTGGGACAGTAGAGCAGGTTGAAACTTCTATACTAAAGCACCTACCCAATCCTTCCAACATTCCCCTGAAACCAACTTTAAAATAATGCCTCAAATCAAAATTTGGTGTGGCCAAGTCAACAAAAGGTCAAGGTGAGACATTCTTCCAACCTAAGACCTCTTGAGAGGTTGGAAGGAGAGATCTGTGACATGTTGGCTGGGGAGAAGAAAGAGGCTCAGAGCCCACATGGACACAACACTAGTGGTGGGACTTGGTGGTGCAGAAAGAAGCAGTAGCAGCTTATGAAACTCTCAAAGACCTGTCTACTGGTCAGAAAGAGACTACAGGGGTCCCCTGTGCTAGCACTGGATGCAGGATCAGATGCTATTTGGCACTTCCTTTGCCTATATCCATTTTGGGGTCACAGTTCAAGGGCAGAAAGCACTTTCAGGACTCAGGAATCAACATTAAGGAACAGTATAACTTCTGGTCCTAAGGGAGCAAGGATCCTGAGAAGTAATGATTGAAATCCCAAGGGATTAGGAACCTTTCCTGGGTAAAGACCAGAACACAGATGAGAGGAACAGTGACCACAGCCCTCTCCAGATCACATGACCTCAGAAGTATAGAAAACTTCCAAACTCCCAGAACTAGCTCTGAAAGCAGAAGTTTGAAAAAAATCTGAAGCTTAGGACAGTGCCCCTCCCCAACCCCACCTCAGAATAGAACTTAAATGGAACATAAACTTCAAAGTCAGATCAGTATTTGGATTGGCCTAAAAGTGGCCACTACACTTCCAGCTGGGGTGAGATAGATAGATAGATAGACAGACAGACAGACAGACATAGATAGAAAGATAGATAGATAGATAGATAGATAGATAGATAGATAGATAGATAGAGATACTTGTTGATTGAGTTGAATGAAATTGAAAAGGGGAAGAGAGGCATCTTTGGAATGTCAAAATGTGTACATGTGTGAAGAACGGACTTCATTCAGGTCTGACTAGATTAAAATGATACTTTTTTCATGATGTCAAATTATTATAAATCCATGTTAAAATAATCTTACTTACTCAGTGAAGATATCTAGTAACTAGCACCCATAAATGACCTCATTAGGATTTTTCTATGCAGACATTGTGCTTGGTTTCAGACCAAGAATGTTTTGCTCTAGTCCACTGAAGCAGAAAGGTAAATACCATTGTGATAACATAACCTTGTTGGAGGGGAGAATTGTTCAAGATTACTTACTGTTTGGCTAAGGACTCTGTGGGTGTGGGAGAGAGGGGAAAGGGTGTGTGTGTGTGTGTGTCTTGTTTTGAAATCTGGATTCTAGCAAACCGGTCCTTGAGAGGAAGAGTATGAATATTGTATCAGGAATCTGAGAGCAAGGAAAGAAAAAACAGAAAGAAAAGTTGTGGTTTATTGGTTCTAGTTGTATCTGTAATTCTAGTCCTACCAATGAGTTAAGAGCTAAAGAGGCTCAAAAACAAAAATGTGGTGGTCACCAGAGCATATGTGAGTCTAATCAAGATAGAAAAAACAAATCTTGAAGGAAATTTGGACTGAAGTGAGGATGCAGTGAAAAAGATTAGGGAAGGGGACCAAGATGGCCAAGAACATATGGTCTTGAAGCCATGGGTCTTCTGGAGGAGAGAACCCAGGTGCCAGCCTATAGCAACAAACTGAAGAAGCCAATTTCATGGTTAATTGCTAAAGGGTAAATTTGCTTCAGGTAAACACCCTGGATAGTGGGGATAGGTAAAGGTGAGAGAAAACTTCCAAGGCTAGAAGCTTTAGGTAGTGAGAGTAGAGAATATCTGGAAAGGTCTCTGATGCAAAAAATAATATAGTTTAAAAAGCTTACATTCAGAGCACTTATATGACTAGCTCAGGGTCATAGTCAATGTTATAGCATGGACACAAACTTAAATGTCTATTTATGCTTTATTATATATATGCATATATATATATGATATAAATGTTATATATGATACATATATATAAAGATTTATATATGTTTTGATTTATGCTCTTCCTATTCTACTCTGCTGCCTTGTTTCTCATCATCTTAAGTTCATCATCTCGGTCTCTGAGCCTAATTACAGAAAACAAGTACCATATGACTTGAGATTTACAATTTGCCAGAAAGTCTGCTGATACAGGTGCAGCTAGGTGGTATAGTAGATTGAGCCCAGGGCCTGGGTCAGGAAGATGAGTTTTCCCTAGTGCAGTGGCCTAGAGTCAGGAAGACTCATCTTTCAGAGTTCAAATCTGGTCTCAGATACATACTAGCTATGTGACCCTGGGTAAGTCACTTAACTCTGTCTCAGTTTTCTTAAATGGAAAATGAGCTGGAGAAGGACATGGCAAAGTCACTCTAGTATCTTTGCCAAGAAAATCCCAAATGGGGTCACAAAGAATTGTACACAACTGAAATGACTGAACAACAACTTTTACTACTACTGATATGAAAGTTTCTACACAAATGTGTAGGTTTTGACCCAAAATAGAAGTACCTGCCACTGACTTGAGGTTCCCATGAACAGAATTATCATTTGGATTAGCAGATTCTAGAAGGGGTGAGCCTCACTAATGCCTTTTCAAACCAAACAGAGATAGTTTAGAAACCTAGAACTCAACTTACATGTACCTCCTCCCACCCCCCAGAAGAAGGGAAAGGGGATAAGTCAAGCAAAAGACGATGAACTAAGTAAGAAGGAGCAAGGCCTGATTCATTGTGAGTATGGTTATAGGACCAGGATGCAATGGGTGGAAGTTGCAGAGTAGATAGACTGGCTGTAAGCAAGAACAACTAGAGCTAAAAGTGAAGTGGAATATTGGTGCCCTTTCCCTCACTAGAATTCTTCCAGCAGAGGCTACATAAGCTTTTGTCTGGGATATTGCAGAGAGAGATACTTGTTTAGAGATGGTTTGGACCAGATGACCTCTGAAGTCCCTTCCCAGTCTGAGATCCTTTGAATGCTAATAGACTTCTGTAACTTGGCAACTTCTCCATTGGGACAACATTTTATCTCCCTGCACATTTGTCCTTTTAGTATTGAGTAATAGTTGTTATTCAGCTGTTTCAGTCATGTCCAACTCTTTGTGACCCTATTTGTGGTTTTCCTGGCAAAGATACTGGAGTGGTTTGCCATGTCCTTCTCCCACTCATTTTACAGATGAGGAAACTGAGGCAAATAGGGTTAAGTGACTTGCCCCAGGTCACACAGCTAGTAAGTGTCTGAGGCCAAATTTGAACTCAGGTCTTCCTGACTCCATTTCCTGTGCTCTATCCACTTCATCACCTAACTGTCTCAATTGAGTAATAAAACCCTTCAAAACACCCAATATAAGGGTTGAGTGTTATTTTCAGGGAATAAAAGTGAAGAGATAGAGCTTTTCCTACAAGTTCATCTTTTCCTACAGGCAAATCTAGAAAATGTCAGAAAACTCAGATCTAGAGAGTAAAGAGGGTAAGAGGATGAAACTAGGAAGGGGGAGGAAAAGTTTCCAATGAGCTGAGTACTAGGACTTGATGGTGGAAGCACACTGTGGTCTTCCAAGACATAATAGTCTTGCGGTGTTACATCTACTTTCTTCTATCTGATCTTTTCTTTGTGGTCTCAGAAATCTCACTTGCAACAGCGGTGCTATGATTCTAAACCTTTGTTCCAGGTAGGAACAGTATCCCTAGTATCCCCTGAGGCCAGGTCCTGTGGCATCTCAAATAGTACTGCTTTGTGGTCTAGATTTCTGTAGCTCTGGAAAAAAAAAAGAAACAAACCAAAAATAGATCCAAATAAAAGATTATAATTTCATGCTTAAGATAAACTCTAGCAATTTCACTTAGAGGGGAGCTGGGAGGATCCATTTGGCTGTTCATCATGCCCACTCTCAAACTTCATTGTTTCTGAGTTTATACCAGTCATTCAGGGGTCAAACTTCTTTGTATTTAGAACAAGACATTTTGACTTTAATGCACAAAATGATTAATTCAAACAAACAAAAATCTACTCCCAAAAGTCTTTTTTAGACATCGCATAACTTCTTTTTAAAAAGTTTTATTGATACCTTCTCTTTTTACATCACAGACATTTCCACCATGCCCTGACTCCAACCACCACACCCCAGAGATAAATATGCCCTTCTAACAACAACAATAAGAAACAATAGTCTCACAAAATCATCAAAGCGATCTCCATATAATAAGTCTATCAACAAGGCACATGGGCTGTCTCTAGGTTGTCTCTTGTTCTTGCCATCTGACCAGTCCATCTTTTAAAGATCACTCATATCATTTTCCCCAAAGTAGATTCTTTGCCATTTGTTGGGGTCTAATTATATTCAACATATGCTTAAGCGAATTTATTCTGTAAAATTTGGACTCAGTCAAAAGACCACACCCAAAGACCCAGAAGGCCACATGTGGCCTTGAGGTTCCCCACCCTCAGTTCTAGTCCATTTCCCTCACTTAGCAGGAGATAATATTGAGGACAAGCTGACACAAGTACTAAGTCTCAGCACTAGAATTTGTATCTGTTGAAGTGGTCAGGAACTAGTTAAGTAGAAATCTCAGGGACTCAAAATAGGAGTCAAGAAATCAACCAGGAAATAGTTAAGTGATACTTTGTGAAATTAGAAATCAGTGAGCTCAGTGTATCCAAATTGAAACAGAGATCAGCAGACTCAGTAAACTCAGTGAAATCAATCACTAGAGATCAGCAGGAGCAGCTACATGACTAAGTCTGCATTCCCATGCCCAACCCCTTATTCATTCTCCTGGCTCCAGTACATAACTCTTCATAGTGGAGTGACCACACTCCCCTGGTTTCCATGTCCAGCTTTTGACTACTCAATACTGAGGTCGTCACATTCTCCTGGTCCCTATTTCATGCTTCCTTGATAATAAAGAATAGATCCCTGTACCTGGATGTCATCTAGTGTAGTAATCAATTAATTATAGAAAAGTAATTGCTTATACCTGGATACCAATTAGTTTTGGTTACAGATTGTATCTGGATACCAATTTAGTTTTGGTTACAGATTATACTTGGATACTCATTTAGTTTTAGTTACTGATTATGTTGTTAGAAACCCAAAATGGTATAAAAGACCCTGTACTTCTGGGTTACTCCACTACTCTCTTTTTTAATTGGCTTGTGAGACAGCCCAGCTGATAAATTAATTACTATTAAAAGCTCCTTGAAACTTTTCATTCAGACTCTGTGGTCACTTTGTTAAAACTTGCCATTTCACTGTGTCCTGTTACTCCAAATCCAGTGTTCTTTCCAATACAACAAACCTTCCCCCTTATCTCATTGATTCCAATCTAATCCAAGAAGTAGTGTTTGTGAAGAACCTATTAGGTGCTAGAGGTACAAAAGGAAAAGAGAAACACATGACATCAAGGAGTTTGCGTTATATTTTTTAATCACATGTTATTAGAGCTAAATATATTTGGAGATCACGTAGTACAAGTTCATTTTGGTAATGATAGGGCACATTTCTATAGTTCTTCAAGGAATACTCAATTCAATTGAACACAATAAACATTTATTTGCTATTATGGGCAAAATACTAGGAATGCTTTGTGAGCTTCTTGAGAGCAAGTACCAGTTTTGGCCTTTCTTTTTCTTCCCAAAATGTAAGCAATAGTCAGAAAGACAAAAGAGAATTTTCCCAGTTCTCTAAGAGTTTACATTCTTTTCAACAGAGGGGGAGGGGATACTACATGAATTTTTAAGGGGGATAATGAATGACGCCCTGGATCACTCCACCACCCATTGACAAATAAATACCTATGATATAATTTGAGCAGAGAGAAAGTACTAGCAACTGGGAAGGAAAGAAATGAAGCTTCAGGAAGGAAGTAGCACTTAAGTGGCATCTTTGAAAGAAGAGAAGGAATCAATGAGGCAGAAGTGAAAAAGGGAATGTACTACAGGCAGGGAGAAAGAGTTGCATTTGTCCACAAGAGGCAGTATATAGAATGTCAAGTTCAAGGAATGGCTTCTAATCCAGTTTGACTGTAACTTAAAGTATGTGAACAGGGTTTGTAATAAAATTGGAAAGGTAAATTGGAACTAGATTGTGGAAGGCTTTAACTATAAAACTATAGCTCATGAGCCCCCATCAGTGTTCCATCTTTAATAGTCAGCTGTAATGCCATGCACAGATTCCCAAAAGAATGCTACTGTGAACAGCTCTTAAGGTTTGGATTACATAGTATAGTGAACACTCCATTTATTCCATTACAAATCAAGGCAAACATTCACAACAAATCATAATATAATATTCATAACATTACATCTCATCACAGAAAATCACAATACAGTGTTCATAACAGCTTAACATTAGAATGGCCACACAGTTTTCACTACAGTGGTCACAATATTTAGAACAAGGAACAAAAGAATAATCATCTGGTTTTCCTAAGTGGGAAACCCTCCTCACTTAATCATTTAATAAATCCACAATACAATAATCAATCTTCCACTCATGGGGCAATTTTAACTTAATCACTCATCTAGATTCACAATTACTAAATATCATTAATCACTAAGTACAGTCATTAGAAAAATCATACAAACCCTCCACCCCTTGGTGTCCAGCAAACCTCAATTTCATCCAAGGGGAGGTCTTTCCTTCATCTTGACTTGGGGTGGTCTTTCTGATTCCCTGGATTCCTTTCCATGGTCCTACCTCCTACCTGAATCCACCAAACAGTCACCTGGATTCAGAAGCAGACAGCTCCCAGGTCCCTGTCCAGTCCTCAGGGCAGTCCATGGCACACACTGAAGTTCACAGGGTCCAGCACATCTCAAACCCTTCACCACTTCTGCTGCCAGGAACTGGAGGATCAGCCAGTCCACAAACAAAGTCTTATCCTGGTCATGCTTCTTCAGTCCTCTAACAGTTCAGCTGGCCCTAGGACCCAGTAGAAAACTCAGCCTTCCAGGCAGCAGCAGCAATACTGACCTTCCAGGTGGCAGTAACAGCCACTTAGGCCTTCACCAGATTCTGGTCTCAAGAAAAATTCCAACTCAGTTCTTAGTCAGCTTCCAGATTCTGGGAGAGAAACTATCTCTCTCTCTCTCTCTCTCTCAAGAAAACTCCAACTCAGTTCTTCAGTCCAGCAGCCCAGCTCCCAGATGCTTGGACAATCCTGCTTCCTCCAATAGGAGCCACCAGGAGGAACATTTCCATTCTGTCTCTCTGTCTCTAGAACTCTTCTTATATACACAATGGCTTCCTGTCTCAGTCAACCCCCTCCTGCCACGTCAGGACAGGAGAAGAGCTCACATCTTTTCTACTTAGCCCTAAGTTACTAAGTGCTAAGTATCTGCAAAATCGATTGCTGTTACAATAGCCTAGATAGCAGGTATAATACATTTGAAACAAAAGGATCTATTAAGATGACGTAAGAACAATGGTAATTATGTCCAAAACAGCTATGAAACGGTGCATACCCATTGACCCAACAATACAATTTACAATTTCATGGTATGTTGTGGGGGTTGTCTCAAAGAATTTAAAGTCAGACCACCTCTAATCCAAGTATAGGCATTTATTGAGTATTGATGCCCTCAGAAGAGGGGCTAGGTTCCAAGGGAAACCAAAAACTTCAGTGAAAACAAGATGGATGGAGCAGCTAGGTGGAGCAGTGAATAGAGCACCAGCTCTGGAGTCAGGAGGACCTGAGTTCAAATCTGACCTCAGACACTTAACACAAAAACTAGCTGTGTGAGCTTGGGCAAGTCACTTAACCCCAAGTGTCCTACCTTCCCTCCTCCAAAAAGCAAAAAAATTAAAATTTAAAAAAAAGCAAGATGGATTTTATAGGGTAAAGTTGCAATTATATAACAGAAATTATGAATATTAAAAAGTCATGAGGGATTTATTTAGGGATTATGTAATAAGGGAGGGATCTCAGGCTCAATGGAACTGCTCATGCAGTTACCTATAATGTATACAGAAAAACCCATTGGAGTGGAGATTGTAGGTATGATAGTGATATTATAATAAAACTCTCTACATCATAAATTCACCTAAAGTACAGCTTTTTTATGAACAATGGCCTTCATTTAATCATTTCTGCATAAAGTACAGCTTTTGCTATTACTTTGAAGGTACCTACTTAAGGAAAATCCTTTCTATTGTTTTCGGGTCCACATCCTGCTTAGGCATGTTGGTGATGTTGCTTTCTGATTGGCTGGTTATTGTGGTTCTGAGATTAGGTGGCTGTACTAATGCTGGAGGATGTAGACATACCTGTTCAAACAGTGAATTGGATCTGGGCAGTGGCTAGCTAGGGGCAGTGGCTGTATTGAGGCTGGGGGCCTGTGGTATGGTCAAAGTCAGATTATGTGGTTAAATCAGGACCTGCCTGGTGTTCAGTGGGGCCCATAAGGAAGTTAGAATATTAGGGGTGGGGGCAGCTTTATTAGGATAATATCACCACTACTAGGTCTGAATCCCAGAGAGATCAAAGGAAAAGGAAAAAGACCTATAGGAGGAATAATATTTGTAGCAGCAATTTTGGTGGTAGCAAAGAATTAGAAATCAAGGGGATGCTCATCAATTGGGGAATGGTTAAATAATCTGTGGCATTTTATTGTATACTATTGTACTATTGTGCTGTGGAAAATGACCAGGAGGATGGTATGTGAAAACATAGCAAAACTTCTCTGAACTATGCAAAGTGAAGTAAGAAAAACCAGGGGATCATTGTGTACAGTAATAGCAATATTATAATGATGATCAACCGTGAAAGACTTGGCTACTCTGATCAATACAATAATCCATGAGGATTCCAAAGGACTCATGATGGAAAAATGCTACCCACCTCCATAAAGAACTGATGAACTCTGAGTGAAGACTGAAATATAATTTTCTTGCTCTCTTGTTTTTCATGCTTTGAAATATGGCTAATACAGAAAAAATGTTTTGCATGATTTCACATGTATAATTGATATATTGCTTGCCTTCTCAGCGGGTGGGAAAAGAGTTGGGAGGAAGAAAATTTGGAACTCAAAATTTTAAAAGAATTTAAAAAGAAAAGAATGTTTAAAGAAATAATAAATTTTAAATGCTAAGAATGGAATTAAAAGCCAAAAAAAGAAAGACAGGCCAAACCCTAAGTGTTAACGCTAGAACCCTGGAGAAACAGTAGTTCCTCTGTGGTGGGGAGGGGCAACCTACAAGTATAAATAGGTTGTGTGTGTGTGTGTCCTTTGTTCTCAAAGAGGACCATAACCTCAAGAAGATGATACCATGACTTGCAGGTGAATTGGATTTAAGTGAGGGAAGGCTGTGCAAAGTCACCAACCTGACTTTCTCCTGCAGAGGCATTGAATGCAGTGGCTAGATATAGATCAGGACAATGGGAGATGGCCTAGCAGGATAAATAGGAATTTAAATAGTATATAATATGCTAGCACATAGTAGGGGCTTTATATGGGTTTATAGATTGAATGATTATTTCTTTACAAAGGCAAAGAACATATTCCTGGATCCTTGTAAGTTTTCAGACCTAATTAGAAATTTTCAAAGTCAAGGAAGACCAAACACTGATTACTGTTCTTATGAATTTTACTGCTTTTTTTGTTTACTACACAAACTAGCTCTGTGTCAGTAACACTGAGTACACATCTGCATTTTACTTCCTGCCCCCTTAGCCAGGATTTAGGAGCTTTAAAATTAGAAATTTGAAAGCATATGCTTCTATAATAACTCATATCTCCAATATCCACTGATATTTTGATAACATTAAGGTTTAACTTTAAAGTAGTTATCCTCATTACTTCCCTGGAGACAAGTATTTTACTCACCTTTTGAATGATGAGTATTTTTTAATGTTACTAGATCTTCCTTACAATTTTGATGGATCTGTATCTCTGTTTGTGGTATAGTACATAGAGTGCTAGACTTGGAGCCAGAAATATCTAAGTTCAAATCCTATCTCACACACTTATTCACTGTGTGACCTTGGGCAAGTCACTTAACTCCTATCAGTTTCCAGTTCTTCAACTGTAAAATGGAGAAAATAGTACCTACTTCACAGAAGCATCGCAAGAACCAAATTTGATAATGCATATGAAGAACTTAACAAACCCTAAAACGCTAGATGGGTGTTAGCTATTATAATTACATTATTATTACAGAATTCATGGAACTAGAAGCCAGGTTTGAGATGTTATTCTAACATTCAAGTTATTTACAATTTTTAAAATATATTTTTTATTAATATGAACTTTGGGAATATAATTATTTCTTTAAAGAATAGAAAAAGAAGATTGTAGAGGAGATTATGAATCTCTATTACATACAACTTGTGTTGTTTTTAAAAAAATATATATCAAACTCAACCCTGTAATTCCAACATACACTAGCTGTCTTTGTTTCCTGAATTTCCTTCTGATCTCTTTTATTTTTTTAATGTTTCATTAATGGTTTTTTCTTTTCCTTTTCTTTCTCTCTCTTTTTTTTTGGATATCTCTATCATTTCGCTTTTCTACTCCCCTACCCCCTTTTACGGAGGAGGAAAATGAGATCTGGAATTCTGAGGTCTCTTGTCCAAAGTCACACAGAAGAGTTGGCATAACAAGGACTGGAACCCAGACCCCATGCTGCCAAGTCCAGCGCTCTCCTTACTACCTCTTGCAGTTTTTGTTTTTGTTTTTTTTTACTCCAAATATTAAAGAACCAGGGATAGAGCCACACAGTAGGACCCTGGTAAATTTTTCCTTCTCAATTAAACAGATGGATGGGAAGCAATGGATTTAATATTATACTAAATAAGTCTCTGAGAGTCAGCCTTTCCAAATAGCTGTGCCTGAAGTTGTTCAACCTCATTCCCCTATCACTTAGTGCCCCTCAAATAACTAGCTGTGTGCCTCTGGGAATGTCATTTCCACACTCCAGATCTCATTTTTCTCCTCCACTAAAAAAAAAAAAAAAGCATTCTCTACAATGAAGAGTTTTTCAATTTTAGACCTGCTGCTGAAATTCATAGATGTGTTTATATTCGAACCAAAACTGGGATAAGGAAATAAAAGCATTAGGTTGGTTTTTGGTAGTGTTCTTGAAAATATAGGACTTCAGATTTAGAACATCTTACCAGGCAAGGTTCTGTATTCTGTGAGGGCGGGTGAGCTCACTCATTAAATGTTTATTGAATGGAATAAAATTGAGGATGGAGGGTACTGTAGGACAGAAGATAGCAACCCAGAGGCTTTGTTCTAAGGGGAAATTTTTAAAAAAGTATTCCCTGAATCCTACTCTGTAGAAGAAACAGTAGAGCTTGAATCAGGGGCCCTAGTAGGCCGACATTTAATAGCTAAAGTAAACGTGGGCAATCCCCTTCCCTCATTGGCCCTCAATGTTCTCTGTAAAATGGGGATGCTAGAAAAGCTACTGAAATAGCCAGCCTCAGAGTCAAGAAACCTTGGATTCAAATTTTGGCTGCTAACACATACTTTGTGACCCTTGCAAATCATTTAACCTCTAAGTGTTGTAGGCAGCTGTAAAGCCAATCAACAGTTCATTCCTGAGAGAATGCTACTGTGAACAGCTCTTAAGATTCAGATTACACGGTATTAGTGAACACTCTGTTTATTCCATTACAAATCTAGATTCAGTACAATGTTCACAGTTTCAACAATTCACAATATTATATACAATCTTCCGAACAAGGAAAGTCTCAATATTATATCTTATTACAGAAAGGAACAAGGAACAAGAGAAGAATCAGCTGGTTTCCCTAAGGGAGAAACCAGCTTCACATTTTTAGATTCAATCAGTCAAGTTAAAGATCCAATCAATCAATTAACAAGAGGAATGACCTAGTTTCCCTAAGAGGGAGTTGATTCAATCAACAATTAACAATATACAATCTTCCACTCATGGGGCAACCATTAACTTTAGTCTCCAAATAAAGTTCTTAGACAACCACACAAACCTTCCACCCCTTGATTTC
>CM053595.1:172238564-172280849 GCA_028646575.1 Pseudocheirus occidentalis
CAACTCCAGCTGTGGCTTCTCCTGACCACCCTGGGGCCAGGCCTCACTGGAAGTAAGGAGCTAAGCCTTTGAGGTGCTAAGTGCCTTTAGTAGGTGCCAATAGAAAGGGGCATGGAAGATCTTCTGATTTCATTAACATTACAACATTTGGTAAGTATCTGGTCAAAATATTCAAAGGGATTTTCTACCTGATTGTCTCAGCTTTGAGATATTCCTGATTATTTCTATCAGTAACAATTTTAATTTGGTGAATTTTGTTTGATAAGAAAAATATTCGTCTTTACTGGCTCCATCTTTAGCAAAAATACTTTTAAGAAGGTGTGGCTAGGTGGTGTGGTGAATTCCACTGGCCCTGGAATCAGGAGGACCTGAGTTCAAAATCTGGCCTCAGACGCTTAACATGAAACTAACTGTGTGACCTTGTGCAAGTCACTTAACCCCATTTACCCTCCCTTCTCCCTCCAAAAAGCAAAACAAAACAAAAAACAAAAAAAATGTAAGAGGAAGATACAGTACATACCTAATTCTCTTAGATTTTTAGAGTTTAGAAAGGTCTTCAGTCTAGCCCTCCTCTGGTAAAGATGAAAAAATTAGGCTTCTAAGACTCTCCTGACTTTCAGTCCAATGATCTTTCCCCAAATAGTACCACTTCAAGATCATAAAGTAATATGAAAGGGAAATAATGTACATGTATGTGTCTATTTATGTATGTATGTATATATAGTATGTCTGTCTGTCTGTCTATCTATCTATCTATTTATCTATCTATCTATCTATCTATCTATCTATCTATCTATCTATCTATCTATCTATCTATCTCCTTCAGCAGCATAGCTTAGCCCTAATTTGGAGATTCCTTTGTATTGCCCTAGGTAATTTGGACACAAGTATATCTCAATTTATTTTTAAAATATGTAATGTATTTAAATTTCAATACTTTGTTTACTTCAATATCAAGCATTTATTTTTTCCTCCGGCCTCTCTTCATTCACTGAAAAAAAAAGAGAAATCTAGAACTTTTGTGTCAATCACATGATCATAGTAAAGAAAAACATATCCCCTCAGTAAGAATATCTTAAAATATGCTTGTTTATTCTGCATGTTAGTCCATCATCTCTCTGTCGTGAGGTGGACAGAATCCTTTTTTTATCTGTTCTTGGGAATCATTGTTAATCATTTAGTCAATCAGGACATCAAAACTGTTCATTTTTATAGTATTGCTTTTACAGTATAAATTGTTCTTGTTCTGCTTACTTATTCTGCATCAGTTCATACAAATCTTTCTATGTCTCTTTGAAATCATCTCTTCATTCCTAAAAGCACAGTAGTATTCTATCACAACCATATACCACAATTTGTCCAGCCATTCCTCAACTGATGCATCCTTTTAGTCTCTCATTTTTTTTGTTACCACACAAAGAGCTAGTACAAAAATGTTTGTATCCATAGGACCTATTATAATGCCCACAATTTTAACCATATGTTTTATAAGTCCTTTCAGTATTCTCTGTTCCCTGGAAGTCCTAGCCCTGGTGCCTTATTGTGTGATTGAGCATGGTGAAGCTCAGCAGGTCCTATCAGACTGGAAGGGCTTCTAGTCTAAATCTAGTCATTAACTGTGAATCTATCACCTATCACCAACAAGGACCAAATTTGGAGAGGCTTATGAACCACAAGCTTACCACCCATCTTAATTTGAGGGATGAGGAGGAAAAGTAGCAGTTTAATCAGGAAAACTGTCTACTCCTCATCAAAAAGATATGATCTAGGTCAGTAGGAAGAATGTTTAAATGAATAACACCATGGACTTCACAGACTATAGAAAATGATGTTTCCATAAACTATACTGAAAGCACTGTTTTATTTTCTTTTGTTTTTAAATGTTATTTCTTAACATTCATTAAAACTTTTTTTTGAGTTCCAAATTCTCTCCTTTACTCCAGCCCCTATCCCAGGGGTAGGGACCTGCAGCCTTGAGTTCACACATGGCCCTCTAGGTCCTCAAATATAGCCCTTTGACTGAATCCAAATTTCAGAGAACAAATCCCTTAATTAAAGTATTTGTTCTGCAAAACTTGAACGCAGTCAAAAGGCTACACCCAGGGACCTAGAAAGCCACATGTGGCCTTGAGGCCTCAGGTTCCCCACCCCTGCCCTATCCTATCCACTGAGAAGGCAAACAATATGATATCAATTATATATGTGAAATCATGCTAAACATATTTCCATATTAGCTATTTTGCAAAAATAAGAAAACAAAACAAATTGATCCCTGCCTCAGTGTCATATATATTCACCTTCCAACTTCCCAAGTGATCTTGGACTGGAAAAATGTCTTACTCTGACATTTTATTGACTGTGCTACTTCAGAATTCAATTCGATATATCATTTTAAAGTTGTTCAGAAAGGAATCAGAAGAGTTTGGTTGGGTTGCTTCTTCTCCTCTATCAATCTTGGTTCTTCAAAGTATATCTTGATTTTAATTTTATTCAGGCATTTGGTGAAATTCCTCATTATATTTACATGGACAAGATAAATAGATTGATGGCACCCTGGAAGGAAGCACACAGGATATCTCTTTGACTTTTTTCTATTCACCATTTTGATCAATGTCTTAGATTAAGGGATGGATAAAGCTCAGAAGGAGCTAATCCACAGAATAATAAGGTCAAGATTGTACAAAACTCTCAGAAGGATGGAACTGAAGAAAGGAAATGTAATTGTGATAAATATGAAACCCTACACTTCTGCTGAAAATCAGCTGACAAAGACAACATGAGGCAATGATTAGAGAGCGGTTCATATGATAAAGGGCTAGAGGTTCAAGTAGACAGCAAAGTTTAATATGAGTCAGAGGCACAATGTGGCAGCCAAAAAACCTATTGTGATGTTTGGCTTCAATAACAGAAATACATGGTGAGAAATGAGGGAAGTTGTAGTCTCTCCTTTTTCTCTGCCCTGGTCAGACCACATCTGGAATGTTTTACTCATTTTTGGGCACCACATTTTATTAGGGACATTGACCAGCTAGATTATGTCTAGAGGAAATTGACAAGGAAGATGAGTGGGCTAGAAATTATTAGGAGTGTAGCCCTGGAAATGTTTAGCCTGGAAAAGAGAAAACTTGGGGGAAGACTTTATGACTGACTTCAAATATTTAATAACAGATTTGCAGTTTCATGTGCAATCATATTTTTATTATACTATGTTATGGAAATACTTATTTTATTCCATAAATTAAAAAAAATAAACGTGAAAAAGTATTTAAAGGCAATTATGTTGACAAAGGAATAGATCTATTCTTCTTGGTGGCCGAACCAGGAGCAGAGGATGGAAGTTATAGGGAGGTAGGGTTCGACTTAGCACCTGATCCATCCAAAAATATCATTAAGTATTTCAGGGGATAGTGAGTTCCCTGTTATAGGAATCTGTCTGAACAATTGTTGGATTCATTTAAATGAGAGTTAAGCTTTGAATAGAGATGGACTAGATTGCCTTTGTGGTGCCTTTCAGTTCTAAGTTTATGATTCCTAAAGAGGAAAAAAAATCACACGTAATTACCTATATGAAATTTTAGAGGCTGAAGGGACCATAGTTCAGCCCTCTCATTTTATAGATGGGAAGACTGAGACCCAAAAAAGTTTGACAAATAATGCAAAAGTTACCATACTAGTAGAACTTACCTCATACTTTTTCCTTTGTACATAATAATATCTAGTATTTATGTATTATTTTTAAACTTTGTAAAGTGCTTTACTTATGTTATTTCATTTGATCCTATAAGGTAGGTGTTATTACTTATCTCCATTTTGCAGATGAGGAAACAAAGGCTGAGAAAAGTTAAGTTACTTGCCTAGGATTATATAGCTAAGTATTTAGGCAGGATTTGAATTCAGGTCTACTTGACTCCAATCCCAGTATTCAATTCACTGTAAAATCTTGTTCCTGGGATATATAATTGTATGATATTGCTCATGACTCTTACTGTACTATTTTTTACCATTTTAATGTTTGATTGTAGGAAAAATTCCTTTCTCCAAACAACTTATTTATTGATTTACTAATAAGTAATGAGGAATGTTATCACATGGTATAAATTTATTTGATACTGTTTCCCAATGTGTTCCGTGTTCCCATTTTTTGACTACTTTCTGATATCCTTTGCACATTCCTTATACTTTTCCACCGTCATGCCTTGTCTCAGTTTCTATGCTTGGAACTACAGTGCTCTTATTATCTCCATTTCACAGATGTGGAAATTGAGGCTGAGAAAGGTTAGGTGACTTCTAATCCATCCACCATTCCCAACTCCTTCTGTGGAAGTCTTATTCATTATTTAAATTATAACTTGAATGTTATCTTTAATAAGTTATTAATGCTCAAAAAATCATTATTTTCTCATAACATGGTCCCCTTTCATTATAATAAAGAAGTGTGTTAAGTAAAACAAAAATATTGGTTATTTCCATTAGTACTACTATTATATCTTACAGAAAACTTTCTTGCATCATGTCAAAGGAAGTTATCACATATTATTTTGTTTTATGGTTTTTTTTATGTGTTGTTCAATTTATTTAAAAGAATACGAAAGGGGCGGCTAGGTGGCTCAGTGAATAGAGCACCGGCCCTGGAGTCAGGAGAACCTGAGTTCAAATCCAACCTCAGACACTTAACACTTACTAGCCATGTGACCTTGAGCAAGTTACTTAACCCCAATTGTCCTCCAAAAAGCAAAAACCAAAACAAATAAAAGAATATGAAAATCCACAAACCTATGAAAAGTACTATGATGTACAGAGAATTAAAAAATGAAAAAGAAAATAGCCCCTGCCCTCAAAGATTGTGTGTGTGTGTGTATTACTAAGGAAGATAGAACATGTACACAGTTAAACACAATACAAGGTAGAGTGTGATAGGAACAGAGGAAACATCTTGACAAAATATTTTAGGAACACTTGAGGGGGGAGAAAAGCTTTTGGGGAGGAATCAGGGAAGGATTCATGAAGAGATGGAACCACATTGTATACTGAAGCAACAGAAAGATTCCAATATACAGTGATGAAGAGAGAATATATTCCTGGTCTGAGGTACAATCTACCCAAGTGCACAAAGAAGAGAAGATGACAGAATGAGTTTGGTGAACGGTCTGGTTTGTCAAAGGCAGTAATGGCAAATACACTTTGTATTGTTGTATGTTGGAGTAAGATTCTGAAGGGCCTTAATTGCTGGGCTGATCAATCTGTTTTTTTAACCTATAGGCAACAAGTAACTCCTGAATATTTTTGAACAGGGGAGCATTGAGCAGATTTATGTCTTAAAGACGATTATTTTAGTAGCTGTGGAAGGACTGGAAAGGGTAAATGCTGAAGTGAGGAAATCGGTTGGGCTCTTATTAGTCAAGATGATCTAGGGTGAAGGTCATGTGAGGAAAGAGGAGGGAACAGATGTGAGAGCTGTGGACACAGGCTAGATAGTACTTGGACACTGACTGGATATTTCAGAAAGAGAGATGAGATCTTTTATTCTGCTCTGTATCTCTAAGCTCCAGTCAGCTGGGCCTATTCATTTTTCCCACTGCATACTTTGCATCTCCTCATATTTTTGCTCCAATTCCTTTTAGGCTTGAAATTTGTCCTCCCGTTCCTACTGCCTCCCTTATATATAAAGGTTGTTTGTATTAGCAAAACATTTACTCTTTATTCCTTTAAATAGTGAGTTTGATGAGGACATTGACAATTGTCATTTAGTCATTTCAGTTGTGTCTGACTTTTTGTGACCCCATTTGGGGTTTTCTTGGCAAAGAATTGGAGTGGTTTACCATTTCCTTCTCCAGCTCATTTTACAGATGGGGAAACTGAGACAAACAGGGTTAAATGACTTGCCCAATATCACACAGCTAGTGTCTGAGGTCAAATTTGAACTCACAGAGATAACTCTCTATGGCTCCAGGCTCAGCACTCTATAGCACTACCAAAAAAAATCTGACCTACAAAACAATTTGACCTACTCCAGCTTTGCAGAAATAGAACTCTCATATTTGTCAATGCAATAGAATTGTCCTTAACTTGTGGCTTAATGGTCAAATTAACAGACAGAATACCAAGGGGCAGCTGAAGGCTAATCTTGGCCTTCCTTATCCTGAAGAAGTCCAAAATTTATTGTCTGAGTTGAATTTTCAATATTTCTTGAAAATTTTATTTTATCTCTGCCAAATTTCTTTGGACTTCAACTTAAATTCTTCCAAACCTTGGGTCTGTGTCATTTTGCACAGCTGGTTTCCAGGACCAGGAACAGTTTTTAGCTTGAGGAATACCTCAACCCTCCCTACAAATGTTGTCTGATTGCTCAAAGGATGTGACCACAGGACCCGGAGGGTGGGTATGTGGGTCTCTGAAATGTCCTTACTTATGAAAGGCTTTATTTCTAAAGAAAAGATATGTGCTTGGCTTCTACAATTTCTCCCATTTTGTACATATCCAAGTGGTTTCTCAGTTTCTTGAAACAGCAACTATCAAAAAGCAAGCTTGGAGAGTCTTAATATGGATGCTAAAAGTAGCTCTAAACTATAAAAACACCTTAAATTTTACAGCTTGTTTATAAAGTTTGTACTGTTCTTCACATATATTTTCTCTTTTAAACATCACGATCCTATGAGATGGATCTTGCAGACATTATTTCCCCCCACTTTATACATGAGGAAAACTGAGGTTCAGAAAGGTGTTATAACTGCCCATGGTCACACAGTAAGTGTTCGAGATGGAATTGGAACCCATGTTCTTGTGGAGGTAGTAAGTAAGGCATAGTAGAAAGAGTATAGTTACTGAACTTGGGTTTGAATCCCAGCTTGATTCTTTTTTTTTTCTTTTTGGAGGGGAGGAAGGCAAGGCAATTGGGGTTAAGCGACTTGCCCAAGGTCACTAGTTTGATTCTTATTACCAACATGTTCTCTATATTTCAGTTGACTTTTCTCAGCTTCAGTTTTCACAACTTTAAAACAAGGGAGTTGGAATAGATGACCTCCAAAGCTTTTTCCAGCTCTGGATCCAGGATCATGTATGATCTTACTGTAACTCTGCTGCTACCTTCCACCACCCAACTTAGTTTATGATGTCCGTGCTAATGTCACCCCTAGGCACTGTAAGAAAGAAAGGAACTTTCTCAGACTGGTAGTTTTAAAGACACAACAAATTCTGACTATACAGCTAATGGAAAGAGGCTACCACCATCAACATAGAAGGGAACACCAAATGTCTTCTTCTAGGATCAGGTCTCTGAAGTCTCCAAGAGGGGTGCCTCAATCTCAGGTGAACTGAACTTGTAGTTCTAAAGTACAACATTCTATTTACAGGTTATTATTGTCCCCTCCTCTAAATTTATGGTTTATGAAGTACTTTCTGAGGGAAATGAGATTCTATGATTTGTCCAGAGTCATGTAGTTGTGAGTGTCAGAGCTAGCTGTGAATAATAGGACTTTTGCCTCTGAGTCCACTCCTTTAGACTGCTTCTGAGTTATGAACAGAATTTCCTAGCAAAAGGTATATGTTTGGAGAGGCAGTCCAACCAAATCTCAATTAGCCACAAAGCTTGAGGATGGGGATGGTGTGAAGGGCAAGTGGAGGAAGAGTTATGAACTATTCTTACATTTTAATACTTCTATAGATCTGTGTTCTCATCTTTGTAGGTATTCCCACCGATGGTGCAAATCATAAAACATCCATATTGAATCATTTCATGTGACTTAGCTGTTTCCTCTGGTAAATCTTCCATAGAGGTGCTGCTTAACAGAGACCTTCCTTGAGATCTCTTACACTTTCAACCATACCAGTGCAACGCAAGAGATGTTCTGTTATAGCATGGTCTTTGTACATGACTGGTCCACCACCATTTTGCTTATATATTTCTTTGCTGATTCCTTTCAATTAAATTCAAACATGATATAGTACAAGGAATGTCACATATCCCACTTGTAATGCTTATTTCCTATGTGATCCTGGGGAAATCATTCCATTTCTCTGGGTTTCAGATTCCTCATCTTTAAAATGAATTGAGATGAACTAAATGGCCTCTGAGGTCCTTTCTAGCTTTTGATATATATATATATATATATTCCTAGGATTCTGCTCTATGCAAAGCACTGTATTAGGTGCTGGGGAAATAATTGTACCAGCAATGATTCTCTGCCCCTAAGGAACTTACATTCAAAGAAGTGGGTTGGGAATATTGACGTCTTTGTGGAATAGGTGTCATCTGAGCTGAGCCTTGAAGGAAGACAAGGATTCTGCAAAGTAGGTTGATTGATGATTAAGGATCTGGAAAGACCTTAAAAATGATTATTCTGACTGTCGGTCTCAGAGTCCAAGAATAGAACTGAGGATGTGGTGGTTGGGTGAGATTGCATTGGCTTTGCAATAATCCCAGGACAGATTCTGGAAAGTTGTATTTTTTTAAAGAATAAATGCCAAACATAAACTTGCCTAAAATAAAATTTTATGGAGAACTTACATGAGACAAGAGTTCACATGGTGGTCAGAAGAAGCGATACAAGGACACTCAAGTTCTCTCTTAAGAACTTTGGAATTGATTGTGGGACATGGGAGACACTGGCACAGGACAGACAAGTGGCATGTGGTCACATCAGAGAAAGTGCTGTGCTCTATGAGCAAAACAGAATTGAAGTAGCTCAAAAGAAATGAGATGAAAAGATTTGAAGAATCTACCGCAAATGTTCATATAGACTACTTATGCCTGACCTGTGGTAGAGCATTCTGAGCTTATGTTGGTCTGATCAGCCATATTTGGACATATAACTTGGCTCTAACACAGTGATGCCATTTTGGTACTCTTTGAGAACAAAGGACGACAACCAACCAACATTTTCCTGAAGCAAATTATTACACCTCTGTTGCATCCTCATCTGCAAAATGAAGAGATTAGGTTAGAGAATATATAAGATTCTTCTCAGACCTATAGTAGTATCAATGAGCCAATAATTTATTTTGTGTTGGACGATGTGGAAGTTACTTATTCTTAAAGAATTTACAGTGGGGAAGACTAGATACAAAAGCCAATGGTATGAGGAAGAAGGCAGTAAGTACACATAAATGATCTGAGAGTTCAGATGACTAAGGGATCACTTCTATCTAGGAGGTCAGGGGGCGTTTGGGGCCAGGTACTGGGACTGAACCTTGAAGGATGGGCGCAATTTTTGAAGGAAGAGCTTGTAAGGAATTTTACTTCAGGCAAATGGAATAATGTGAACAGGGGAAGGAAAACGAAAGCTAGACACACTCCTCTGAAGGGTCGTATAAGAATGAGAAAGTTTTTCTTTTTTTTAATGATTGTTAGAATAAAACAAGAGGTAGACAGTACCTTAGAGGTTATCTAACCCCAGCTAATTCTCCACCTTCCATCTACATCTCTGCTTGGTTTGAACTGCAGAGAGCATGAGAACCCCTTGGTCCAACCCTACCCCCTTTCCAGCTTCCTTTTCTGTACTGTCTTTTCTCATTATACTGTATGATGCTTGAGGACAGGGACTTCCTTTTTCTTATTTGTAGTACAGCACACATAGTAAGTGCTTAATGTTTATTGAATTGATTTGAACCCCTTATTTTACAAACGAAGAAACAAAGACCCAGAGTGGTATTGGGGTAGACTGGTAAATGTTTAATGCTTGACTCTTCAAAAAAAAAACCCAAAGTGCTCACAATGTACTTTTAAGTTACCCATTAAGTTGTTTGCCACAATCCCATGTCCTTTGACTCCAGATCCAGCACTTCCCACACTGTATCTAGTCTTTGAGACTGTGGTGTATTGTTAAAAGAAGAGGAACAGGGGCCTGGAGGCCTGGGTTCTATTTCAATCTCTGTCAATAATTAGCGTATAGTTCTGGACAACTGGCTCACTTATTACAAAATTTATAATTTTTGGAAGCAGTGACTATTTCATTTTTTTCTTGGCTAACTCAGTGTCTGTGACATAGTAAGAATTTAATATTGCTGACTGACTGATCGATTTATTAAAATGAGAGAGTTCAATTAAATGATCCCTAAGGTCCTTTACAACTCTAAAAAGAAAAAAAAAGAAATTTATGATTTGGGATATACTACTATCTTTTCCTCTCCCTTGTATTTATTTTGATAAGATTTTTAAAAAAAGTATCAAGTCTTACTGTCTCAGTCATCCTTTTTATTCCCCTCCTGTGTAGACATGTTGGCTTTGAGGTTGAGAGATGAGCTATGCAGTAAGTACTTATCAAGTGGGGTCTTGCTCCTAAGCCCTGGAATAAGTGCTTCAGCCCCCTGTTTCCTTTTGGCTGTAGAAACGCCTGCCAAAAACACAAGTGAAAATTATTACTCCTCATAACTTCCTCAAAATCTTGGAACACCTAGGAAGTTAATAGGTTTGATTTTTTTTTATTTAAAGGAATATTCCAAAATATTCAATTATTTTGTCACTGAAGCTCAATCAGACCAGGGAAGTATAATATAATAATTTTGTTTTTTTATGTATTTATATTTGTCATTTCCATAATTAGAATGTAAGTTCATGGCGAGTAGAGATTATTTTGTTTATTGCATTTTTAAAATTTACAGAGCTGTGTGTGTGTGTGTGTGTGTGTGTATGTGTGTGTATTTTTAATGAGGCAATAAGGATTTAAGGGAGTTGCCCAGGATCACATAGCCAGTTAGTATTTAGTGTCTGAGGCCTGATTTGAATTCAGGTTCTTCTGACTCCAGGGCTGATGCTCTATACTCCATGCCACCTACCTGCCCCTACTAATTGCTTTTTGGTTGATATGAGTCTTTTTGTTGTTATTCATCTCCTTACATTTTTAAAATTTTAAAGCAAAACAACTGATGTGCTTCAAGTGTAAGTAACCTGAGTTACTCCCACACTGTGAGAACCCTACTTTCAGAGCTCTACCACAAGCTTGCTTTACAAAGGAAAATGTTCGGCAGGTCCAACTTTGAGGGGGAGATTAGATCCAACTTGTCTTTGTTTGAAGTGGTAGAGTAATCTCATCTCTACTCTTTCCTACAAGTCTTTCTTGTATTAGAGAGAAAGAAATCAAAGTATAGAAGGGGTGTGGGGGGGAAACACGATGTTGGGCATGATTCAAACCACTGTTCTCTGACTAGAGATCCAATGTTCTCTCCACATTACCATGATTTCCCTTCCTAATATATTTTCTAAGCCTAAGTTTCCTATGCCTTCCCATTGCTCCAATTTGCCCAGGACTCTCCCCAGTGATTCCTGACAGGTCTGCTTTTTCTGGGTAGTGCCTTCCTCATGCTCTTTGTCATTGTTGTTGTTCAGTCATTTCAGCTGTGGCTGACTCTTTGTGACTCCATTTGGAGTGTTCTTGGCAAAGATACTGGAGTGATTTGCCATTTCCTTCTCCGGCTCATTTTATAGATGAGGAAACTGAGGCAAACAGGCCTCCCCAGGGTCACAAAGCTAGTAAGTGTTTGAGGCCAGATTTGAACTTAGGTTTTCCTCATTCCAGGACCAGTGTTCTTTCTTATATACCTTAAGAAAAAGAAAGACTTTGTTAGTATGAGAGTCTATCATATTCAAATAAACCGAAATTTCATATATTACATTTCTAGTCATTGTGGGGTGAAGGTGTTCCTAGGTCCTCAAAGACTGTTCAAGAAGAACACAAACCATAGCTGGGAAGGATCTATATATCCCAAGAATCATCTAAAGACCAGTCTAGCTAAATTCAGAAGATCATCACGGAGTCTGGCCATGAGGAAATGATTTTTTTTTTGTTTTTAGCTACTGAAACTCATGATGACCAGTCATAAAGGAATGGCAAAGCATGGATGACTAATGAAATCTAGATCCTTAAAAGGATAAGATTCTAACATTTCTGCCTTTGAGAGACTGGAGGCATAATTATGAGAAAAGGTTAAAGGTTCTTTAATTCTTCACTTTTAAGGAAGAACGATCTTCAAAATTAGCTCTTCCTCTCCCCTCCCCAATTTACAGAGAAGGAACCTTTAACTCAGAGAGGGTAAGTGATGATCAATGACAATTTCCAGTTTTATAACATTTTCCCAAGAGCATTTTCTTCGTTTTTTCAAAGGTAGACTAACCTTTTTTATTTTCCTTTGAGGAGTCCAGTGGTTTTGATGGGCAGATAGCTCTTACATAGAGGAAATCTGAGGGTTGTACCTAAAGGTTTGAAATTCAATCTTTTTGTGACTCAGTTCCTTAATATAGGAGTAAAATATTCTGTGCTTGGAGATATGAATGATTCAAGAGATTCGTGATATTCAGGATATTCATCTTGGTTCCTGTGATGTGGATGAAGAACTTTTTGATTGCCTTGTCCTCACTCATGAAGCAGGATGGCACCATTGGTGCCCCAAGGGGCTGTAGATTGACATGGCCATCCTTGATATGCCGATTATTCCTCCTCTTCTTGGTCTGAGGTGATGGGATGGAGCAACATAAAGACCTGGCAAGTCTACCCCAGCACCTGGCTTTCTTCTCTCCAGACTGTGACCCAGACTATGAGCTCCTTGATGGTGGGGGCTCTCTTTGGCCTCTTTCTACACCCTCAGTATTTAGCACAGTGCCTGGCATATAATAGTCACATAATAAATGTTGAATGACTGATGTTGTGACTGATTGATTGATTGACAATGAGATTGTAGACTGCAACTCCTTCTTCTCTGAAGCCTAGGGCCTAGTTTCTCCACTCTTCCTGGCATCTCCATCTGCTCCAGTCAAAGTCAATAAGCATTTATTAAGTGCCTACTATGTGCACAACACTGTGCTATGTCCACATAATTCAACAGGCCAGGGCAAGATAAGGTCTGGGTTTCTTTCTCATCACTCAGGCTCTGCCTTGTTGCTGTTCTGCTTCAGCTCTTGAAGCTTCCTGCTTGAAGCAGGTCCTTGGTTTGATCTAGGAATTCCTCTATCACACTACTACTGCCATTCAGCTGAAGATGGGTTTCATTGCTGCTTCCAGTTTGCTCCAGGACCCCTGCACCAGGTCACTTTGGGGCCAGGTCGTAGGGATTCCTTGCTCCTCTGCCCCTCCAAACCCAGTTGTGTTTAGTCATTTCAGTCACGTCTGACTCTTTGTGACCCCATTTGGGGTTTTCTTGGCAAAGATATTGGAGTGCTTTGCCATTTCCTTCTCCAGCTAATTTTACAGATGAAGAAACTGAGGCAAACAGGGTTAAGTGACTTGCCCAGGGTCACACAGCTAGTGCATGTCTGAGGCCACATTTGAACTTAGGAAAATGAGTCCTCTTGACTAGAGAACCAGCACCATATCCACTGTGCCACCTAGCTGTCCACACATTGTGTCATGTAGCAAAATTGGCCTTTTTACTGTTCTTCACATATACCACCCATTATACCTCCAGTTTCCATGACTTTGTGCAAGCTGTTCCTCATGCCAGGAAAAATACCTCAGAATCCCTAATTTCCTCAAAGGTGCTTCAAGTACCACCTTGTACATGAGTCTTTTATTGATTCCCTCAAAAAGTTCTGTCTACTTGTGTCTTCCCACCCAAACACACATTGTATTTATTTTGTGTTTACTTCTTTATGAGCATGTCTCTCCCAATTGAGTGGAAGCTCTCTGAGAGCACAGATTGCTTTTTTATTTTTGTGTTTGCATCCCTAACACTTTGCATTGTGCCTGGTATAGAGCAGGAATGTTTGGTAATTATTGTTTTTTTTTTGTTGATTAATTCCAACATACTGTAAGAGAAAGGACCTGGTTTTGAAAACAAAAAGAATGTGGATTTAAATCCTGTTTCTACCACAAACTGGCTATGTGATTAGCAAGTCTCTTTTTTATTTTTTGCTTTTTGGAGGGCAGTTGGGTTAAGTGACTTGCCCAAGGTCACAGGCTAGTTTGTGTGTGTGTGTGTGTGTGTGTGTGTGTGTGTGTGTGTTGTGTGTGAGGCCGGATTTGAACTCAGGTACTCCTGACTCCAGGGCTGGTGCTCTATTCACAGCACCACCTAGCCACCCCAATTAGCAAGTCTCTTAACCTTGCTGGACCTCAGTTCTGTCTTTGTAAAATAATGGGGCGGAGCTAGATAACTTCTAAGGACCCTTCAAGCTCTAAAAACAGCAAGAACAAAACATCTCTAGTGTGAAGAAAGGAAGCTATGATACAGCTTCTTAACAAGTCACTAGACCAGACATTCCTAGGAGGGGTATAATACATTTTTTTCTTTAAAAGATTCTTTTTTATTATTATAAACTTGATCAACTTCAACTAACATAAGTGTTTCTTTATGCAAATAACAGGAAAAATTATCCAGAACATCATGATTTCTATTTGGAATATCTTTTTAAAAAATACATACATACATATATATATATAAAATTTAATATTGCCCTGCTTATCTGTATCTCCCAAATTTTCTTCTGTGTATTTTTTTTAAAGTTTCATTCATACTTTCTTGTTACCTGTTTTCTTATGTCAGTTTTAGGACTCCTCTGTGCCTACTTTTCAAAGTCATTGCTACCTGAAGTCATTAGTGTACCTGAAGCAAAGCTCCCTCTGGAATGGGGACCCTGAAGCAGTCTGTGTGTTTCTAGTGAGGACTGGTGGATCAGTAACAATTGCCTAAAAGGACATATTACACAGGGCGGGGTGCTGCCCTCAGCTCTGTCTGAAGTAAGCTACCAGCCTCCCTAGCTTCCAGGGTCTTGCATGGGAAGAGTGTGGTGCAAGAATGTCTGGAAAGTGAGACTTGTATAATGGGGAGCCAGGAGAGCTCAAGCCAAATATTTCTACCTGGCAGGAGCTGAATGATTGGAAAATATGGAGGTCCCTGAGGCCAGCTCATGGCAATGCTTTGGGGGAATAAAGTGGGAAGTGAGGCCCCAGGAGCAGTGGGGGAAAAGGAGCTCTTCTGGGAAGCAGAAGAACATTCCGCCCAGAGGCCTTAGGCCCCGTTGCAGCCTAGAGCAGGATGGTAGGATTCATTGCCATGTTAGAATCCCTCCTAAAAAGGGAGGGTTCTGGGTGGGGTGGAGAGAAGAGAAAAATCTACAGGGACCTTTCGGTCATGACCATATTTTGTTCAACTTAGGTCTGTTTATTTTCATGGCCTTGTTGACTCTTTTATCCTGTTTTGTATCCTCTGAATCATAATCACAGTGTTCTTTTCTGCTGGTATGTTAGCTGTAGAGATTCCTCCCTCCTCTAGGCTGTAAATTAGGAAGGCTCTGTTTTTCTCATAATGTTTCTTTCTTTCTTTTTTTTTTTCCACTTTCCTGGGAACAACTTGTTACTCTGGTGGTAACCATAGGGACTAGACAGATTTTTCAACAGCCTCCTTCAGTGATGTTTTTGCAGGCAGTGGCTATCATAGCCTGCAAGGATTAGAGTAACATGGCAAAGGGCTAGCCTTATTATTTACATTCTGGAAAAGAGTGTAAAGCAATCTGATTTCTATTGCATTATAAAAACCTGGATGGAGACACGGCAGGTTTCCTCATATCTTTGTGGCTCTTTTCTCTTTTATTTCCCTGGCCTCCATAGGTTATGCCAAAGGAAAATTTGAAGTCTGAGGCCTCCAAACATTCCTTATTCTGTATATGTGAACATGAGAAAGAGACAGATACTGAAAAAAAATTGGGAGACATAGAGAAAGACAGACAGAGAGAGACACACACACAGAGAAAAAGACAAAGAGATGGGGGAAACAGACTAAGAGAGGGAGATGATAGAATGGGTTAGAGATCAAGAGAGACAGTGAGAATGTAAAATTATATTTGAAAATATCTATTTCTATTTGGTTGAAACTTAGTTTTTCTCGCTTGCTTTCTTTGATCCTTTAAAATGGGCCACAGATATTTTTTAGAGACATTCTATATGAAAAACCCATTATAGTAAGATGAGAGGAGCATGTGAGAGAAGAAAACCCTTTTTTCAACAGAACTATTTCGTGGATGGACCTTGCCCATACAATAAACTTCAGATGTTCCTAAGAAGACCTCTGCTTGAGACTCATTACATAGGGGATTGATTTACTATGGCTTAACTATATCTGGGCTGCTCTTCCAATTAATTATTTTTTCTAATGGCTTTTATTAGTTGAGGTCTGCCTCTGCCCAGGATTTTGTAAAATGGGTAAATAGGATTTTCCCAATTCACAAGTAACTGGAGAAGAGTTTTAATGGCTCTGATGCTAGCTCTCCCTTGACAATAGCGTTAGAAACCAGGATGGTTCTGGGAAAGTTCTTTAATGAATCATACTTCTTTTTTCTTTGCAAAACCTACTTTTGTGAGGAAGAGGTAAATTATAAGAAAAGCCACAGAGGCCAGATATTTATTTAAGCAATCAAATTCTAGGATATGTGATTCCCTGCAATCAGAGAAGGTTAAGTTGGGTTGGCTATAAGTGATGTTCATCTGGAGTTTGGATGTGGAGCAGAGTGTGCTGGTAAAACAAGAGGGTGAAGAGAGAAGGAGACAAAGAGATAAAGAGAGATATGGATAGAGGAGAGAAAGAGGAGGAAAATGGAGAGGGAAAGACTCCTACAGGCACCCTGCAATGCCGGTTTAGAGATTAGAGATTGGGCATTACAAGCTTGGCTGCAGTGGTCACGTCTTTATTTCCATTTTCCAGTGCCAGAAAGTGACATTCCTGCATGACTTCTCTATTTATTTAAACTGTTTCTAATTCTTCATTGATTTCATATAAAACTATGGTTGATTATAATTTCTTTGTGAGTCATGTTTGTTAATTCATTTAGTACAAGGGGATTGCAATGGAGGAAAACGAGCGAATAGTTTGTGTTACAGGAAGGAGTCAGGGAAGATTAACCTTCTCTGACTGTTGAGAATGGAAGGGAAAGTAATTTTTTTACCCCTTTCCCCACTAACTCAATAGGAATTGAGATCAGAGGGAAAAATTTATGGCTTTGATCTTATTACTAAACACTATAAAATTTAAAACATTCATAGAGGAAGATAGGTCATGAGTAGAGTGCTGAACTTTGGGAAGTCCGAAGACCTGAGTTCAAATGTGACCTAAGTTACCAGCTGTATGACTCTGGGTAAATGTGATGTTAGTGGGACTTGAATATCTTCCCAGCCTATTAATAGGCCTCATGTGGAGCCCAACAAGAGAAGCTTGATTAGGGGAGGCTTGTTTTTGTTACTTTGTAATGAGGCAGAGGGTGATGCCCTCTGGTCTGAAGAACAGTATATATACTCTGAGATGAGGTTTTGCTTTGGGGATCACTCGTTGTAAGCGTGTTCATGTGATCTTACCAGGTAAGACTCTGGATAAGGAGCCCCCTGGCTTTGAAAACCCAGATGTTGTTGCTTCTCTCTCGTATGTGTAGCTTTTGTCAGACAGCTAGAAGCCTTCTCTGTTGATTTGTGTTATTTTCTCTGTCTGTATTTTTTCTGCTTGTCATTTCTGTTTGTATTTTCTCTGAAGATCAGGTACTGACTTTTTCCCCTGAACTAAGTGAATGTGATATATCTATATATCTATGTATTTATGTATGTATGTATGTATGTATCTATCTATCTCTACACACATATATACATATACATATACATACACATGCATACATACACACATATATATCTCAGAGAAAAGCAGCCATCCTGGGTATGAGAGGGTGCTTGTTGTTACAGTAAGTCACTTTAAACTGCCTGTTTTTTCAACTATAAGAGGATGATCACAGTAGTACCTATTTCCCAGCATTGTTATGAGAATCAAATAAGCCAATATTTATAAAGTGCTTAGCAGAATCCCTGACACATAGGTGGTACTTGATAAATGCTTGTTTCTTTCCTTTCTTAGAAGCTCCCCCAAAGAGATAAATAAATCATGTGACTTTGGACCATCTATCCCTAGGTTATAGAGTTAGTATGTTAGTAACTAAGATTCAGGGAACTTAAATAAGGGCATGTCATTGAAGTCTCTGGCCTTAGGAATTATGGGTGGAATGCAGGTTAAAACCTAGAAAATTTCACACCCCTAGTATCACCCAGATGGAGGAGGTAAGGTTTAAGAAGAGTAACCATTGTTGTGTGAGGTTTGGATTCAGTCAAAGGCCACCCTAGAGGGTTACATGAGGCCCCAGGGCCACAGGTTCCCCTCCTGTGAGTTGTGCCATTAATTCTGTGCAACCTTGGCTAAGCCATTTGTCTCTTGGGGTTTGGAATTCCTCCTCTGCAAAATGATATTGAACAATATTCATTTGAAATATCCCTTCACTTCAAAACACACATACTGAAAATTTTTTCTCTTTAAAGAGAGAATTAATTTCTTAATTTAAGAGAGAATTAAACAAGTCAAATGTATATTCCTAAAATGTTTCAGTTAATTTAACTTTTACTTTACTAACATAATCAATGCTTTCAGAATATACATATATGCATACATATGCCTATACACATGCATATACATACACATATAAACATGTATACATAAGCACACATGAATATTATACATGCACACACACATGCACATATTATTTTTCTGGTCTCTCTAACAGCTGACTTCCTAGCTGACTACATTGGCCTCTGACTCATCTTTGCTAGTCTGGAAGGGATTTGGCAAGACATTTCCTCAGATGACTTTTGACCTTGGTATGGTGTAATGGAAAGAACACCAGACATGGAGTCAGGAGAGCTTGACTTCCAGGCCAGTTTCTGACTCTTATCAGCTGTGTGACCATAGTCAAGTTATTTTATCTCTCTTAAACTGTTTCCTCTTGTAAATGGGAGTAATAATTTTTGTAGTAATATTTCACAGTGATTCAAATAACTAATGAGATAACATGTATGAAATATTCCACAAAACTTAGAAAATTATAAATGTCAGTTGCATGCATATATGTATATATATATATATATATATGTAAAATAAGGGGGTTGGCTAGTGGGGACACAACCATCAGAGCCTGCACAATGTTTCTCTGTCAGCTGATAACCCACATAAGGACATTGGTGACCTTACTTCTGGAAAGATGCTGATGTGTCAAAGAGGGATCCAAGCTATGATTCAGAGCACGTGCAGTATTCTTTGACTATTTCTTGTCCACTTAATTGGTTGACTCTATGGTAAAGAAAAGTCCTTTAATTGACTGGTAATTAAGAACCTGAGAGCGTCCAAAAGCCTTCAGTGGAGAAAGGAGCTTTCTTTCTTGGTGGTAATCAAGGGAATCAATGCTATAAGCTTCTGGGTGGAGAGAGAGGCCTGTGGACTTTCCTTGTCTGAGCCATCATTCAAGTCCAGAGCCTGGAATTACATATAATTTAAACTTTTCTGAAACCAGGAGACCAGATAGAGAATAGCCTTGTCACTTCAGTTTTGAGATGAGATGTTTTTCATAGATTGAAAGGGTAAAAACACAGTAATTACTGTATTTTACACAACTTAATGACTGTGAAGTTTTACAAATTAACTTCAATTCTGGATATAAGTGATACTTTGTTTAAGTCAATTTCACAGAAGCTCGGAATTGGAAGAGACTTCAGAGAGTGTCTGGTCAAACCCATATCTTAAAAGGAGTCAGTTTTGCTCCATTTGAAACTGCATCTTAAAGGTAAACAACTTAATTTTTAGCAGTGTGAATTGTTAGGAGGATTTCCACATAATAGCCCAAATTCACTTTCCCACCCATTACTTCATTTTAGCCTTGCAAAAAACCCTGTTTGATAGGTGCTGTTATGATCTCCATTATATCTATGGGTAGGCTTAGAAAGGAAAAGTAATTTGCCCAGGGTTGCAGGGCCAGTTAGTCTGAGGCAGAATTTACACTCTGGTTTTCCTTATCTATCCAGTATCTATCCACTGTGATACCTAGAATAAGGAAAACCTGGTCCAACAACAAAATATACCTTTATTTGAAACTAGCTCTGACTTAGGCACCCAGCTTTGCCATTTACTGGGTGACCTTGCATAACTCATTTATTATTGCTGAACTTCAGTTTCTGTATTTGTAAAAATGGGATTGGCTATTTCATGGGGTTGTTACAAGGCAAGTGCTTAAAGTAATCTATAAAGGAGAGGTTTTTTTTATTAGTGTGAGGTTGTAATCAAGATAGGCATCTCCTCCATATATGCTAGACTAGATCATATCTACTGGGGCTTCCCTGAGCAAGCATGGAGCCTTCTGGTGGGCCCTAACTGACCAGAAGATATAGACCTTGAGGCATTTGCTTAGACAGTGGTAAACTGAGGTGAAGGTGAAATGTGGGCTAGCAGTCTCACAAAAGTGGCATGTTTTTGTGTTTAAATATCATTCTTCTTGGAGAGTACAATTAGTTATAACTTTTTGGTTTATGCTTTAAGTCTGTCCGATGTATTTTTGAGGATTTTGTGTTTTAAGCACTTTTGTGGCAGAAGAAGTAAAGATCTTTATAATCCATTTGGGGATAATTTTGGGGAAGACTATTGACCAGAGTCACATCTAAGCTTTAAGTGCATTTCTCTGGGACTTCAGGGGTGGAAGAGGGGGTGGGGCAAGGAAAGAAAGAAAAAAATCAGGAAAAGAGGTGTACAGTAGCCAGGGCAAACTAGCTAGAGAGCCCAGTGAGCATTTATTTCTCAGAAGTCTACAAACACTACAAATCAGGGCTTGATTTCTTGTTTTGTTGATGGTCTAGGGTTAAGAAAGAGGTGGAGAAAATGTTAATAATGAAGATTAAATTTAAAAGAAGTGTGTTTTGAGAGCCTCTCAGATTTGGTAGGTGTCTGAGACCACATTGTCATACCCTGATGAGTTTCCAGACAGAAACTAGGGTGGGAGGTGGAGAGGGCTAGGTGGACCCAGGAGGGAGGGCAGTCCAGATAAGCTAAGTGCCACTGTATCCTTATTCCATATTCTTACTGTGTTAGGGTAAAGTAAGCCTCATATGTATAGTGAAAAAAAAATTGTGTGGTGGTTAAACATTTACCAACATATCCATAGACATATGACAAGGAAAAAAAAACTTCTCTTTAGAAGCCAGATGCCCTTTGGATCAAACCCACAAGATCCCAGAGCTGGGGTTCCTTAATGGGAGAGCTAACCTAGACTCTTCTGGGCTAGTGGATATTGGAACATCATTATTATACTCCCTCCATGATACATTTTTCCCAGCATTCTATCTCTAGGCAGAAAAATGACTTAGGGAGTATAACTGGACAACAAGGAATATTCCTTGTGATGAAGAGCAAGAAAAATGTTCTCTTTTGTATTGACAGTGAGGGAAAGCTGAAGACTAACATTCAATTTTCTTCTTTCTCAAGGAATGAGTTGGTTTAGGAAAAAAAAGGATTTGGGGTAACTCATCTCCTTGAGTATGACCAAAACACTTCCTCCATACCACTTCCTTAAGACAACTTTTGTTAAAATAGAGAGAGGGAGAAAAGAAAGGAAAGGGTGAAGAGAGGGAAAAGGGAGAGGATTTAGAGCTGAAGATCATGTGGTTCAGCCCCCTCATTTTATCATTCCTCAGGTGAGAAATCTGAAATACAGAGAAATGAAGTAACACAAAGTTGGGAGGGATAGCTAACATGCTGAATAACTGAGTCAGGATCCAATAAAGATCTTCTTGGCTGGAGCAAAGGTGTAAGTCCAAATCTGGCTGCAAGACTCCAGAGTACACAGAACCAAATGAAAATATGATTGGAAAATGTTTAAAAAATATATTAAAATGCAATACAATATAGATGATATTAATTTATGGTTTTCTAACTCAATGTGCAACCACAGGGATCTGTTTCTATATGTTTGATACTACTGAACTTAAACAGTGGGCTGAATAGAAGATGAAGTTCAACATGGATATAGTCAACTTGGATACCAAAAAAAAAAAATCAACACCGTAAGTACAAGATGGGGAGGATATTAAATATGTATTTTGCTGAAAAAAAGACCAGGGGATTTTAGTAGGCAACAGATTTTGTGCAATTCAGTAGCAGGACATAGTATTCAAAAAAACTAAAGTGATCTTGGACTGCATTGAGAGGCATAGCTTGCAGGAACAGTTAAGTCTCATTGTACTCTGCCCTTATCAGATATCACCTAGAGAATTGCATTAATTTTTGGGCACCAGGGTTAAGAAGGACAGTGATAAACCAGAAAGTGTTCCCAAGGGTGGTGGTTTTTAGTCCCTGCTAGATGGAGATTGATTGAAGGGCCTTGAATCTGTGCTACATGAGGATTGACTATAAAGTCTTGATTCTCTGCTAAACAGGGATTGAGTGAAAGGCTTGAGTCTATGGTATGTAAAATTGATTGGAGAATAATTAACCTAGATTCAAGAGGAACATGATAACTATCTTCAAGCATTTAAGGGGTTATCATGAGGGGCAGCTAGGTGACATAGTGAAAAGAATGCCACCTGGAATCAGGAAGACCTAATTTCAAATTTCGACTTAGATACCTGTTTGCCTCAGTTTCCTCATCTGTAAAATAAGCTGGAGAAGGAAATGTCAAATCACTCTAATATCTTTGCCAAGAAAACTCCATATGGGGTCATGAAGAATTAAACACAACTGAAAACACCTGGACATCAGGAGCAGGTAGAATAAGGATTCAGTTTGTTCTGCTTGGCCCCAGAGGGTAGCACCAAGAGCAACAAGTAGCAGTGCAAAGGCAAATTTAGGAAAATCTTCCTGACAGGTAGAGCTGTCCAAAAGTAAGATGGCATGTCTTTAGGCAGAGCCTGGATGATCACCTGTTGGTGTGTTATAATGGGATTGCTTTTGGGTATAGACTGTAGTAGATGACTGCTGAAGTCCATTTCAAGGCCAGGTAGCTTGGTATATGCAATAGAGTGATGATTCAGACTCAGGCTCTTTGACAGCAAATCTAGAGCTCTTTTGAGTATGTCATGTTGCTCTCAAAATCTCATCTCCTTCCTGCTGTAGTCAATCCTTCCTGAATTTTCTTGACTTTGGTGTCAGTGAAAAGGAATTTACTACCTACAATGTGTTCTCTGTGTTGTTAAAAAGCACCTACTTTGTGTGAACTTGGTGCTGTGTGTTGTAGGTACAAATAGGCAGCTAGGCGGTATAGTACGTCGCTTCTTAAACTGTGGTCATTACTCCATATGGATTCCCCCCCAAATTTGGCAACAGTAAAAGGTTTCTGAACATGCAATGACCAAAACTTAATTCAAAATCAAACTTGTAATGAATTCTAGATATTTCTGGCAGTGCTTGCCTATCCTGCATCAGACAGTTTCACCGTAGCCTTGGTTCTGAACACAAAACATACACAATTTGCACTCAGCAGCCCTCAGGCAATGCAAAGCCAACAAACTCAAAACTTGAAGAGGGGTCTCTCGTGGAAAAAGTTTAAGAAGCCCCGGTACTACAGGAGATTGATCACTAGAAGTGGAATTAGGAAGACCTGAGTTCAAATGCTGCCTCAAAAAGTTGCTCAGTATCCCTCAATACGTTACTTAACCTTTTTGTGACTCATTTTTCTCATCTGAAAATAAGGGAGTTGGATTTGATAGTCTCTAAGGTCCCTTTCAGCTCTTTATCTGTGAACCTATGAATAGTGAGATGACTGCTGCTCTCAAAGAATTTACATTTTAACTACCTTTTCCATCATAACTAAAGTATGTCAGAAGAGTAGCTGTCAGGGGAAAGTAACTGGAATTAGAGTGCACAGGGATTTAATGAGACTCCTTCGCAGGGAAAGGAAGTACAGCTCTTGGGTGCACACATCAGGGAACACCTTGTATTCTACCCTGAACAAGCATATGTTACACATCCTGGGGATCCTGGAACTGTGGAATTCCATCAGCACTTAACATGTTTCCAAGCATTTGAGTAAGAAAGCAAGCCTTTCTTATTCTTTCCTCCCTCCTCTTTTAAAGGGATTGTTCCACATACTACAGCATATGGATAATGATTTTTTTTATAATTATGCAGACTAAGATTTTGAAAATAAAAGAAAAACTGGGATTCTTCCCTTTAAGTCACTTGGGGTGATATTTCTCCGTCTCTGTCTCTCTTTGTGTCTCTGTCTCTATTTGTCCCTGTCTCTCTCTGTGTCTCTGTCTCTTTGTCTCTCTGTGTCTGTGTCTCTCTCAAATTAGATTTTGCATCTAGCAAATATAATTCATAGGAGATGTGAGTTAGAGAGATACAAAGATACGAAGAATTGCAGAATTGCAGAAGCTCTTTGTTAACTCCTAGCTCAACAATCTGTTTCCCCTTCTCTCCCCCTTCCATTTTGCAAAGAACCTGGTCCTTAGTAAGTGCTTAATGAATGTTTTTTCCATTCATTTATTGTTCATCCTTCCATCTATCCATCCATCCATCCATCTATCCATCCATCCATCCATCCATCCATCTGAGAACAACCCAGTTCCTATATGAGCATCCCCTCTGCAACATACTTGAAATTCATCAGGTCTTTGCCTGAATACCTGAGATAAAAAGCAACTCACTTCTTCCTTAGCTGGCTTATTTCATCTTTATTTATCTTTAAATATTGAATTTTTCTTTACATCGAGGTCGGATTTCATAGCTTTCATCTGGCATTTCTGGGGTCAAGGTGAACGTGTCTATATAATAAGCACTTTAGATCATGTCTAAACTATGATAGAGACACTGTCATGTCCTCTCTAGTCTTGTCTTTTTCAGATTAACCATCAGTTCCATCAACTTAAAGCATAACTTAAAAGCCCTTCACCATCTGATTTGCCTTGTTTTCCAATTACCAGTGTACTACCTAAAATTTGGCAACCTCTACAAACTGACATAATGCTATAGAAGTGATCTGACCAATGTGAGTCACCTGTCTAGTTCTAGCTAATACAGCTCTATTAATGTAGCCTATGATTGCTTGAGGTTTTTTGTTACCATATCATCCTAGTAGTCCCAATAGTCCTTGATCTCTTTTTGGAAAAATAGCCATATACTCTGTGAGGGGAAAGGATTTAGTAGTGTTTGCTCTTTAGATCTTTTATATAGTTGGCAGAAAACCTCCTCCAAGCAAAAGAAGTATGTATGGATATTTTACAGTATTTAAAGTGGGATTCTTCTCTTCAAGTCACTTGGGGTGATATTTCTCATTTTCTCTCTCTGTCTCTCTGAGAATAAGTATTAAAATGAGATAGCTTATCACATACAGATTTATGCAACTATTGCCATAGTCACAATCAGAGTCAGAGAATCATAAAATTGAAAAGGACTTTAGAGGTCACGTAATTCAAAATTAATAATATATTTGCATAGTCATCTATAAAGAGCTTTCACAAACTTTAGTCATAGATACTTTAGGAATAGAGGAATGAATACTAATTCCGGAGTCATACTTCTGTTTTATTTCAGTTGTGTTTAAAATTCTTCATGACCCTTTTTGGGTCTTTCTTGGCAAAGAAACTGGAGTGGTTTATTTTTTCCATCTCCAACTCATTTTACAGATGAGGAAACTGAGACAAACAGGGTTGAGTAATTTGCCTGGGATCACACAGCTAGAGTCTAAAGCCACATTTGAACTTAGGTCTTCCTGACTCCTGGCAGTGCCATTTAGCTGCCCTATATACTACCTATTTTCAGATTCTGTCTCTCCTGGTTACTTATGATCTTGGGCCTTACTATCCTCATTTGTGCAATAAAAAAGTTGGACTTCATGGCCTTTGAGGTCCCTTTTAGTTCCAGATCTAGAATCATTACTTTCCTCCTATATCTTATATGTACATAGTTATTTACATCTTGTTTCGCCATTGGAATGTGAGCTCTTTAAGGGCAGGGACAGTGTTCTTGGCTTTCTGTGTACCCCCAGAGTTTGTCGACTGATTAACTCTCTTAATACAGCATAATTGCATTAAGCTGTCACTGGGCTATTGTGACAGGCAATTTTTTAAGCATTGGCATTCTCCTGTGTACTGAAGGCAGGAGAAAGGCTTCACTGCTCTTGCATGCTCACTAGGAAGAAAGTCAGTTGATTTTGAACTAAATCACCTAATTTGGCCTTTGATTTTAAAAATGGGGAAACTGAACCCAGGGAAGTCTAACAACTTGTTTAAATAATCTAGCTAAGTAGGGAGGGAGCCAGCCCTTGACCCTAGGTCTTTTGACTGTTCTGAATTCTTGCCACTATACAGTGCTACTTTATAAAAATTTTAGAGGTTTGGTAGGGTTTAGAATGAAGAAATGGAGACTAAGAAGTTTAACAATTTCCCTCAGCACACACAACTAGTGAGTGTCAGCTCTGGGGCTCAGATCCTGGTCTTTGACCCTCATTGCTATGCCCTTTGCACCACCTCAGGCTGCCTCTCCATTGCACTCTGTAACTTTCTTTTTCTTTTCTGTATATTTGTCTTTTCTTTGGTTGCCAGCATATCCAATCTGGTGTCTTGTTTTTGATGAGTCTGGGGAAATTGAGAGCTGGCATGGAGTGTGATGAGGTACTATTGGGGGGCATTATGCAAGTTCGGGGGAGACACAGTCATCCATTTGGAAGGTATAATCATGTTTGATCTGTGATTGTGCTTACAGGCAAGAGAACTTTTGGAAAGTCAGGGAAATGTGAATTTCCAAGAGAAAAATCCATGTAGGGCATGTGACTGGGCTTAAATCTCCACAGACAGTAAAGAAGAGGTACACAAGTTCTTCATCAACTGACCTTTGTCCAAGGAACATGGAAGAGCAGTAAGTGTCTCTGTCCACTTTCCTGAGTACTCAGGAAAATGCAAATCTTTGGAAAACACCCTGTAACAATGACTGTAGTAACAACATGCCCACATCTTCTCCATCATATGGACATTGATAAAGTTTGGAGAAAAAGATGAATCAATCAAAAAGTATTTTTTAAAGCTCCTACTATGTACCCAGCACTGTACTACGTCCTGGGGATACAAGTACAAAGAATGAAATAGTCTCTACTTGCAAAGTGCTTAAATTCCAATAGGGGAGAGTAATGTATGTGTGTATGTATATGTGCATATACATGTGTGTGCATATGTTTGTATGTGTATGAATATGTGCATATGTATATGTATGTCTATATGTGTATGTATATGTGTTTCAAATGCATATACTCATTGTGTGTATATATATCATATATACACATATGTGTCATGAATACACACAAACTAAATACAGGGTACTAGGAGAGATACAGTACTATCACTAGCAGTTGGGGAAATCAGGAAACGAAGTAATTTTTCATCTTTTTTGTTTTCTTTTTTTCCTCTGGGACAAATCAACCATTTTCACCCATTTGTTTTCACAAAATTCCCCGGTGGACAGCAGAGGGCTTGTTGACTGCCCTCCAGTATGTGAGCAATTTGGGTCAAGTGCAAAACCTTGAGGCTGAGACAGACAGACAAACAGACAGCTGGCTTTTGCAAACAGTGCCATTGACACAGCACAGTGACCCTGATCCCTCTGCCAGGTCTCCCTTTCACACAAGGCCATTTGTTTTCCTCTTGGTCCCCATGGTGGTATGGCTTTTTATTGCAGAATTAGCAGGCCAAGGTTACAGCTGTGTTGGCTTTCCAAGAGGAATCAGCAGCCAAATGAGGAAAAGTAATCCTTGGAGTTGCAGCTGTCTCATAGTCAAATGAAGTGAGGAGCCAGGGAAGAATAAGCAAGTGAGTGGGTGCAGAGAGGAGAGAAATCAGGAGACTTGACTGTCTCATGTCCAGAACACTTCCCTACCTTTGCTTCCTTTCTCAAACCTGGCAGCAAGCACCACCACTTAGTGGAGCATTTGTCTCCTAGGGAAAGGACCAAAAAATTTTTTCCCAGTAAATATTTAGAGAGTGTTTTCCTGCTTTCAGAATCACTGATGGTGGATGTTTGTATGTAGTTCTGTCTCCTGTGGTCAGCTAGACTTCCTCTCAAAAGAGTTCTGAACTGAATAGCCCATGTGTGTGAAGGAAGCCCCCAAAGTTGACAGATGCCTGACCTGCTTCCATATTAGTGATGCCAGTAGCTTAGCCCTGGGAATCATTAGGTTCCAAAGAATGATTCAAAAGCCACAGAAGATCCTCTCCAATGTATGAGTATGAAAAAGCTGTTGACAAACCTCCCTGATGAAGCAGGCTAACTTTGTGTAATTCAATTCAGTTCAACTCAACTACTATTTCTTAGTTCAATTCAACTTAATAAGTATTTATTAATCACCTGGTGACAACAGTGACAACATTATTGTTGTTGTTCAGTCATGTCTTTGTGACCCTATGGACTGTATCATACAAGTACAGTCCATGGGATTTTCTTGGCAATGATACCAGAGTGGTTAGTCGTTTACTTCTCCAGGGGACTAGGGCAGGGCAAATAGAGGTTAAGTGACTTGCCCAGGGTCATGCAGCCAGTAAGTGTCTGAGGCAGGATTTCAACTCAGGTCTTCCTGAAAACAAGCTTGGCACTCTATTCACTGTGCCACCTACCTACCTTAGCATTTCTTAAGTGCCTCTTATTTGCTAGGAGCTGTGCCAAGACCTGTAGATACAAAGACAAAAATCAAAGCTGTCACTGATTTCAATGAGTTCATATTTTAATAACTTGAACACAGACAACTAAATATGAAATATATAAGTAGATGAAAAGAAATTTCACGGGGGGGGGAATCCTAGCTCATGAGTGATAAGGATGTACTTGCTATAGAAGGTGGTACTTGAACAAAACATTGAAGGGAGCTGAGGATTTCATGAGGTGGAGGTGTAAAGGGCATGCATGGGATATGGTCTGTGCAAAAGGCATAGAGACAGGAGTTAGAAGCTTGGCTGTGGGGAGCAGTAAATAGGGCAATTTGGTTGGAATTTGTAGTGTGTGAAGGACATAGGTATACAATACTTGGTATACATGAAAATGTAGGTTAGAGTCAGACTGTAAAGAGCTCTAAAAGCCAAACAGAGGTTTTTGTCCTCATTTGGACCTTATTAAGATAGAGAATGATTCAGATTGAGAGTCTCTAGGGATTTAGAAGGATGGTAGTGTTTCTTATCTTGTTTTTTTTTGCAAGCATGTAAAACATTTCCATATTAGTCATTTTGTACAAGAACACTTGAATAAAAAATGAAACAAAGTAAAAAAGAACATACTTCAGTTTGTATTCAGACAAATCAGTTCTTTCTATGGAAATGGATAGCATGCTTCATCATTAGTTCTTTGGGATTATCTTGGATCATTGCTGTGAATAGCTAAGTCATTCACAGTTCTTCATTGTACAATATTGCTGTTATGTGTACAGTGTTGTCTTGGTTCTGCTCACTTTACTTTGCATCAATTCATGTTAAGTCTTTCCAGGTTTTTCTGAAATCATCCTGATTGTCATTTCTTACAGCACAATAATATTCCATCACAATCATATACCATATGTAGCTTGTTTAGCCATTCCCCAATTGATGGATATCCTCTTGCTTTCCAGTTCTTAGCCACCACAAAAAAGAGCTGATATAAATATTTTTTATACAAATAGGTCCTTTCCTCTCTAACCCACTTCCCCCTTTTTTGATGTCTCTGGGATAGAGACCTAGTGGTGGCACTGCGGGATCAAAAGGTATGAACAAATTTGATTATCCTTTGGGCATAGTTCTAAATTGCTCTCTAGAATGGTTGGATCAGTTTGCAACTCTGATGGTGGTATTTCTACAGAAAAAAAATGCATTGTGTTAGGTGCTATATACAAAGACAACATACAGAGAACATTGTCTTAGGGATTGGGGATAAATTAAGTTTCTGCAAAAGAGTCCTTGTCCTTATATTTAGGAGGGGGATCTGGTATATACTCAGACAAAAGTGATGACAAGTGCATTAGGAAAGGGGACAGTATGTAGAGGGCCATCTTGGAGTCAGGAAAACCTGGGTTCAAGCTGTGTCTCTGACTGATACTAGCTGTAGACTGTGGGTAAATCCTTTAACTGCCTTTAACCTCAGTCCCTTGATGAAGGGAGTTTCTATATGTAATGGGAATCTGAAGCTCTTTCCTACCCCTAGCCCCTTTGCTTAAGTGGCTCCCAGAATGTTCCCTGATTTGAAAGTATACTCTGCCCCCTAATAGGCTGAATGTGGTCACATGGAGCCTATGGCGAGAGGCTTGTTTTTTTGGGAATGACCACACCTTGTTACTTTGTAATTGGACAGTGGGTCAAGAAGGCAGACCCAGGAGAAGCCTATATATACACCCTGATGTGAGGCTTTACTTTTAGCGCTCACTTTGAGAAGAGTTGTGTGATTTGACCAGATGAGGCTCTGGGAAGCCATTGAGCCCTCCCTTTCCCCTCCCGGCTTTGAAAAACCCAGATGTTGATGCTTCCCTCTCTGGTAACTTGAATAGGTAATGGATATGATGGTCAGATGGTTGGAAGCCCATCTGCTAATGTGTTTCTTGGTCTGCTTGTGACTTATGTTTGTAACTTGTGTTTGTATTCTCTGAAGTTCAGGGTGCTGACTTTTCCCCCTGAATTAGGTAAATGATATGTTAAAGAAAGATTGTTAACCCACTTTGAGTTGCTTTCCTTTAGAAAAGCAGATCTAAGAACCTGTGCTAGCAGCTGCCCTGGGTATGCTAGGGTGCCTGCTGATACACCATACAGTTCCTGAAAGGATGAAATCATATCTAGATAAAAACAAAACAAAGTAAAATTTCATGACAGAGTGTTCCCAAAGCTATGCTATTCCCAAATACTAATGCATTATTTGTGATATTAGGAGAAGAAAAGGTTATTACTCACTGGGAAGTTGGAGCAGAGGATTTAGGGAAGGCTTTATGGAAGAGGTGGAACTTGAATTGGCTCTGAGCAATGGGAAGGAATTCAATGGCTATTAGTTGTGAGGGTGGTTGGGGAGGAAGAGAGAGCATTTTAGACATAGTAATAGTTGACATTTATATAGCTCATTAATATTTGCAGAACACTTCACATAAAATAACTCATTTAATCCTCACGAAAAGGTAGACCTTATAGGAATTATTATTTCTATTTTACAGTTGAGAAAACTGAGTCTGACAGAGATGAAGTAAGTTTTGCAGTTAGTAAGTATAAGAAGCAAGATTCAAAGACAAGTCTTTCCTAACACCATGTGAGATATCCTTTCCACTACAATACATCTTGTCAAAAGCTTATTGAGTGCTGTGATGGTTACCTGTTTATGGAATGAAATCTTCAACTCCAAAACATAAAAAAGATGACAGCCCCAAAGCTCTATCTCAGATTTTTCCATTTTGAGTAGTTTTATCACTAGTTTAGATGCTCAGACTTTGCATAACGTCTAAAGATCACCAAGAATTATTATAATTATCATGTGCATTCTCATGAAACTCCATGGTTTTCTAAGTTTTGTCTCATTATGTGCCTGGATGTTCAGGAAGGGGGAAAGCATTTTTATCTAGACATAACTGGGAAAAGAATAATCTTTTGCTTTCAGATAGTCAGTCATTCTCAGTCATGACCTACTATTTATGACACAATTTGGGGTTTTCTTGATAGATACTAGAATGGCTTGTTATTTCCTTCTCCAGTTCATTTTATTGATGAGGAAACAGAGGTAAATAAAGTTAAGTGACTTACCCAGGGTAACACAGGTAGTGAGCATCTGAGGTCAAATTTAGACCCAGGATGATGAATCTTTCAGGCCTGGCACTCTATCTACTGTGCTACCTAGCTTCCAGATAGTACTCTACATGTTATTTATAAAAATGTTGTGAATTGTATCAATGGAGATCTACTCCAGCAGTTCTTTTAGATATATAGCACTTTATAGTATCCAAAAAGTTTCACTCCTAAAAATTCTGTGAGTGCAGGTATGAGGATCATAGATATAGAACTGGAAGGAACTTTAAGGTAATCTACTGAAACTCATTTTAGAGAGGAAAAACTGAGACACAGAGAGGCAGGTGAACTGATTTACCTATAACCATACAACTCATAGAAATGAGATTTAAACCCAGTTCTTTTTATTCCACATCGGAGGCTTTGAAAATTGCCAGTACTAACAGAACTAATTGAAAGACTGAAGGTTTAAGCTAAAAGGATGAAGTTCCAATCATAGGATCTAATAGTAGGATTTCAAGCATTAGCCAGTGGCTGGGGAAGAGGATTTCTTCAAGAATCTTTTTAGACAACTCTTTTAATCTACCCTTTTACCTGGATTGTTATTCTCTTAGCTATAATCACTTTTAATTCTAGGGTTTGGGGCAGAACACTTGTAAAGGGGGGCAAATTACAGCTCAGATAAGTGACTGCTAAAGCAGCTGTAAGGGTTGATAATGTGTGTGATGTAACTATAACAGTTTTGTGCAAATAGCTAGCTTTGGACACAGGAAGATCTGGGTTCAGATTCAGTCTCTGGTACATGCTATGTAAATTTGGTCAAATCACTTAACCTGTCTATTTATAAAATAGGTCTCTAATGCTATAATTTTCAGAGAAATTGCCTCTTCCTCACCCCCAACTGCCAAGTCTGCATTAGTAGAGAAAGTTTCATAGCCAGAGCTCTCAAAACTAATGATATCATAGGTCTGCTAAAACACACATATATTCAATGCCCCCCCCCCAAACAACAACAACAACAACAACAAACTGTATCAACAATTCTATATTAGAGGCTCCAGGCAAAGATAGAAATAGTTCTATGAAATAGAAAATAGGCCAGGTACTATGGTATACATCTATAATCCTAGCTCCTGGGGAGGTTGAGGCTATTAGATCTTTTAAGTTCAGGAATTCTGAGCTGCAGTGGGATAAATGGATTGTCTATTTGTACTAAGTTCAGTATCAATATGGTGGCGGTGGTGGTGATGGTGATGGTGGGGAGAGCAGAGAGGATAAATGCTAAGTTGCCAAAGGAGAAACAGCCCACGTTGGAAGTAGAGCACATCAAAGCTCTTTTGCCAAATGGTATTAGAGCAGTGTGGTAGGATCACAACTAGCCCCTGAACTTCCTCCAGCTTGAATAAGACACCCAGTCTTTAAAGAAAGTAAAATAAGAAAGCAAGAAAAGCAAGCAAACAAACAAGCAATGAGGAAAGAGAGAAAGAAAGGGAGGAAGAAAGAGAGGGAAGAAGAGAAGAAAGGAAGGAATGGAGGAAGAAAAGGAGTTAGGAAAGGAAGGGAGAAAGAGAGGGAGGAAGAAAGGAAGAAAAAACAGGAGGAAGGAATAACATTATTTTGTATGCAGCTAGGACTCTACAAACCTTGTGTGAAAGCACAGACCAAGGTTTTGAAGGCAGTCATATCTCATCATTAATGAGACCAGGTATTTGTGGACATGTATCTGTGCAAATATAAGTGCATAAAGTAAAACCAAGAGTATCTAAGTCTAATTGTTCTTCTCATTCTGAGGAAACCACATTTTCATTGTAATACAGGCCTCAGAGTCAGGACCATGTAATCACCCAGCCTCCCTGGAAAAAGTTACTTATTTAGTAGTTATTCAGTCAGCAAGTACTCATTAAGCATTTACTATATGCTAAATTTTATTCTAAGGGATGAGATTCAAAGAAAGGCAGAAACAAGGTCCTTGCCTTCAAGGAGTTCATATTCCAGTGGATGAGACCACAGGCAAACAACTATGGACAGACAAGACATAGACAGTGTAAATCAGAGATATCAGAAAGAAGGCATTAGCAGTAAGAGATACCAGGTAAGGCTTCTTGCAAGAAGGTAGAATTTGAGCTGAGTTTTGAAGGAGGCCAGAGAAGCCAGAAGGCAGAATGAGCAGGGAGACCATTTTAGGCATGAGGGATAGCCAGTGGAAAGGCACTGACTGGAGATAGAGTGCCCTGTTTGAGGAATTGCAAAGAGTTTAAGTGAGTCTGGATCAGAGAGCACCTACGGATGAGGAGGAAGGTGTGAGAAGCCTGGAAAAGTAGGAAGGCACCAGGTTGTGAAGGGCTTTGAAGGTCAGATCTGTTTGTTCCAGTCATGATAGCCTCTCACCATATTTCCAGATACTTTAAAGGTTTGCAAGGCCCTGTTGGTACAGTTGATAGAGTGCTGGACTAGAGACAGGAAAACTCATCTTCCTGAGTTCAAATCTGACCTCAGATACTCACTAATTGTGTGACCCATATGCCTCACATTCCTATTCTGTAAAATAAACCAAAGAAGGAAATGGCAAACCACTACAGTATCTTTGCCAAGAAAAGCCTAAAGAGGACACAAAGAGCTGGACAACAACAAAGGTACTTTGCATCTTTTGTCACTTTGGTCATTGCTGTATAACCCTGTATGATAGGGATTGCAGATACTATTGTCTCCTCTCCCTCTAACTCCCTAACACTCAAAGATATTAGGGACTGACTTCTCCATAGTCACAAAGGAACTCAGGAACTAAGTCCTGACTGTAGATCAGCACACTTATCATTACACAGTATAGTTTCTCTACCATGGTAGAAAGAGCATTTAGGGCTTCTCTACCCCTAATTAACCAGCAAGTCATTTCCTTCTTCAGAGCTCAGTTTCCTTTTCTACTTCTGGGGGAATCTGTAAATTCCCACCTAGTTCTTAACATTCTAGGCGGCTAATTTCCTTTTAAGAGTTTTTCTGTCCCCAGGCTGGTGATTTTCAGCCTCAGTGAATGCTTATCTTTTAAAGTTGATCGTCCATATATGTACTTTGAAATCACATGTACATATCTACTGATGCAAGATGTTCCCTCTTTCTAAATAAACAATGGGAAATAACTTTCCTGCAGTGGGATTTCCTGCTCCCTAGATATGCTTGAGCATGAACTTTGGCAAAGTTTTCTTACAGAGGAATGAAGTGAAATCTGTCCTGAGTGCTGTGATACTACTCATCTGATTCCAGCAGAGTGACTGGTCCTCTCATCAAATGAGCAGTGGTTCAGAGAAACAAAATAAAGTTCTTTTAGCCTATACCTTCCTCTTTTGAATTTCCCTGTTACTGTTGTAGTCACTACCATTCTCCTAGTCATTCAGGCTTTTAAACCTCAGTGTCATCTTTTATTTCTCACTTCCACTCATCACACATATCTAGAATGCTGCTCAATAAGTCAATCAACATTTAAGTGCCTACTATGTGCCAGGTACTGTCTTAAGTGCTGGGTAAAAAAAGACAGTTCCTGCCTTCAAGGGGCTTATAATCATGGGGAAAGATAATACACAAAAGGGAGGTGAAAAGGGCTGGTAGAGATGGGAAGTGATGCTCCATGTAGTCTAAACCAAGCAGAAATGCTCCTGGAAAATGGAGAGTTACCTGGAAAGTTCCTACAATTCTGAAACCTCTATACAGAAAGGTTTACTGTTGTTCAGTTATGTCTGACTCTTGGTGAGTCTACTTTTGGTTTTCTTGCCAAAGATTTTGGAGTGGTTTGTCATTTCCTTCTCTCATTCATTTTATAGATGAGGAAACTGAGGAAAATGGAGCTAAGTGACTTGCCCAAAGTCATACAATGTAAATGTCTGAAGCTAGATTTGAAGTCATGAAGATGAATATTCCTGGCTCTATCACTCTCTCCACTTGACCAACTGGCTGACTAAGAAAGGTTTAGGGAGGGGTTTGTTGCTCTGTTCTCTAGCCCACTAATCAAAGTAGAGAGTCAACTAAAGGAGCTGAGTAACAAAAACTGAGTCAATCAGTGTGCTGTTGAGATTTCAGGTTATCAGATTTTAATGGAGGGGATTTGATGTTCGCATGAAGTTGAAACCAAATGGAGCCTGACCACTTGGAGTTTTGGTACCACATTTCAGTCAGCAAAGTCCAGCTCCTCTCGGTATCAGCAAGCACCCTAGCATCCCCAGGAGGGCTGCTAGCACGGTTCTTTGATTTGCTTTTCTAAAGGAAAGCAACTCAAAATGGGTTAACAGTCTCATTTTAATCAATCAAACATAAATCATTTACTTAGATCGGGGAGAAAAGTTAACACCCTGAACTTCAGAGAATACATACAGAAGTTACAACCAGGCAAAGAAACAGATCAACAGACAGGGCTTCTAGCCGTCTGACTATTACATCCATACCTAGTAAGATGCAAGAGAGGGAAGCACTGGTTTTTCAGAGCCAGGGGGCTTAATGGCTGCCCAGAATCTCGTCTGGCCAAATCACACAACTCTTTCTAAAGTGAACCCTAAAGCAAAAACTCACATCAGTGTGTGTATGTGTGTGTGTGTGTGTGTGTATGTGTGTGTGTGTATAGCCTTCTCCTAGATCAGAGAATGTCACAGCCTTCTTGACCCACTGCCCAATCACAAAGTAATAAGGCATGAACATTCCTGAAAAACAAGCTTCCCACTATAGGCTCCATGTGACCACATTCAGCCTATTAAGGGGCAGAGTATACTTTCAAATCAGGGAAGGTTCTCAGAGTCACTTAAGCCTAGCAAAGGGCCTAGGGGCAGGGAAGATCTTCAGGTTCCCATAACATTCCCCATTCAGAAACTTACATCTGGAGATCTTTTGATCATTTTCCACAAGCAAATATCTCCTCAGGCAGAGACATGTTCAGGTAATCAAGTTTCTTCAGTGACTTTGTCAACCTCTTTCAAGAACCCTGCCAAATCAACATATTCTCCATTGTCTTTTTCCAGTGGTATACAAAATTTTGCAAAGTGAGTATGCTCCATAACAAATGATGGAGGCCTGCTTTTTAACCTCTACTAACTCAAGGAATGTCAGGAATAGAAGGAACTTGAGAGACCATCTAGTCCAAATCCCTCATTTCACAGAGGAAAAAGCAGTGATTTGACTTGTCTAAGGTAAATAGTTCAGGATCTCAAACCTAGTACTTCTCACTTCTTGAGAGGTGAGGTGTCAGAAAACCCTCTTTCTCTTTATGAAGATTCTAAGATTATGAGAGACAACATAGTGTAGTGTTTGGAAAACTGGCTTTGGAACCAAGAGGATCTGGATCAAATTATAGCCTCTGCCACATTCTGTCTATTATTGTTTCTACCTTCACAATGGATCTCCTATAGATCCCCTTATCTCACCTAATAACTGCTTTGTTGCTACACACATTCAACACTTCATGCCTGGACTATTGTATTAGTCTGCTGGTTGGGATCCCTGCCCATCCCTGTCCTCAGCTATCAAAGTGATCTTCCACAAGTGCACGTATGACCATGTTGCCTCTCTATTCAGTTAACTTTAGTATCTCCAAGATCAGAAATGTAATCCTCTTTTTGTTTTTTGAAGTCCTTCACAAACTGACCTCTTCCTCCTTTTAATAAATTCTGTTCTAGTCCCAGAACACTTTCTTATAGTCACAAAACCGGCTGAAACATGTAGAGATTAGAAGATCTCTCTGTGCTTATTATGACTATGTGTGTATATACACATATATATGTACATGTATACACACATAATTTGAGAGAGCAAAATTCCATCTAAATCATTCTCTTCCAATAAAGTATATGATAAGTCAAAATCACTGACAATTATTCTTTAAGCGCAGTAAGAGATAACTTAAGAAGTCTTTTATTATTAATATCAAGTGAATCATAAAATAGGAAGAAGTATGTTTAAAAAAGATATTTGGAGCTATCATGGAAGATCTCCAGAGCATAGTCCAAGTGGAAAGAGAAATTCCTATAAATTATGACGTTCTCCAGATGTTTCAGTTTGTAGATGACTGTGTGCTTATTTAATCAAGTAAGATCTATAATCACTCCAAAAAGTTTGGACTAGTTATCCATATAGGAAAAGCCAAGGAAATGGAGAATGCCTGTTGTTTAGAATTCAGAGGTATTAAACAGCTGGAAGTACTCCTCACTGCAACAGAAACCAGATTAAAATGTAATTGGGATATATTTAACAAAATAAATAAAATTATATAGAACATAGAAAATGTATGTGTATGTGTGTGTATATGTATATGTATATATAGAGGTTTTTTTTTATAGGTCAACACTCCATTTATTCCAGTCACCATTCAGGATGGATTCAACCAAGACACCATTGAGAAAATATGCTTATATAAAACCATGTTAACCTAGGCTTCTTCTTGCTTATGACACTGGATATGGTTTGCTTCTTTTTTCATCTACATCTTTTAAAAAAGGGAGCTTTCTCTCTGATAAAACCTTCTTGCTACCTGTAACATCCCTCCCACTCCCATCCCCCCAAAAACTCTGGCTCTATTTTTCAAGATAAATTATTGAGACCAAATATACAGTCTCTTATTTCTAGAGGAAATAGGTTTCTTGTTTCTACAGGAGTGTGAAAAACTCAATGAGAATATTTTTTTCAAGTATTTTTTGCATCATCCCTATACAGCTTCAGTTTGAGGTTTTTCCAGGACAGGAAACAGGGACTATAAGTGACCCAGGATAGTAAATACAAACAGTACCAACTCCCCTGCCACACACTTTAAAAGGTATATCCAAAGGGCTAAAGTCTGCCCACAGTTCAGATGTTTCCAAAGGTTCTTCACATACATTTCAGAGAATCATTTCAAAGGAAAATCCTGACCATAATCTCAATAAATGAAATGTCTCTGTAGAAGTGGAAAGGAGGAAAAAGGAAGATGAGAATTTGTTTCCCCCAGAAAATGAAATGAATGTGCAGGATGATGTTAGAATTTCAAACCACTGATATAGAAAGACATAAATCTTCTACTTCTATCCCCAGATTCTTGATGTTTAAAAAGTTCTATGAAGTAACCAATGTTTCTATATACTACTTTAACTTCTGAAAGGGACACATGTGTCAGAGAATCAGGAGATAGGAGCCTTGCCAGTGGGATAGCTCTGGTGCCACAAAGAAAGTGTATGGTATAAAACCCAAAGCCACCATCTTTCTAGGGAATCCTGAGGAGAGAGAGTGAAAATACGCTCCATGGCAGTCTGAGAATGAAGAAATCACATGTGCGTTTGTTGAGCATATAGAAAGGAATTATTAGTTTTCAGCTTATGATTGTATTACTTTTATTTCAGTCACACAAACTAAAGTGGTTTCCCAAAAACAAAAGTTGGGAGAAGAAAACAACTCTAATAATTATTCTCTGAAACAAGTTCCAACCTCTATTTTTAGTTTAAAAAAAAAAGAAGAGCATTTTGGGGGGTGGAGCCAACATGGCGGAGTAAAAACTTGGCATGGGCTCTGTCTCCCACTACCTCTAATGCATGTAAAAATTACTCTAAACAAATTTTAGAGCTACAGAACCCTCAAAGTGACAGAGAGAAACAAATCCCTCACTGAAGGCAGCCTGGCAGGCTGACAGGAAAGATCCATTGCAGCATGCTGGGAGCTGAGGACAGTCCCCATGAGCCATGGTTCTGGCCCCTGGGTGACCCAGATCAGCCAGAGCAGGCTTCAGAAGAGTGAATAACCAGCAGCTGTAGTGGTCTCCAGATTTTTCAACCCATAAATGCCAAAAAGAAAGTAAAAGGTCAGTGGGGAACTCTCTTGAAAGGGTGAAGGAAGAGTGTGATCTGGCCCCTGCCTCTGGGCTGAGAATCTGCAGAGGTGCAGCAGCTGCTGCTGCTGCAGTTTGGCTGCTTCCAGAGCTCCTGGCCTGTGGATTGTAGGTGGACCAAGTGACGTTTCAGAGGGTAATCACTCTTTCTTTGAAGTGCCTGGATCTGGATCATGGTCTTAGGTGGTAGTCCTGGGGTGTGTGGCCAGTGTGTCAGAGCTTGTGAGGGCTATTGAGAGGGCACCCAACTAATAGCTCTGGCAGCTGCAAAAAAGCAATGTGGGACAAAGATCTCTCCATTATGTAAGCAGAGTTCTATTGTGGCAGAGAGCTCAAAAGTCAAGTAATTGGGTGGCAACATGAGCAAGCATAGGAAATGCAATCAGACCATACCATCCTTTTTGGGGGACAAAAAGGATCAAGGCATGGAAATGGAGGAGGACAGTGAAGTCAGAACTCTTGCATCAAAAACTTCCAAGAAAAATATGACTTGGTCACAGGCCATGGAGGAACTCAAGAAGGATTTTGAAAATCAAGAAAGAGAAGCAGAGGAGAAATTGGGAAGAGAAATGAGAATGATGCAAGAAAATCATTAAAAATGAGTTATTAGCCTGCTAAAAGAACCCCCCCCAAAATACTGAAGAAAATAACAACTTAAAAAGTCAACTAACTCAAACGGCAAAAGAGGCCCAAAAAGCTAATGAGGAGAAGAATGCCTTAAAAAGTTGAATTGGCCAGATGGAAAAGAAATTTCAAAAACTTACTGAAGAGACTATTTCTTCAAAATTAGATTGGAGCAATTGGAAGGTAATAACTTTATGAGAAATCAAGATACTATAAAACAGATCCAAACAAATGAAAAAAAATAGAAGGCAATGTGAAATATCTCATTGGAAAAAAAACAAACCACTGACCTAGAAAATATGTCTAGGAGAGATAATTTTAAAATTATTGGACTACCTGAAAGCCATGATCAGAAAAAGAGCCTAGACACCATCTTTCAAGAAATAATCAAGTGAAATTGCCATGATATTCTAGAACAGTGGTTTTCAACCTGTGGGTTATGTTCAATTTGTAACAATGAAAATACATCCTGCATATCAGATATTTACATTATGATTCATAACAGTAGCAAAATTATAGTTATGAAGTAGCAACGAAAGTAATTTTATAGTTGGGGGTCACCACAACATGAGGAACTGTATTAAAGGGTCATGGCATTAGGAAGGATGAGAACCACTCTTCTAGAACCTGACAGCAAAATAGAAATTGAAAGAATTCACCAATCACCTCTTGAAAAAGATCCCCAAAGGAAAACTCCTAGGAATATTATAGCCAAATTCCAGAGTTCCTATGTTAAGGAGAAAGTACTGTAAGTAGTCAGGAAGAAACAATTCGAGTATTGCAGAAACACAATCAGGATAACACAAGATTTAGGAGCTTCAGCATTAAGGGATCGAAGGGATTGGAATATGATATTCTGGAGGTCAAAGGAGCTATGAAAAAAAAAGAAGAGGAAGAAGCAGCACAGTTGGGGAATAGACTTAAAGGAAACATCTCCCTGACAGTTTCAGGGCTGGTATCTCTGAAGGAAAAAAACCTGCCATGTGTCAGAAATGCCCAAATCTTAAAGCTAACATCACAAGGCAGATGGCAGCACAAGAAAACCTCTCTGGAAATGCCTGGAATACCCTTAAAACAGGAACAAAGACCACCATGTTTGGCTACACTTTAAAAAAGGGTTCAGAATCTTTCAAATGAAATAGCATCAAACTTTTCCTAGGAATCAAGTCCCCAGGAACCAAGGATGTCAAAAAACTGAAAAGCCCTGGCATGTTTTTCACTCTAGAATGGTGGCTAAAACAAGTGAGCCAAGGACTACTCCTAACTTAACCTAAAGAAGAAGATTTAAAAGAATTACAAAAGACATGATACGATTAATGGGATTCGTCCCTAACACCTGCCCAGACCCCAACTTTCTATTTTTAAAATCAGATTCAATAACTGAAAGTTAGAAATAGGACACCAAATTTTGAGGTCAGTACAAGGCAGCAGCACAGGGGTCTTCCTGGCTAAGTCTCTGATGATGGCCAGGCCAAGGCCATGGCCACACTTTCACTGCTTCCTAGCTTGTCAACCTGGCTTTTTCTCCTGTTGTCCTCTTCCTATGCCAGGAATTCCTCCTCAGCCTTAACCTCCAAACACACCTCAGCCTGGTATGCCTGCACTGCACCCTTTCTGCTGCTGCACACCACCTAGGTCCCTGCCCTTGGACAACACTTCTTCTTTTACCATGTCAATAATCTCCTCAGGAGTCCACAAGTATCTAATGGTGCTGCCTTTGATGTAACACTCAGGCATTTGCCAGAACTTGTTGCCATGCCTGGATGTACAGATGACCTCTCTCAAGTTGATGTTCATCCAGTTATCACAGCTTACAAGGTGTCCATCATAGGTTTCACCATTTTTTAGTTCTACCAACATGGGGGTGTTTCTGGGCTGTCTTCAATAAGCATGGTGCTAGCCAAGCTGGGGCTATATGTATAGTTTTAAAAGTCAGTGTGATTCTCCTAATTATCCTTTTGTATGGCTTAGTGGCCCCCATTTCTATTTACTAATGAACTAACCCCAAAGCAGCACAGGTAGGAGTTGATATGGTTGAACAAAAACCCTGTAAAAACGAGATCTCAAACTCCTTTGGACAGAGCATGTTTCCATGTCTCTTAGGTGTATACTGCTAAGTGTTCCCAACTCAAATTCATGGTTATATGAGTGATGTGCTCTCTCATTCTCTTCCCTGCCACTGCCTGCCTTTCTTCTCTGCCCCATCCCCTGTGCCTATGCCATATGCCTCTGTACCCCTTTTTGTGTCTTATCTTTGTGTCATTTAGTCCTATACTGTGTATTCATTATTAAAACATGATAGTAACCCTTTACTTCCCCCACCCCCTGAAGCGCCAATGCAATATTTATTTATTTATTTATTTATTT
>CM053595.1:172281349-172309409 GCA_028646575.1 Pseudocheirus occidentalis
CTTTGGTCTTTTTTGTCCATAAAAAAGGATTCTAGAGTTTTACTGCTGTTCCTAGCCTGCTTCCTTTTTCTCATGTTGGCCAGTCTATTAATTGCTTGGTTTTTTAGCTCTGTGGAACTCTGCTTCCTGGAGGGGGAAAGCTCTGTCCCAAATCGCTGGCGCCCTCTCAGCTGCCAGAGCCCTTAGTGGGGTGCTGCAGCTCCCCCCCCAGCTTCGGCTCACTGAAAGCGCACCCCAGGACCACCACTCAAGACCCCGATCCAGATCTAGGCCGCTCAACGCAAGAGCCTTTGGCCTCGATGGGTCGCGTCAGCCCCCCTGCTATCTGCAGGCCGAGGGCTCTGAAACAGCCCAGTGGAAGCCGCTGCGACTCTCAGCCGTTCCTGCTGCAACAGCCGGCTCCCGCTGCCTCCTTGCCCTGGGAGCAGTTTGGCTGGACCCGCTCTTCTCCTCAACAGTTTGCAAAATCCACTGACCTTTCTCTTAGCCTTTTTGTCTTCTGGCCTGATAAATGTGGTAACTCTGCCTCCAGTGCAGCCGATCTGCTCTCCTATAGACGTGGCTCCCCGCCCAAAGCCCCAGGGTCTGAGCCGGCTGGGTTTCAGCCGCGGGTCCCAGACTTCTGCGAAGAGCCCCACCTGCTGCGCTGCCTGTAGCAACAGATGTGCTTTCTGTCTTGTGGAGAGTTTTGGAGCTTGAAAATCTGTTTAGCGTCCCATTTTATGAGTTTTTTAGCGTGTTTGTGTGGGAGCTGTGGTCCTTTGCTGCTTCTATGCCACCATCTTGGCTCCGCCCCCCAATGCAATATTTATAGTGCCCACGATCATGACAAAGACTAGAAGTATCGCATGGCATTTGATTGCATAATATACCAAATATACCAAACTCTCCAGATAGAGAATAGAACTGAAGCATTTATTTAGATACCAGAAAACTGAATCCCAAAACCAGTAAGCCAATTCCATCATAGTACCAAAGATATTTGGAAGCCATAATAATGCTGAGAGCCACAGCATCCTTCAGCCTTCCCACAAACCAATACAAGATCAATATTTACTCACAAACTTCTCTACCTCTTTGCCTCAACCTTCTCTCTCTCCACTGTCGGGCTAGGTCTGACCAGCTTCCTGTGGGTTCTGCTCCACCCTTTAGCAAATTCCCTCCATCCCAGGCTCCATATGATTACATTCAGTCTATTAGGGGGCATAATTTACTTTCAAAGCAGGGGAAGTCTTCAAACTCCCCCCTAGGTCTATTAAGGGGCAGGGAAAATCTTCAAATTCCCATTCCCATTACACCCCCATCCCCCACTGCTGTTGTGATCTTTCCAGGCAAGTACCCAAAGAGTTGAGTGTCTGCCCCATTTCATGATTCCATAAATTAATGATTAGTTAATTAATAAACTTATTGGAGTCTTAAATTATATATGTATATATACACATTATATAGACATGTTTGTTTATATACACATATACACATACATATACATTGCTATTATTAGGTTTATGAATTCAGCCAAGCTGACACACCAAAAGTTTTGGGGGGAAATAAAAGGCCTGGGCAACCTATTTAATGACCAGATGAGTCAGCATTTCTAATTAGAATATGAAGTACTTATATTAATCAGTATTCAAAATGATTTGTTTGCTTAAATTAAATAGGTACTCGATAATCTTGTTTGTATTTTTTGCTTACTTAGCAAATTCTTTTAATCTTAGGTACAAAAAAGAGGCATTTCCAACCCTCCTTTCCAACTTTATTACATGCTTAGAGAGAAACCCTGAAGGTCTTCCACTCTCAGATTGATTTTTTTTTAATAAGTAAAAGAGACAATTCTTTTCCTCAGTTCTTACCTTCCTTTAATTACTAAATTGGTGTTGCCTCAGACAAGCTGAGACCTGGGAAAGACCTTAGGCCAAAGGTCTCCCACTGTATCCAGGGTCATCTATAGTCATTCTGACCTATGTCTTGCCACTGAACCTAGAAGGCTCTGGAGGAGAGAATGGTGACTTTGCACAGCCCTGCCTCACTTAAATCCAGTTCACTTGCAAGTCAAGACATCATCTTCCTGATGTCATTGGTCCTATTCTAGAATGAAGGACGAACAAAAACAATATGTTTGGAATAAATGCAGTTTTGACACTTGCATGGGTGTTTGGAGTTGTAATTCTCTTCAGCATTGACAGAATTTGGGGTTTGGAGAGAGTTAGTACTGGTGGGTCAGGTAAAGGATGGCCAGGTCTCAAACTTATACCAGGGAAAGAGATTGGCTATCATGTGTGTTTGGGAGTCAAGGCTAAGGGAGTTAGGATTGGGAGCAGAGGATTTAGTCCCCAATAGTAACTGTATAGATACTATATCAACAGTAAGTTGGGTCATTCCTTATTACGGAGGTTCATCAAAATTCTGTATTCTAGCTTATCTGGGTATGTGATTTATCACCCTTAACAATAATAACAGTAACACCCCATGTTGCCTTCTATCACACTTTAAGGTTTACCAAGCTCTTTTTCATAAATATCCCATGAAATAAGTGGGATAGTGGCATTGGACCTGGAGTCAGGAAGACCTGACTTCACATCTGGCCTTAGATACTTAGTAACCTTGTTGTCCTGGGTAAATCACAACCTCCAGCTGCTTCAGTTCCTGATCAATAAAATGGGAATAATAATAGTAGCTACTTCTCAAATGAGATAATATTTGTAAAGTACTTTTCAAGTTTTAAAATGCTTTATAAATGCTAGCTATTATTATTATCATCATCATTCTAAATTTTCTCAATCTTATATATGATGATATTAAGTCACAGAGGCAGAGGTAAAATTATTTATATGTTACAATTAGTAAATGACAGCTAACCATTAAAGGGTTAAAAAAGTAGATTTCTGGGGTGCTGAGTAATTTTTTTTTGAAAAGAGGGTCATAGGCCAAAGAACTTTGCAAAACTCTGCACTAGCTCATATGACTGATGTGAAAGAAGTATTTTCTAAACCTTAAATACTACGAACATCCAAGGTTTTTTTGTTTTTGTTTTTAATGTTCATCAAACATTGATAAGTCATCTTATTTTCATGCGGGGAAGAGAACACAAGTCTCAAAAAACATGTAATGAAACCACCTTTAGTCACAAACTCACTCAAGTGAGGTGAATTAAATCCTCCCTCATCCACGACAGGAAACCCTAAGTAAACTACATATTTCAAAGTGTTAATTTTCTTCCCTGAGGGCAGGGTAAGTAAATTTTTTTCTTCCCCTAGTGGTTTCCTTTTGCTCAACCAGGAGCACAGAATGAGAAGCAGAGAGGTTGAATGTTGATTCTGGTGTTAGAGAACCCAGCTTTGAATCCCGGCTCTGATGTCTACTACCTTTGTAAGCTCAGTCAGGGAAGTTGCGGCATTTCTGTGGGCCTATGTTTCTTCATCTGAAAATTGAAGGAGACAGACTCATGTCCATTCCATTCTAAATCTAAGATCTTAGTTTAACTAAAGGCAATGACCACATTTCAAAAGAAAATGGTGATCCTTAGCTGGACAGTTGGGTATGTTTCACAGACCTAACTGAAAATACTACAGCACACACACACACACACACACACACACACACAATACACCCTTTCATTATGTATATTATATATAAACACACATCTATACATACACACACATACTCTTTTTCATTATATATAATTATCTAATCTGGTAAGAAATAATTTTGTAGTTCCAAATGACAGCTTAGTCAATTCCAGAATGCTGTTTCTCAATGTCAGTCAATAGGTGTTCATTATAAGTGCTAGGCATCGAGGTAAACACTGGTGATATCAGGAAAGGCAAAAGACAATTCTTGCCCTCCAGGAACTCACAATCTAATGGGGGAGATGATAAATAAACAAATATGTACAAAGATACTTGTGTGTGTATACATATATATTATATATACATACATATGACATATAGGGAATATTTAACAGAAAGAAAACACTAGAATTATGAGAGACTGGTAAAGACTTGCTGTAGAATTTGGGAATTTAGCTGGAACTTGAAGGAAGCCAGGGAATCTAGGATTCATTATCTAATATTTGGAAAAATCACTCACTGGGCATGAAATTTAGATTGCAGGGGTATTAAGAGATGATATTTTGGGGGAAATTCTTCATCTATCATAGGATTGTAGGAAGGGACCTTAATCCAAACCTTTTGTTCTACAGATGAGGAAACTGAAGCCTAGAAAGCATAAGTGACTTGCTCAAGGCAGCCAAGGTACTTGGTAGAAGAGTTGATATTCAAATCCAGGCCCTCAGGGTTAAAATCAATTCTTTTTTTTCTGGAAGCATTTTTTTTTCTTTTTCTACAACTCTGGCTGAAGAGTGGCAGTAAAATAAGTAAATTCCTCTGAAACATTAAAAGAATAAACATCCTGTAGAATAAGTTTTGAAGGATTCCATCATGTTTCTCATGGAGCAATGATTAATTAGTCATTATAAGTTCTGTTACATCAAGGAGATGGATGTTAACCAATCAGTCAGTGCCTATTATGTACCCTGGTATGTCCTATTGGGTGCTAGGGAAACAGCTGTTCATATTAGTGGCTCATAGAGTCTGAGCAGTTGTAGTTCTTATCTTAGGGATAGTCGAGAAGATCCTTACCAACTATGTGGTGGGGAGAGAAGAGAAGCAGCCTCAGCCCCTCCCCAAGCACTCCTGCAAATGATCTAACCAGCCAAAGAGCATTAGAACCACCACAGGGAATAGTGAATATGGGCCATTCATTATATTTATGTCCGTTCTTGATATAATGACTCCACGTGAAAACAGCCTGAAACGAGTGAGTTTGAATTAAATGTGATTCAGGGAAATTAACATGCAGCTTTATACAATGCATCTGCTTTTATTTGAATTACTTTGGATACCTATATCAGTAAATATAATGTGCCCGGTGAATAGACTCTCCATCTGTAGGACCAAAAGTTTTCTTCATTAGAGTATATATGAGCCCTTTAGGAAATGCCTGGATGATAGTTGAGTTCCCAACTCCTGGAGAAAGGTTGGCCATAACTGGAAATCCTGCAAGTAAAATGATTATTACAGGCGACGCTGAGAAACATTTTACTTAGTGTTTTTAGATGGCAGCAACATGATCGTGGACATCTGCTAAGTTTTCATTCATTTCCTTTTTTTTTAAGAATCTTGTACTAGGAACATATGTCTTTAGTATCTTTAGTACTTATATCTGTTAGGTTCCTAAATAAAATAAAATAACCTTTTAAGAAAATTCTAAACCAGTGATTCTCAACCTGTGTGTTATATTCAATTTGTAACAATGAAAATACATCTTGCACATCAGGTATTTATGTTATGATTCATAACAGTAGCAAAATTACAGTTATGAAGTAGCAATAAAAATAATTTTGTGGTTGGGGGTCACCACAACATGAAAAGCTGTATTAAAGTGTCACGGCATTAGGAAGGTTGAGAACCACTGTTCTAAACAATAACTACCAATAAAAACAAAGACTGAAGTGAACAAATAAAAATTTTCCAATGATTTTGTGGAACTGGAAAATCTATTTAAATTTAAAATATACATAATAGGAATTAAAAAGCACAATATCTTCTATTACAAACATAGTAAGTAAAACATATTGATATATTAAAGAGTAACTTTACTATAAGTCACTTGGAATCCTTTTTAGTTTAACATACATATACATATACATATACACACATAGATACACACATATACATATATAATATATGTAAACATAGTAATAACATCTTGTTTGTTTCTGAATGCCCTTCTGATCACTTTATCTTTGTAATATTTTCTGGATTTTGTTGTAGTTATTTTTAAAAACATACTTGGTGTGATATTGTTTCTAATCTGCTTTTTCTTTTTTTTAACCTATGATAATTCGTAGCTTTCCCCAAATTTCTTTGTATTCATCTGTGTCATTTTATTGTAAATTGATAACTTTCAATTAAATTAATTTACCACAATTTGTTCAGGTGTTCTCCAGTCACTACACTTATGAATTGTTTCCAATTTTTTGCTATTATGAATTATGCTTTTCTGACTATTTTCATATAGATAGCTTGTTTTTTTACACTTTTAATAACAACATTAGGGCATAGCTGTAGTTGTAGGATCTGGGCAAAAGGGTACAAACAGCTTTGTAATATTGCCAAATTGCTTTCAAAAAAGAATGAAACAATTCACAATTCCATCAGCTTTGGAACAGATACTGTGCCTATTGTTCCATTTTCCCCTCTAACAGTAAATATATCCATAATTTAAAATATTTTAAATTATATTCTCCCAGTAAATGGGAATAACGTTATATTTTGGAGCTATTAGGGAACTTGAACATTTTCTTTAGGTAACTTTCACCAACAAGGAACTCAGTAAATGTTTGCTGTATTGAATTTGTTACTGTTCATTTTGATTTCTCTTTCTGAGCACTTTCGTAATCTTTGCTGATTTTACTCATTAGGAAATGGATCTTGCTTCTCTATTTTTGTTAATTATTGATTTTGGACATTAGCGTTTTGTCAGGAATAATTATTGTTAAGTTTTGTTTTTCCAATGTTTCATTCATATATACTGCAAAATACTTTTTTGCTAAAACCTTGTTTACTTTTTATAGACAAGACCCATCTATTTGCCTCCTATTTCTTCTATGTGTTAGTTAAAAATTTTCCTTCTCTACACAAATAATAATAGCGACACCATTTTATTTTCTTCTAATTATTAATGATTTTAGAGATATATAGCAGTCGTACCAAACACTTCCTGTTTTTACTCTGCCTTTTCTGCCCTCATTCGGCTTTCTGGCCTTCTCATGAGACTCCCAATCCAATTGCTACTCAAGCAACCACTTAGTTCATTTCTATATCTCTTTGCACACATCTTGTTTCTCTTCATGAGACCCCCCTCTACCTCTTTAACTTGAGAAGGAGGGAGAATAGATTTATATTTCATTAAGGTGGTGACTATCTTGCATGATTTTCTGTTTACCGATGATTGTGCTCTCACTCAGTGCAGTCTCTGAAGTTAAAATGCAACAAAGCATGGATCCATTCTCTGCTGCTTGTGCTATTTGACTTAACAATTAACACCAAGAAAACAAAGGTGCTCCATCAGCCACCACAATACCATCCATATATGGAAACTTCAGTTACAGCAAAAGGAGAAGTTTTGAATTCTGTGGGTAAGTTCACTTGCCTTGGTAGTATACTTTCTTGAGACGTACACATTTATAATGAAGTTGACACATGCATTGTCAGAGCTAGCTCAGTGTTTGGGAGTCTCTGAAGCAAAGTATGGGAGAATTAGATTGCCTACCAGACAGTGGTCTACAGAGCCATTGTGCTGACCTCATTGCTATATGCCTGTGAAACCTGGACAGCATACCAGCGCCATGCCACGAAACTGAATTGCTTCTATTTGAATTGTCTTAGGAAAGATCACCTTGCAGAGTATGGTACCAGACACTGAGGTCCTTACTCAAACTAAACCTCCAAGCATTCGAACTCTGCTTCAGAGAGAAAAATTCTAATGGGCTGACCATGTTGTTTGAATATAAAATGTACACTAGCCCAAAACACTATTTTATGGAGAATTTGCACACAGCAAACACTCACATGGCCATCAGAAGAAGTGATAAAAGGGCAATCTCAAGGTCTCTCTTAAGGACTTTGGAACTGATTGTGTGATAGGGGAGACACTGCACAAGACCACTCAGCATGGAGTGCCCACACCAGAGAAGGTGCCATGCTCTATGAAAAAAGCAGAATTGAAACAGTTCAAAGGAAACAGGATGCACAAATTTAGAGAATCCACCGCAAATGTTCACATGAACCATTTGTGTCTTATTTGTGGTAGAGCATTGAAAGCTCATATTGGTCTGATCAGCCACAGTCAATACACACTGAAATTTGACTCTAGCATAGTGATGTTGTTTTGGGCCTTTCTGAGAAAGAAGAACAACAACCAACCAAACTCTCTTGCTCCAGTCCTGGAAGTATTAGACCATGCCTATGACCTCTTTCTCTGATTATTCATTACCTTCCAGAACCTCCATTTTAAGGAACATGCCCAGACTAGCTGCATCTTTATTCCTCTTCAAGTGCCACTCCTGACCTGTGGATTTTCTCCATGGTGACCGAAGGCAGATCTTTTCTCTTCCACCTCCTCTTTCAACTCCCAATAACATTTTGTCTCTCAAGCATTTACCACATTCCCTTTTGTATTAGAGTTTTATATATATATTATCTCTGCTGCTAGATTTTGAGTAGCCTAAGCGCAAGACCCTTATCTTACTTAACTTTATAGCACATAGCATAGTATTATGAACACAGAAGGCATTTCATAATTGTAGAATACTTACATTGAACTGATGGTTATTCAAGATAGGCATTATGGGTTTGTGTGCCTCACTGGGATTAGCTGATCCAGAGCTAGTTTTGGAAAGAGTGTTGGAGACAGTCATTCGGCCTAGTTTTGAGTTCTGGCTTTGCACTTACTATAAGTGTGCTCTTCATTATTCAAGGAGCTCAAACTGTTTTTACATTTTGCAAATAAGGAAACTGAGCAGTTAAATGTCTTGTTAAATCATATAGTCAACATATATCAGAGGTGAGTTTTGAACCCAAGTCCTGTCCCAGAACCAGTGTTTCTTCCACTGTACCATGCTATTGCTTACCTCTGATCAAAAACCATCTTTGTAAAATTTTCATTGAGTGGTCATCCAGTCTCAGTTTGCGGACCTCTAGTGAGAGGGAACCCACTATATCCTGAGGCAATTCATTCTACTTTTTTATTACTAATTGTTGGGAAATTTTTCTTTATGTCAAGCTGAAATCTGCCTCTCTGCAGGTTTCTCCTACTATTCCTTATTTGATTTTCTTAGGCCAAGTAAAGGAAAACAAAACTCTCCTTTATAAAAAATTCCTTCAATTCTTTAAGGTGAGATTATCACTTTATCCCACCCCCAACCTCTTTTCAAGGCTAAAATTTTTAAAATTTCTTCTTCCTTCCTTCCTTCCTTCCTTCCTTCCTTCCTTCCTTCCTTCCTTCCTTCCTTCCTTCCTTCCTTCCTTCCTTCCTTCCTTCTTTCCTTCCTTCCTTCCTTTTCTCTTTCTCTTTCTCTTTCTCTCCCCCCCTCCCCCAAAAGCCCTTCTTCACCATCTTGGTCACACTCACTTGCCAACTTGTTAAAATATAGCACCCAGAGACTGAACACAATACTCAAGGCAGAAAACATCAGGAAAATAATTTCATGGGATTTGAGCCTAGGACTATACTGGGTTGTTGTGAGCATCCTCTGTGTATGTCTGTCCATCCATTTAGCCTCCATATACCTATCTAATCTCCCTATCTACCTATCACCTCATCACCAGATATATTTGATCAGAAGCTGAATGGCCACTTGTTAAGGATGATGTAGAGGTGAGCTCTAAGCTTTTTTCTAATTCTAGGATGTTCTAATTTTAATTCAGTTTAATTAAATAAACCTTTATTAGATGCCTAAAAGACATAGAATAGTCTTAAGTCCTGGTGTGGTTTTCAAAGATCATGGAGCTTACTGTTTAGTAGGGGTATTCTGAGATATACTTAAATATCTAGAGTACAAAAACAAAGAGAGAAGCTCTTAAGAAAGACGAAATGTGCTGTGCTTCTAAGATCATGAGCCTGGTGACTATAAAGTGAGACATGTAGAAGTATGCCATTATTGTTATTCAAGGGGTGATCATCAGGCCCTGGGAAAATTAGCTCTCCCTGCCCACATTCCCACAAGATGGAATTGTGCCAGCAAACCAACTTATTAATTTACAATGGACAATAGGACTTCCAGGAGGGCCAATATACTTGCCTGGCCTCTCAATACATTCTTTTCCCTGTAGAGAAACCTACTTGGAAAAATGAATTAAAAACAGATGGCTACTTGACAAATATGGAGCCAGAGCTAAGGGAATTAGATCTGTTCAAGGCATGGGAAGCAGCTTGGTGTGGGGGAAAGAACACTAGACTTGGATTCAGAGAAGTGAAAGAGGATTGAATTTGAAGTCCAGAGACCCTGGGTCCAAATTTCTGCTTCTCTACTTCCTACTTCTGTAACTTTGAGCATGTCACTAATCATCCATATCTTATTTTCATTAGTTGTGGAATGAGGCAGTTGGTTGAGATGATCTTCCAGGTCCCTTAAAGCTCTAAATCTCTGATAAATCTCATTAAGCTTGGTAATGTCAATAAAACAGACATATAGATAATAACCTCACTGGACAATGCCATACATTTGCAGAAGGCTTTATAACTTATAATACATTCTATTCCAATTTGCTGTTCACAACAATCTTTTTGAGGTTGATTATATGGAAGAGGAACTTTTGTCTTTTGTCAGAGAGAACTGATTATTAAAAGAGATTTATGAATCTAGAATGTTGGAATTGGGTGGCAACTTAGAGAGCATTCAGAAGTAGCACAGGAAACAGTTTTGCAGAAGTGTAGTGAAATGCCAGTTAATTAGGGGCAGAGAAGCCCTAAGTTCTCCTTCCACCATTGCAGAGAAACCATGCTGTGTAATGCTAAGACTGCTGACCCTTGAGTGGGGACTTAGTTCCTGAGGCCCTTTGTGACTGTGGAGAAGCTAGTAGTAATCTCTCTGAGTGTTAGGGAGTAGAGGAAGAGGGAATAATAGTATCTATAATCCATAACACAACCAACAAGTGATGGTGATGATCAAAAGCACAAAATACACAAAGTACCTTGCAAACCTTTAAAGCTCTAGAAATTCGGTGAGAGGCTATTGTGACTGGAGCATGCAGGTCTGTCTTTAAAGCCCTTCACAACCTGGCCCCTTCCTACCTTTCCAGTCTTCTCACTCCTTCTTCCTTATCCATTGGTATGATCCAGACATACTTGACCTTGTTATTCCTCAGATAGGGCACTCTGTCTCCAGTTTGTGCCTTTTCATTGGCTATCCCTCATGCTTAAAATGCTCTCCATCCTCATTCTATCTCCTGGCTTCCCTGGTCTCTTTAAGAGTTAGCCCAAAACTCCATGCCCCTCTAAAGGATGAGATAATAAATAGTGTTTGGCATATAGTAAATGCTTAATAAATGATTGTTAATTTACTATTAACTAACTTTTGAGGTTGGATGATCACATTCCCTTCACCCTTGTAGTGATATGAAAATACTGTATTTTCCTACATGGATATATGTCTATAGACATCTAGTCTCATCAAGGACTGCCTTTACATCCCTGGTTTATGCATGGTCTAGTTTCATGTAAAGTAATAAGCATTCCACAGGCAGTTGCATGACACCAACTAGGGATCCATTCAATCTCTGTGTCTCTTATGCAGTTAGGGGCATCAGATTCTACTCTGTTAACAAATAAAAAATAATAGTTCTTCACTTTCACAGTTTGGCTTCCAAGCTTGAACTAGCAGGCACAGGTAAGATTTTCATTGTATTTAAAATAAGCATCTTTGTTAAGAACACAGAACTTCTCTGGCTAACTTTCATTGTTTGTAATATACATACACAATGAACTTTTTTTTGACCTGTAAGTCACATGTTTTGCCTGAAGCACATGGTCAGCTTTATTCAGTCTCTAGGCAGAAATAATTCAGGCTTACAGGCAAGCATATACTAGTAAATGTTTAACAATTAGCTCACCAGAAAAAAAAAAGACACATGACATGCTTTTAAGTTTAATTGGCATTGTTACCATGAACATTTTCTCCATTACTTTCTTAAGTCTAGACATTTAATAAAATATTCAGTCAAGGTCTGATCTGTAGCATTTACTAATTTCTAAATCATAAATGCTCCCACTTAAAATTTACCAATGAGCTCTCCAGAGCTGGCTCTAACATACCTACAGGAAGCTCATAAGAGTAAATTTGGGTAACTGTAAGACACTTTTGCAGTGAATTTTTCTGTCTTGAACTTTTCTCTCTGAGAGGCAGTATATTATAGTGGAAACAGCATTGACTGGCCTCAGGATCAGAAGGCCAAGGCTAGGCCTCTTCTTTCCTTTCTAATCTCCCTGTATCCCAAATTATATTACTTTGGGCAAATCACTTCAGTGTTCTTAGTCACAATTTTTTCAACGGTAAAATGGGACCAATAATATTTGTATTACCTTCAGTAAAAAACTTTTGTACGTTGTGAGGATCAAATCAAATCCATATCTATACCTATATTTATATCTAGTATTTTGCAAATCTCAATGTGCTAGATAAACATCAACTGTTGTTGTTAATAACCTGAAAGTGCCATCTAAAAGTGAGCTGGCATTCTAATAAAATGCTGGCTGTGATTGAGAAGAGCTGTACCTGGGGAGAGGAGGAGATGTTCATAAAGAGAGGTGCTTCTGTTCTAGGCCTTTTCCTGCTGGAAGTGACCATATATCTCCACGTGAACGTAGTGAGCTGATCGTGAGTTCTGAAATGTGTCACAAACAATTCACTGTCTTCTTCCAACATGTTTTGCCAGGTTTTAAACAGGCAATATGAAGTTTAAAGTATAACCATTCTATGTTTGCTGCATCAGGACAAAAAACTAAGCTGTGATCCTTTATTATTTCCCCTCTGCCTCCTTACCACCCTGGAATTCTTTTTAACCTATATTTCTTGGGTAACATATGCACATCTCTATGGCTATTGCTAGCTCCATTCATACCTTTATCCATTTCTCTCTCTCTCTCTCCCTCTCTCTTTCTTTTTCTCTATTTCCATCTCTATCTCTATTAATATCCAACTGTATCATATCATCTCCATTCATATATCTATATACATATTCATCTATATTCATGTTTGTATCTACCTCTTTATTTATATCTACATCCATCTATAGCTACATCCCTTTATAATGGAGATAATCCTTCTTTACCTCCTGGGCTTACGGTGAAGCTGTTATGAGAGAATGGATGGCAGGTGCTCCTGGGTAGTCAGACATCACCCATAGCCACCCCTGAAGCAACACTTACTAACTGGAGGGCAGTATCAAGACATAAAGGACCCCCTCCTCCAAGGTGCCCACAGTATAGAAATGGAATCTCTCACCTGCTCTTTGGAAATAAGGCAATTATTTTTCATGAGATGCAGGTGTACATGCCTATGTCAGCATGATGTTGGGCCAGTTACACTCCCTAGGCTGGCAAAATAAGAATGTTAGACAAAATGACCTCTAAGGTGACTTCAAGTTCTTGGCTTAATTCTCTGATTTGATTTGTAAGAGGTGAGAGAGCCAATATGGGGGTTTAGTGCAAGGATCTCTGGAGTTGGAGTTCGGAGACCCGGCTTTGATTATAGCTTTTTCACTTTTGACCTGTGGCCCCAGTTTTGTATGGTGAATGCTAGAACTGTTCTCTATACAATGAACATCAGATTTGGAGTCAGATTTAAACAGAGTTTAAATCCCAAATTGCTTATTTGCTAAATTTGTAACTTTGGGCAAGGGGCTTGACCCTTCTCAGCTTCAGTTTCTTCATCTGTAAAATGAGGGGCTGGATGAGAAGAGATGATCTCCAAGTTTCCTTCCAGTTCTAGTACCTCCGGTTGGCAGAATCTCCAAACTGAAGTCCCATGACTTCATTGAGATGAGGGGAGGAAGAACATTTACAAACACCTTATTTTAGTCTCATAACAAAATTTCCCTCTTTCATACATGAGGAAATTGAGGCTCATGTCACCTGCCAAAGGTTATATAACCAGAAAGTGACATCTTCTTACTTGGAGTCTAGGGTTCCTTCCACTGCACCGTTCCAGGATCATACATCTTGGCTGTGACATTTTCTAGGTGTTGTTGAGAATTACAGGAGCACAAGATTGAGAAGTCTGAGGTACTAATGATAGCTGACGTTTACATAGCATTCACTATGTGCCTGGAACTGTGCTAGGCACTTTACAATTACTATCACATTTGATCTCACAACAATCTTAGGAAGTAGGTATAATTATTATCTCTATTTTACACATGAGGAAGCTGAGGCAAACAGAGGCTAAGTGACTTGCCCAGGGTCACATTACCAGTTTGAGACTGGATTTGAGCTCAGATCTTCTTGACCAGGCCAGGTGCTCTATCTACTGCCCATCAAGAGATCATATTGTCCTGTCCCCTCATTTATTTCATTTCAATTCAGCTCAGTTCAATTAATTCAGTTCAGTAAGTCGGTCAATAAACATTTAAAAATTGCCTACTATGTGCCGAGCGCTTTGCTATATTCTAGGGATACAAAGAAAGGAAAAAGACAGTCCATGATCTCAAGGGGAGGCTAATGGGGGAGGCACCATACAAACAATAATATACAAACAAGATATATAAGTATATATGTAGACATACAGACATAGGTACACACATATATAACATACGTATATATGCATGTGTACACACACACACACACACATATATGGAGAGAAAACTATAATATACAGGATAAATAGTAAATAATCAACAAAGGGAAAGCACTAAAATTAAGATGGATTAGGAGAGGTTTCCTGTAGAAGGTGGCCTTTTGTTGTTGGTTTTTGTCCATTGTTTTTGAAGAGGTCCAATGACAGTATGAGTGATATCTTGACTTGTGTGTGAATTGGGTTTAGGTGAGGCAGAGTTGTGACAAGTCATCAGCCTCCCTCTCTCAATCATCAAAGTCCAGTGGCAAGAGAGAAGTCAGGATGACCGGCTACGGCACGGGATGCAATGGAAGACATTGATGCATTAGATTTATCTGACCAACCTCTAAGTGTTCTAGAGCTCCCGCATTAGCTATCGTCACGGCCATTGCAACAAATTGTTCTCATCTTTCCCTTCTACCAGGGAAATCTTCACGTGCTTGGGATAGACATCCCCCTAACTCGCCAACAGGTTTAAGGCCTGCTGGTTACTATTAACCTGGTTTAGTCCATCTTTGGAGACGGTTTTACCGGAGCTCAGTGGCTGCACATGCTACAGTTTCTTGGAACCACACGAAACCAAGAAGTGGAGATAAGCATTGACTGACCACATACCATGACCCTGTTCTAGGCACTGGGGATGCAAATACAAAAAACCCCCAACCAAACAAAAAGACCTCCTGCCCTCAAGGAGATTACATTTTATTGATATTGGGACAATACTTACACAGAAAAGTAAATAAAAACTATTGACAATGTCACTTGAGAGCTCCAAAACGAATAATTGAGAGATCAAAAAAGTCTCTTACAGGAGGTAGTTAGGAATTCAAAGAGTCAAAGGAGAGGAAGAAATGTGTTCTAGGCACAGGGTACAGCCCATGCAAAGGCCCAGAGATGGGAAATGTAATGCTATATTCGGGGAACAGAAAATTAATCAATTTGGCTAGAATGTAGAATATGTGAAGAGGAGTAATAGAACTAGATTCTGGATGGCAATTTCACAGTAAAGGAAATTCTAGAGAGGGAAGTGACTTGACCAAAGTCATACCTGTAGTAAGTAACAGATTTCAGGATTCCAAACCAGGTTTTCTGATTCCAGACTAGTGTTCTTTGTACCTAATCATGCTGAATCCTGAGGCCTTCGGGAATTGAGACCTCAGGCCAGTTTTGATCCTGGTTGTGAAAGAATCTGGACTCCAGATAACAGCCTGCCTATTCCCTTCTGTGGCTGAAGGATCTCCTTAAATAACTGGAGTGGGGGGAAAAGGATCAGTGAAAGATATAAGAAAAGAAAGTCTGTTGAGATGATAACCCACTGAGTGCAGTGAAAACTCATACAGGGGAAGTAAATAATATCCTCCATAACAACTGGGAGTGTGGGGCTCGGCTGGTAGGGGAAAGTGTTGGCAGAGAGTATCTACTGAGATATAACAGCTGGGAGAGGGAGGGTGGGAGGAGAGGCTGATTAGAGCCAGGCTAGCATGGAATGGAAGGTCTGGGAGTAATTTGGGAATCAATGGGCTGCCTTGGAAGCCAGCATGGGGGTGTGGTGCAGATTAGGAGAGAAAGATACTTTTATTCTGTAGTTAAGTGCCCCACAGTAGTAATCACTTTGAGTGGAGGGGGAAAAGAGAGCTAGACTTGGGGGAATTTGACACACCAAGGCAGAAGGCAATTCCATTGTCTCTCTGGGGAAAATGGCCAATACACTTTAGCCCTCTTCCCAGCCTCCATCCCCAGGAGTCAAGCATGAACAAAACATGCTAGAATAGTTCAAGTGCTCTGTGGAAAGGCTTACACAGCTCTCTTCTGCCCCCTTCTGGTTCTGCGCTACCTTTCTGCAGCTGTTTACCACCATGTTGCCCCAATAGTCTTAGAATCATAGATGTTGGAGATCCATAGGGTCCTAGAGGGAAAAGGCCATCTAGTCCAAATCACTCCTTTTCCATTTGAGGAAACCACGGCCCACAGTGACTTGTCCAAAGTCATATAACTTGTCAAGCAGTGACATTTCAATGTAGCCGGAATCCGTTTTCTTTGTAGCATACTACTATAACTCTTGTTTCCAGAGAAGGAATGTGTGACTCAGATTGCTGTAGTGATTTGTCTGAGGTCACACAAGCAGTAAATGGCAGAGCCTGGAATGAGAACTGAAGATTCTAACTTCAAGAACAATACTTCAGAAAAACAACTGATAATTAAAAAAAAATCATTAAATGATTTTTTTTCTAAGCTGTTAACAGAGGGAGCCTGTTATTGTGGATGGAAAGTTGGTTTTGGAGAATGAAGCCCTAGGCTCAAATCCTATATATGACATATCCAGACTGACCCTGGCCAAGTCACAACCTCTGAGGGCTCTGGGAAACTCTCCAAAATGAAGTTTCAAGAGGAGGTGCTGAACTATCTGCATTGATAGAGGGAGTTTACTCAATGAGGAGTGCCTTCTACAAGGCACATGATAGGTCCAATCTCTAGCCCTAATAGTCCAGAAATGTAAGTGCCTGAGGTTTGCAAGATTTAAATGCCATCTCACTCCCCACCCCCCACTCCAACTGTAATATTTATGCTATGAAGAAAAAAAAATAATTTACCTACTTCTGATCTTCATTATCTTTTCAATTTATAATATGCAAGGAAATCTTAATGATAAAAATGCATTTAAGAAGAATGTTTGAACAGTGTAAATATTTTTAAAAAATTAATGCATTTTTTTCTTACAAGTGCATATAAAACTTTGAATTCAGTACTTCAATATATCAAGAATTAATTGCTAATGAAATGTTTCTAAGTAGAGGTTCTGCAGTGAATGCATTAATAAACAAATAACTCATTTGTAATAATATATAATTGTGTACAAGGATGGATGTGCCCAAATCTCTTAGTGCTTTCCCCTAGCAATCCTGTTTGCAATTTTAATTTGCTTAGTGACTTAAATTTCTTATTTTTTTTTTTTTTTGGTTCTAATTTGTGGTTTTATAATTGTAAGAAACTATCCATGTGAAAACTCCAAATTTGCGACTGGTTTGTATTTTGTAGTCTTAGAGAGTTGCCTCGGGGCACTGGAAATGCAAATAACCAGTATATTTCAGGGGCAGAACACATATCTTTCTGACTCCTGTCTCTATAGGCATAATAGGTGACTAAAGTGGAGGCAGTGTTGGTACATGATTTTTTTGTTGTTTGTAGATGACTGTCACTCAGTGCAGCCTCTGAAGCTGAGATGCCACAAAGTATAGATCCATTTTCTATTGCTTGTGCTAATTTTGGCCTAACAATTAACACCAAGAAAATACAGGTACTCTACTAGCCAGCACCACACCATCCATGCATGGAACCATTGATTAAAGCACATGGAAAAGTTCTGAATACTGTGGATAAGATTTTTGCACCATGCTTCAGATGTAGTCTGACTCTTGAACTTTGCTTAGTGCTTGGGGCCTCCTTTATGCAGAACATTCATCTGTCCCTGCAGCCATCTTACCTAGGAAAATGTCTCACAAGGGCAGCCCCCTTCTCTCATTGATGAGAGGCCTCTTGGGCCTCCACTTTGGGTCAGGATGGTCAAATTTCATACTTTGATTCCATTTCACCTACCCTGGTACCCTTCTTTACCCCACCACATTTTACCCTCCTTCTGTTGTCTTATCTGATTAGAATGTAAGTTTCTTGAGGGTAAGGGTTGTTTTTCTTTTTGCTTGTATTTGGATTCCCATAGCAAGTAGCAAGTGATTAAAAATGCTTGTTGCCTTCCTGCTTCTCCCTTCTCTTTCTCCCCTCCCCCAATTCTTCTAGCAAACATATAAAGAAAGACAACTTCAGTGGCTGGGTGACTCACTTTGTCTGGGGTGTATGATATATGTAGAGGAATAGTAGGAGATAAGGTTGGGAAAATGGCTTGGGGGCCAGAGCATGAAGTGTCTTGATTGAGAAGCTAAATATTTGAGCTTTATTTGATAGGTAAAGGGGAGCTTGTCCTGAGCAATGCTTTGAGCCTAGCGTTTGCAAATCTAGTAATAGCATCTTAGACTTAGCTCTTGAAGGGATCCTACAGCTCATTTGTTTTGACCTTTTTATCTTACAGATAAAGAAACTAAACTTGAGAGAGGTCATAAAGTGACTTACCAAAAGGTCCACATGGGCAGTAAGTGGCAGGACTGGTATTCAAACTCAGGGCCTATTACTCACAACTTTAGCTTTATTTTCTCTACACCATGCACCAATACACCTTGATGATTTGTTATTCAGTCATGTCTGAGTCCTTGTAACCCCATTTAGGGTTTTCTTGGCAAAGATATTGGAGTGGTTTGCCATTTCCTTCTCCAGCTCATTTTACAGATGAGGAAACTGAGCCAAATAGTGTTAAGTGACCTGTCCAGGGTCACAGTTAGTAAGTATCTGAGGCCAGATTTGAACTCAGGAAGATGAATCTTCCTTTCTCCAGTCCCCGCTCTTTATCCATGGTGCCACTTAGATGCCCCAATACCTTAATAATACCTTCTTCCTAAGGAGTCTTTTTTTTTTATAATATTCTATATGGTGTCCTTCAAGTTGTTTCTGCCAGACCTTTTGAATACAAACTAACAGACATTCTCTTAGCTGCTCTTTTCCCATGATTATTTCCATGTTGCTTGTTTATGACCTGAATGGCCTGTTGTTTTCTTTTTCCCCCCTTTCTTCTCAGTTCTGTAGATGAGATTCTTTTCTAGGTGTCATTTGGACAAAATAGCCTCTGAGGTCCTTTCCATTTCTGAGATCTGAGATTCTGTGGTCTGTCTTAAGGACAGAATGGCCTCTCCAACCGACTTCCTGGCCCTAAGGACTTTCTGAGAATCGGGCTGACTGCCTCCAGGCCTTCAAGCAGAGGCTAGACCACTATTCTATGAATATGTTAGAGTGGGGCTTCTCTTTGTGGATAAGTTGGACTACATGGCTTCTGAAGTCCTTCTAAAAATGTGATTCTCTGGGCTAAGGCTTGGAACTGACTGGGCATTAAAAAGTGATTTCACAGAGGAACTCGCATTGTACAAAGACTTTGAGCTTTTGATCTTGTTACTGTTTTGCTACTTACCAAAAGGACACTGGTCTTGGGGTCAGAACACCTGGGCTCAGATCCTGACTTTTCCGTTGCATGACCTTGGACAAATCACTTAACACTTCTTGATCTCTATTTCCTCATCTGTAATCTGAGGAGTTGGACAGGTAGGTGTTGCAGTAGAGTGTTGTGCTTGAGTTCAAATGAGACCACAGACACTTATTAGCTATGTGACCCTGGATAGGTCACTTAATCCTATTTGGCTCAGTTTCTTCAGCTGTAAAATGGGCTGGAGAAGGAAATGGCAAACCATTCCAGTGTCTTTGCCAAGAAAACCTCAGATGGGGTCATGAAGAGTAGGACATGACTGAATCAACGGAACAAAAATATGAGGAGTTGACTTACATGGTGTCTATGGTCGCTTATGGCTCCAAATCTTAAGACAGTCATGTTTTCCATGATCAAATGTTTTCAAGATAATACCTGCCCTAGGTCAGATGGTACAGGTATAAAACCTGGAGGGGAACTCTCAAGTCAGACAGATTGAGTGAAAGCCCCAAACAGCTTCTACTACACCCTCAGGGACTGTCAGTAGCTTTAGCAACTTGGAAGCTTCATTATGTGGAAGGTGCCCTTGGCATTTTCCCCAGATAAAAGGTTCCATTTGATTTGCTGTGGCTGCTTTAAAGTGGTTCCTCAATTCTCCAGTCACAGCTCAGTAACCCCAGAGTTATCAAACCCCATCGCTAGGCAGGAGAATTAGAGCAGCCAACAAGAATGATTCATGTGAACTTTCTCTGGCTTTTATTCTGAAGTCGAGCTGAAGCTTGCTTTTATACAAGGTGCCCCTCTCACTAAGTCTGACTAAATGGATAGCAGGGGAGTACTTGGCTCATTAGAGGAACATTATTAATTGCCTACAGATGGTGGCTGGATGAAGCAAGCCCAGTGTATTTGTAAACAGTGTGATCTCATGCAATGGCCATTTCAATATAAAGAGTTACAAAGTACTTATTTTTTGAATCGTTAGTATAAAGTCAGCTAGAGAAGCTCTCAGTCCTGGGCAATATTTAAGACTTGCAAACTAAATCAATATAGTATTCACTAATGAGAGAAGAGGAATGGTATAGTGATGACAAGACTTCTGGCATTTATTGAATAAATGACCACCTTTGAGTCAATTAACAACTCACTTTTTTTTTTTTTTTTGCTTTTTGGAGGGCAGTTGGGGTTAAGTGACTTGCCCAAAGTCACATGGCTAGTTTTTGTGTCAAATGTCTGAGGCCAGATTTGAACTCAGGTCCTCCTGACTCCAGGGCCAGTGCTCTATTCACTGTGCCACCTAGTTGCCCCACTTTCTAAGACTTTAAGTTATATAGAAATGAGTTGAAGGAGTTCCCACGCCAGAGGTTCAAAATTATAAGCACTTAAAGTAATGTCATATTTAATGCTATATATCAGGGGAAGTAGCATGGAATTGTAAAAAGAATGCTGGATATAGAGTTGGAGGACCCTGATTCAAATTCTGGTTCTGTTACTATTGCATGACCTTGGAAAAGTCCCTTAACTGCTTTGGATTTAGTTCCTCTTTTGTGAAATGATGGTTCCAGTTCTAAATCCTATGATCCTATGATTCTATGATCATTATGGCCTATTAGGTCCTGTAAGGAGATAACAAATAAACAAGACCAGATGTGTAGCCATGAGGAGATATGATGGTGGTATTGTGGGAACAGCATCAAATGAGAAAAAAAGGACTAAGGCTTTTTAGTTTGTCCAGTTCACCTAGCGGCTTTCGCTCAAAAAAGAAAAGAAAAGAAATCATGGTTTCCTTATCTATAAAATGACAAATTCCTCTAATACATAGTCCCCTAGAAGTCTCACAATAAGTCAGCTCTGCTTACTTGAATACTAGGATATTCTTTTTGTTGTTTGTCCTTTGTTCTCAATGAAGATTGATGACATCAGGAAGGTGATTTCTTGACTTGCAAGTGAACAGGATTTAAGTGGAACAGGGGCATACAAAGTCGCCAGGCTCACTTTCTCCTGAAGAGTCATATTGGACCAACCAGTAGCAAGATATAGATCATGATGACTAGAGATGGCCCTGAAGGCAGTGGGAGACCTTGGTCTTTTTAAAACCAAGATCTTTCCCTGGTCTCAGTTTGTCTGAGGCAATACCTATTCAATGATTAAGGAGAGGTGCAAGTGGTGAAATAAAAACCATTGTCCCAGGACCAGACATATTCCTTTGGATACTCGTACAAGAGCCCAAATCCAGCTCGTTTCAAAAGATACCGTTTGGCCAGAAACAAAAGACTTGCCGGCTCTGGCACTGGTATATGAGGAAAACCAACCACTGAACTCCTTAACAGGGGAAAATTCAACCTGTCACTCCCAGAAATCCAGCCCAGCCTTTGCTACTTTATCATGAGAATTCTTTTCCATGCTATCCTGGCTCTCTTGTTGCTCATCATTATTGTGATTCTATGGCAATTCCTCCTACCATTCTCTAGAGACTCATAACCAACACCCTGAAATCCACACATGAAAGCCCAGATTTCCACAAATTATAGACTGATAAAGACTGGCTTCTGGACCCCACTCCTACTCTTAACTACAAATGGCATCAGCAGTTAGAGCACCCCCAATTGCTCAATATACTGCCATGTTTCCTGCCTCCTGGAAGGTTACATGAGATTTCATTTTCCAGTCTTCCATGATCAGGTTTCATCTTCCTGCCTAATCAAATCAAATATCAACCAAAGCCATGAAGAGCTTTGCCAATGGCTTGTGAAAAATGCCTTTCTCCAGATCTGCCTTTCCATCATATCTGGAGAAATCTGAAGCAGCTTCTCTTATCTGCTGCTGTCTTCACTCAGTCCTCTTCCTAGAGGAGGAATTTTTCAGGACACCACTGCAAATTTCGTATAAACAAACATGGAATCAAAAAAGAAATTTGAGAAGACACTCCCACCTTACTCCTTTACAGAGTTGGAAGAACAATTGGTGTGGTACATTGAATATTTCTGCAGAATTTTTCAATGTGTTGATCAGTTTGATTTTTTCCCCTTTCCATTTTTTCCTCTATAATAAATATTAGTTACATAGAAAGGCTCTCTTATGGATGAGGGAAGAATGCTAGGAGAAATTCTAGTCATGGAGAAAGCAGAAGATATCAGTAAAAATGTATTTTAAAAAGACCACTATCCTTGTCGATAATTTTGATTTTCATTTTCTCTATAAATGTCAGATAATATTTTAATATATGAATGGTCATTCAAATCTGTGCCAGTTCTATTTTAGATATAGATATAGATACAGATATACATATACACATGTACACACATGTACATACACACACATACATACCTACACATACACATGCACATACACATACACATACACATATACATAGTGCTTAGCCCAGAACCAGGCACCCTGTAGGTGATGAATAAATGCATGTCTCTTTGCTTCTTTTGTTTCTTAAAAAAAAAGAAGTCTCACCATAAGCCCATGAAGCAGTGAAGGTAGAGGGTGGGGAGGAGAGGGAGGTTAAGCACTGTTCCTGCCATTTTACAGAGGAGGAAACATGGCCCAGAAAGGGCATGACCAGCTTGCGTTCATATAGCTAGTCAATATAGATCATAGAACCATAGATACAGAGCTGGAAGGGACCTTAGATGCCATCTAGTAGACATTTCTCATTTTGTAGATGAGAAAGTTGAGTCCGAAAGAAGTTCCTCCCATTGTCTGAGATCACATAGGAAATAAGCAGCAGAGCCAACTGAGCCAACAATGGAGAGGTGTACATCTCTAAATGTAGGTGCTCTGAAAGCTTCAAGGCCTTAATTGCCTCTGGCCATGGCTAGCCCTGTGCATCAGGTGGGGATTTAATCCCAAGATTCTAATCACTCTGCCAAGATCTACCTGTGGTTGTTTTGTTGTTGCTGTTGTGTTTGATTTGCTCCAAACTGAGTGAGAGACATTAAAGTTTGTTAATATTTACTCTCCATGTATTCTTGAGATTCAGTTAGTTTTCCCTTTATGAATTAAGATGTTAATGCATTTGGTGCATGGAAGTTTAATACTGACATTGGTTTGTTGTCTGTGGTTTCTTTTAGCATAATGTAGTTTCCTTGTTTATCAGTTTTTATTTTGTGAATATTTGTTTTTGCTTTGTCTGACTGAATGATTGCAACTCTGCCTTTTTTTCATCCTTCTGATATTTAGTGGATTTTGTTTCAGTCACTTATCTTTATTTTATGTATATTTTTGGCTTTTAGATACACTTCTTTTAAGTAACAGATTGTGGACTTTGAAATATATGCATATATACATACACAAAATCTAATCCAATCTATTATTTTCTTTCATTTTATTGGTTAGTTTAATGCATTCACATTTGAAGTTATGAGTTAGGTTTAGATTTTCCTCTATGACTATTTTTGTTTTTTAGATTAAATATGGGGCTGGGGCTTCCTTTTTCTTTGTAAATATGGTACTTTTTCTCTTTGTGGTTTTTTCTTAGTCTACTTTCAGGCAACCATTTCCCCACATACTCTCTTTTTCTCATCTTCAAATGCCTGTCCTTTTCACTACCCCTTTCCCTAGTTTTAAAAATTTATTTTCTTTTCATTACATGTAGAATAATTTTAAATATTCATTTTAAAAATTTTGAGTTCCAAATTTTCTCTCTCTACTCCCTGCTTATTGAGAAGGCAAGCGATTTGATATACATCATGCATGTGGCATTATGCAAAACATTTCCATATTAGCTATGAAAGAAAACATAGACCAAAAACCAAAACAAAAAACCCCAAACCCAAGAAAAAAATTAAAAACAAAGTATGTTTTTCTCTGCATTCTGGTCCATCAGTTCTTTCTCTGGAAGTGGATAGCATTTTTCATTGCAAGCCCTTCTGCATTGCCTGGGATCATTGTTTTGCTGAGAATAGCTAAGTCATTGAGCAGCATTCCTGTTGCCGTGCATACTGTTCTTCTGGTTCTGTTCCCTTCACCCTGCATCAGTTCATATCTTTCCAGGTTTTTCTGGATTCTGTTCTTAATTTTTTATAACAAAGTACTATTCTATCATGTTCAGTTATTCCCCAACTGATGGTCATACCCTCAATTTCCAACTCTTTGCAACCACAAAAAAGAGTTGCTATAAATATTATTGTACGTAGAGATCCTTTTCCTTTTCTTTTTGATCTCTTGGGGATACAGGCCTAGTAGTGTTATTGTTATGTCAAAGGATACACACGGTTCTATAGCCTTTTGGGCATATTTCCAGATTGCCATCCAGAATGGTTGCCTCAGTTTACAACTTTACCAATAGTGCTTTAATGCCCCAATTTTCCCATATCCCCTCCCTCATTTGCAGGTTTCCTTTTCTGTCATTTTAGTCAGTCTGATAGCTGTATGGTGTTACCTTATGATTATTTTATTTTGCATTTCTCTAATCAATAGGGATTTAGAGCATTTTTCCATTTGACTATAGATAGTTTTGATTTCTTTGAAAACCACCCATTCATATGTTTTAACCATTTATCAGTTGGGGGACAACTTATATTCTTATAAATTTGATTCAGTTCTCTATTTAAGAGGCCTCTACAGAGAAACTTGCTATAAAATATTTTTCACAGTTAATGATTACTGAGTATTTCCCTCCATCTATTTTTCCCTGTATCCCTCTCAGTCTCTCTCCTTTCACCCTGTCCCTCTTCAAAAGTTGTTTATTTGTTTTTATAGAACAGAACTTTGTGAACATTTCATCAATTAGGAAATGAGGGTGTTTTTTCTTTTGTTTCATTCTTGCCCAGAAGTCCTCACTTAGTCATTTTCTCCTTGTTGTTTCCGTGAGAAATAGCATGTTTTTTTTTTCCTGTTGGGATTTTAGGGTAGAGATCAACTAAAGGGACTGTTTTGTTCTTTAATGACTCATCATGTAGAGCACTAGTCATGCCACTTAGAATGGATTGTATATATTCAATCACCAGAAAAAAACAGCAGTTATACCAAGACATGAAAATGAGCTTCTCCAAATTTGGTAACATTGACTGAAAACTAGATATGGCAAGGTGGAACCAAGATGGCAGATTAAGGGTAGCCACCCAGCTGCAGTCTTGCAATATTCCCTTTCAAATAACTTTAAAATACTGCCTTAAATCAAGTTTTGGAATATCAGAGCCAAGAAAAGGTCAGGGTGGGGGCATTTTTCCAGCCTAAGAAAACCTAAGAAATCAGCAGGAGAAGTCTGTGGCAGCATGGTGGAAGCCTGTCTCGGGCCCACATATGGGACAGCAGCAGCAGCAGCAGCAGCAGTTTTGGAAGCTCTCAGCCCAGAGACAGTAAGGGGATCAGACAACTGGTCAGAAACAGATTACAGGGGAATCCTTGCTGGTATTGTGTGCATGTGGCACTGACTGACAACTTTATTGCCATACAGATTTCTGTATTGCAGTTCCAGGATGAAAAAGGGCATGAGTGGTTCAGCACAAGGAAACAGGTCACAGTACCAAAGTAGGTCACAGTACTAAACCAGAGAGGAGCACTAAAGCTTGTAGTTATAGAGGACCAGGGACCCATTCTGGATAAAGACCAGAGTTCAAACTAAGAGCATGGTGACCACAGCTCTCAGGATCATACCACTTTGGAAACAAAAAAACCTTTCAGACCTTCAGAACTAGTTCTGAAAACAGCAGCATAAAAAAGCATATAGCTTGATACAAGGCCTCCCCACCCCCAGGTGAGCAGAGCCCAACTTTAACATATAAGTTCAAAGTCAAGAAATAGGCTGGAAAAACAAGCGAACAGAAAAAAAAAAGAATTTGAGCATAAAAAGCTACCATTGAGGCAGTGAAGACCAAGACATAAACCCAATAGAAGACAACAGTATGAAAACAGCTAGAAAAAAACCTCAAAAATGCCACTTCAACCCAAACCCAACAAGAATTCCTCGAACAGTTATAGAGATATTAAAGCTGTAGAGGAACAATTGGAAAAAGAAATGAGAGTGATGCAAGAAAACTATGGAAAGAGAATTAATAGCTTGGTAAAAGAGACACAAAAAATACTGAAGAAAATACTACCTTAAAAAACGGAATTGTTGAAATGATAAAAGAGGCACAAAAATCCATTGATAAAAACTGCTTAAAAAGCAGAATTGGCCAAATGGAAAAAGAGGCACAGAAATTCACTGAAGAAAATAATCCTTTAAAAATTAGAATTGGGCAGGTGTAAATGGGATGAACTTACCCATAAAACAGAATTAGATAGCAGAATGTATTAGAAACCAGAATCCAACAAAATGTTGTTCAAAAGTGACACACTTGAAACAGAAAAAGACACATGCACACAGAGTTAAAAAGGGGCTAGAGCAGAGTTTCATATGCTTAAGCTGATGTAGAAAAGGCAGGAATAGCAATTATGATCTCAGACAAAGCAAAAGCAAAAGCAGACCTAAATAAAAAAGATGATCAAAGAAGCTACATTACACTAAAAAGTACCCTAGATAATGAAGTAATATCAAAAATTTCTTTTGCAAATTTCTCTGGTAAAGACCTCATTTCTCAAATATATACTGCATATAGAACTGAGATAAATTTACAAAAATAAAGGCCATTCCCCAATTGATAAATGGTCAAACTATATGAACAGGCAGTTTTCAAAAGAAAAAAAGCAAAATCACTATTGATTAGAGAAAGGCAAATTAAAACAATTACGAGGTATGGTCTTACATCTATTAAAAATGACAAATTCAGGAAGGTATGATGGAAAAATAGGTATGTTAACTGGTGGTGGGATAGTGAACTGGTCCAATTATTCTGGAGAACAATCCTAAAACAAATCCCAGAGCTATAAAACTGTGTATACTCTTTGACCCCAAAATTTTACTACGAACTCTGTGTCCAAAATATAGCTCAGAGGAAAAGGCAAAGGACCTATATGTACAAAAATATTCATAATAGCTCTTTTTGTGATGGCAAAGGATTGAAAACTAAAGGTATGGTTATCAGTTGGGGAATGGATGGACAAGTTGTGGCGTATGATTGTGATGGAGGACTATTGTCCTATAAGAAATGATGAGGAAGTGGTTTCATAAGAACATGGCAAGACTTATATGACAAAGTGAAGTTAGAATAACCAGGAGATTGTTGTGCACAGTAATAGCAATGTTGTAATGATCATCAACTGTGAAAGACTTGGTTCCTCTGATCAATGCAATGATCCAAGACAATTCCAAAGAACTCAAAATGAAAAAGTGTTATATACCCCCATAGAGAGAACTGATAAACTTTGAGTATAAAATGAATTATAATTTTCTAATTTGTTTTTTGAAATATGGCTAATATGAAAATATGTTTCACAAGATTTCACATGTATAATTGATATCATATTGCTTGCCTTCTCAATGGGTAAAAGAAAGAGTGGAAGGGAAGGAGAGAATTTGGAACTCAAAATTTAAAAAGGAAAGAATGTAAAACATAATAAACTATGTGTATGTATGTACGTGTGTGTTTTAAAATACTAGATATGGCTAGCAGAGCCACAATATGGATAGCAGGTTCACATGGGTTTGCATTATGGTCAGAGAGAGAGAAAGTGAGAGAGAGAGAGAGAGAGAGAGA
>CM053595.1:172309909-172326479 GCA_028646575.1 Pseudocheirus occidentalis
CGGCAGGGCAATTGGGGTTAAGTAACTTGCCCAAGGTCACAAGACTAGTAAGTGGTAAGTGTCTGAGGCTATATTTGAACTCAGATCCTCCTGACTCCAGGGTGGGTACTCTATTCACTGCACCACTTAGCCTCCCCTAGAATCAGTTTTAAAGCTTTGTTGATTACCAACTCCCAGACCCAAGTAGATGAGCATAGTGGGTAAAGTTCTAGGCCTGAAGTCAGGAAGACTCATCTTCCTGAGTTCAAATCTGGCCTCAGACACTTACTAGCTGTATGACCAAGTCATTTAACTCTGTTTACCTGAACTTCCTCATCTGTAAAATGAGCTGGAGAAGGAAATGGCAAACTACTCCTTTATCACTATGAAGAAAACCCCAAACGAGACCATGAAGTGTTGGATATCCCTGAACGACAACAACAAAACGTACTACATAATATATTTAATTTAAATAACAGACTTCACACCATTCTCTGAATATCATACTGAAAATATAGTCTTGGCTCATGTCAGTTTCCTCTGCTCACAATCCTTCATTGCTCTCCATTAACAGACAAATTAAGACCAAGATCCCATTATTTTAAACCCTTCTTCTGGTGTGATATGATAAATGATAGATCTATCATTCCAACTACTACTACACATACGACATTAGGCAGGCAATTTAACCTCTCTGGAGCTCAATTTTTTTTTTTTATTGTGGGAATTAGAAATTTAGAAATCATTACATGATTTCTAAAATCTCTTGAAGCTCTAAGTTTTATGAGCTAAAATATAGAATAATACATAGTAGTTATAGATATTGACCTGGAAGGAACCTTAAAACTTATCTAGTCTAATCCTTTCATTTTAGAAATGGGTAAACTGAGGCTCAGGGAGGTTAGCCTTCTCTGGCCTTGGTTACTTTTGTCTTTAATGGTTTTTCTTGGAATGTCATGAATGATACATCTGTGCTATCATCCATACCCTTTAGAAATGAAGTGAAGATGGGATCATGGTGGTAGAACTGGAGTCTAACTCCCCTCATTTTATAGATAAGGATACTGAAGCCCAGAGAGTCAAAGAAATTTACCAAAGCTCACACCAGTGGTGAATCCAGGATTCAAACCAAGGTTTTCTGACTTCAAATTGACTGCTCTCTTATATCCTTCTTTTAGATTATAAGCAACATGAGGGCAGAAATTGTACCCCAATACCTAGGATATGGCTTTCTACATAGTGGATAATTAATAATTGCTAATTGAGTGAGCTTAGATAATACCCACCTGATCATTCACCATTATGGCATTCATGACTTGTATCCGTATTCCCAATGGCTAATTTAATCAGCAGATAGATATTTTAAGAAGTCTAGTAATTTTTTGCTTCACCAAAAGAGGGATAGAAGCAATGGTTACAGTTAACCATGTGTTTCATTTCTATCAAAATTCTAAGGTTGATTTCAAATTCCTGTCAAATTCAAAGTCATGGCAAGAATCAAATCTTCTCCTTCCCTTAGTAACCTCAAAGTGCTACTAATAGCAAAACAGGTATCCAGATGGCTAATTTTCAATAATAAAATTTGTTTTGTTTATTTTTAATTAACAAGCATTTATTTTTCTCTCCCTCCCAACTCACTCCTTACTTAGAAAAAAGAAAAAGAAAGCCTTTGAATCTTCAAGCAAAACAAATGACCAGTTTGGCTATGTAAAAAAAATGTGCCTTATTCTGCATATTTAATCCAACACCTCCATCAGGACATCAATTTGCTCTGCCATTACCCAGTTGATGGGCACCTCCTTAATTTCCAGTTGTTTTCTATAACAAAAAAAGCTGATATAAATATCTCTGTACAGAGGGGTCTCTTCCCTGTTTCTTTGAATTGTGGGTTACAGGTCTAGTAATGATATCACTGGGACAAAGGAAATCTACTGTTTACTAATTTGGGGGCACAGTTTCAAATTGCTTTCCAAAATGATTCTACCAATTCATGGCTCTACCAACAATGTATTAAAATATCTGTTTTCCCACAGGCCTTGTAGCATTTGTCATTTTCCTTTTCTATCAGCTTTACTAATTTAATAAGTATGATGTAATACTTGAGAGTTATTTTAATCTACATTTCTCTAATTATCAGTGATTTGAAGCATTTTATATGACTAGTTATAGGTTATACTCCCAGATGTTTTTGATAACAATAAATATTCTCATCCCCCAAACAACATGAACAAGCAAAGCCTAGCATGGACAATTTAACCTTTGTTCCTACCATCTCAATCAAGATACCCAAGGTTCACACAGTCCCCTTAGTTACTAAGAGTCCCCAAAGCAACGTTCCACCAGTTTAGCCAACATTTAGGAATGTTTCTTGCCTTCTCCCCCAAATCAAAATTCACCCAATTATAACCAATTCCCTTAGTTTTCTTATATTTTCTGCATGATGCTGGCAGCAAACCAAGTATGCTTTCAACAACTATGGTCATGAAAGACTTTATTCAGCTTGAATTAATTTCTAAAAATATGTTATTCCAGGTAATAATGTCTTAATTTGAAACACCTGTGTTGCTAATTAGTCAACAAACATTCATTAAGATAGGACTATGTGCCAGACACTGGGTTAAGTGCTTTACAGATATTTCATTTGATCCTTACAGCAATGTGGGGAGATAGGTACCATTATTATTATCCCTGTTTTATAGGTGAGGGAACCGAGGCAAGTAGGTTATGTGTTAAGTTACAGCTAATTAAGTATCTCAGGTCAAATTTGAGCTCCAGTCTTCCTGACTCTAGGCCCTGCACCACTGGGCTTCCTTGACAAATTTTTTTTAAATGAAAAGAATGTGCCAATCCTTGCCCTAGAGATTCAGTCAGGATAGAAAATATGTGTGTATCAGTATACACAATGAGTATGCAAAATATATCCAGCTATGTTCAGGAGGAAATGCTATTAACTGGACTTTAAGGCATTCTTATCAGTGATTGGAACAAAGGCATTGATGCCATCCTCATCATATTTGCAGATATCACAAAGCTTGGAGGAGTAGCAGACATACTGAGTAACAGAGTTAGAATCCAAAAAGATTTTGACAGAATAGAGCAGGTGTTGACAAACTACAACCTGAGGGACAAACTCCATGATTTTTTTAAATATAAAGTCAGAACAGTGTTAACATTTTTAAATACAATAACACCTTATTTTAAAATGTAAAAAAACCCCCAAAACTATTCTTACCTGACACCATGGGTGTTGGGGGACTGAAGGGGGTGCTTGTCACTGGATTTGGTGCTCTGAGTTTGTTGAGTGCCATCCCCTTAACTGAAATGAATAAGATGGAATTCAATTAGGATAAATATAAAATTTGCACCTGGGTATAAAAAAAATTCAACTTCACTACTCTGAGACAGGGAAGCATAGAAAAACAGCCATTGTTCTTGGGGAAAGATATCTGGGGTTTTTAGTGGTCCCCAAGTTAAAAATGAGTCAGCAGTGTGATGATACAGCCAAAATTGCAAATGTGATCCTCAGTTGTATTGACAGACATATCTTCCAGGAATAAGAAGGTGATATATTTTTTTAGTGGTATTAATTTTTCCCCCAATTACATGTAAAGATAATTTTTAGCATTCATTTTTATAAGATTTTGAGTTCCAAATTTCTCTCCCTCCATCTCTGCCCTCCCCTAATCTGAAAATGGTAGAAAATTTGACATAGTTTATACATGTGCTATCATGTAAAACATACCTTCATATTAGCCATAGTTATGAAAGAAGAAATAGATCAAAAGAAAAAAAACAGGAAAAAATTATGTGAAAAAATATGCTTCCATCTGCATTCAGAGTCCATCAGTTCTTTATCTTCCTAAGTCCTTTATATTTGTCTTGGTTCTTTATTGTTGACAAGAGCTGAGTCATTTATAGTTGATTATCACATAATGTTGCTAATACTGTTTACAATGTTTTCATGGTTCTGCTCATTTCGCTTTGTATTAATTCATAAAAGTCTTTCCAGGGTTTTCTGAAATCTTATCTGTTACCATTTCTTATTGCACAATAGTATTCTATTACATTCATGTACCACAGCTTGTTCAGTCATTCCCCAATTGATGGGCTTCCCCTCATTTTCCAATATTTTGCCACTATGAAAAGGGTTGCTATAAATATTTTTGCACATGTAAATCCTTTCTCTTTTTTAATAATCTCTTTGGGATATAGACCTACTAGTGGTATTACTGGATCAAATGGTATACACAGTTTGGTTGCCCTTTGCTTTGAGGATAGTTCCAAATTGCTCTTCAGAATGATTGGATGAGTTTACAACTCTAACAATTAGAGTCCCATTTTTCCCACATGCTCTCCAACATTTATTATTTTCTTGTTTTGTCATATTAGCCATTCTGATAATGTGAGGTGGTACCTCAGAGTTGTTTTAATTTGCATTTCTCCAAAAAAAAGTGATTTAGAGCACCTCTTCATATGCCTATTGATAACTGATTTCTTCATCTGAAAATCACCTCTTCATATCCTTTGACCATTTATCAACTGGGCAAGGGCTTATATTCTAATAAATTTGACTCAGTTCTCTATATATTTGATAGATGAGGCCTTTATCAGAGACACTGTAATGATTGCTTCCCAGCTTTCTGCTTCCTTTCTAATCTTGGCTACATTGGTTTGTGCGAAAGCTTTTTACTTTAACATTTAATATAATCAAAGTGATTTATTTTTCCTGTAACTCACTTAACTTCTTTAAGAATTTAGATGCTATACACTAGCTATAACTTAGGTGCATATAAGTTTAGTATTGATATTGTTTCATTGTCTATGGTACCTTTTGGCAAGATATAGTTTCCTTCCTTTTAATTAGGTCTGGTTTTGCTTTTACTTTGTTTGAGATCAGAATTGATACCTCTGGCTTTTTTCTTTAGCTGAAGTATAAGCAATTTTGCTCTAGCCTCTTGCCTTTACTCTGTGTGTCTCTCTCTGATTCAAGTGGGTTTCTTAAACAACATATTGTAGGATTCTGATTTTTGATCCACTACCATTTTATGGGAGAATTCATCCCATTCAGATTCACAGTTATGATTACTAACTGTGTATTTCACTCCATCCTATTTTTCTTCCTGTTTGTCCTCACTCTCCTTTTCCTCTTTTCCGTCTTCACCAATGTTTTGCTTCTGCCTACCACCAACACCCCTGCAATCTGCCCTCCCTTTTATCAATTCCATACCCCCCACCTCTTTACTTAATTTCCTCCCCTCCTCCTTTCCTGTTGGGTAAGATAGATTTCTATATTCAATTGATTATGTATAATATTTCCTCTTTGAGCCAAGACTGATGAGAGTAAAGTTCGAGCAATACCCATCACCTATCCTCTCATCTTCCCCTCCACTGTAATAGTTCTTTCACACTTCTTCATGTGAAATAATTTACTTTCCACCTCTCCCTTCTTTCTGTACCCCAGTATATTCCTCTTTCTCATGCATTAGTTATTTTTTATGTCATTCCCTCAAATTCCTCTTATACCCATATGCTCTACGCATATTCCTTATAGCCATATTATTAGTTATACAATTGTTAATTGTTAAGAATTATAAATATCATCTTCCCATGTAGAAATGTAAATAGTTTAGCTCTATTAAAGCTCTTATGGTTTCTTTTCCCTTTTTAAAATCTATTTATGCTTCTCTTGGGTCATGATACTGGAGGTTAAATTTTTGGTTTAATTTTGGTCTTTTCCTTATGAAAGCTTGAAATCCTTCTATTTATTATTATCCTTGATGTATTATGCTGAATTACAACAGGTAAATCATTTTTGGTTGTAGTCCTATGTCCTTTGCCTTCCGGAATATCAAGTTATATGACCTCTGATCTTTAAATATTGCAGCTTCTAGATCCTGTGTAATCCTGATTGTGGCTTCACAATATCTGAATTGTTTCTTTCTGGCCACTTGCAGTATTTTTTACTCTACATGATATAGATAGAGATAGCTTTGATTTCTTCATCTAAATATTGCCTCTTCATATCCTTAGGACAGGATCCTGGCTTCCATCAAGCTAGCATCAAGCTCCTCCTCAGCAAACCAGTGGTAGATGCTGAGCCCTAATATAGTGAAGCAGGCAAAAATGTTCCTTGGAGTTTTTATTTGGGATGTCTTTCCTGAAGTGATCTGTGAATTCTTTCAATGCCTATTTTGCCCTCTGGTTGTGGGATATCAGGGCAGTTTTCCTTGATGATTTCTTGAAAGATACTGTCTAGGCCCTCCTTTTGATTATGTCTATTAGGTAGTCCAGTGATTTTGATATTATCTCTCCTGTATCTATTTTCCAGGTCAGTTGTTTTTCCCATGAAGCATCTCAGATTTTCTTCCATTTTTTCATTCTTTTTTCTTTACTTGATTGATTCTTGATGCTCATAGAGCCATTAGCCTCCACTTGCCCAATTCTAGCTTTTAAGTAGTTATTTTCCTCAATTAACTTTTGTACTTTCTTTTCTGTTTGGTAAATTATACTTTTTAAGGAGTTTTCTTTAGTGGATTTTTAAATTTCCTTTTCCATTTGGCCAATTCTAATTTTTAAACAGTTGTTATCTTTTTCCAAGCTGTTGTCACTTTTTCATAATACTCTGACATCTTGGCTCCCAGAATATTCTAGGATGGTGATATTCTTATTGCAGGAATATCTAGATGGTATAGCAGATGGAGTGTTGGGCTTAAAGTCAGGAAGATTTATCGTTGTGAATTTAAATCTGGTCTCAGACACTTATTACCTGTGTGACCCTGGGCAATTCACTCAACTCTCTTTGCCTTATTTTCCTCATCTGTCAAATGAGCTGGAGAAGGAAATGGCAAACCATTCCACTATCTTTGCTAAGAAATCCCAAATAAGATCATGAAGAGTTAGACACAACCGGACAATAATAACACGTAGACTATGTCAGGAGAATCTTCCCAATAGTTAGAGCTGTCCAAAACTGGAAAAGGGCTTCCTTGAGAGGATGTGGGTTTCTTTCCCCTGGCTGTCTTTGAGTAGAGGCTGAACAACCATTTGTCATCTATGTCATAGTAATGGTTTTGTGTATACGAATTAGATAATAGAGCTACTGAGACCCCTTTCCACTCTCATTCTCTAATTCTTTTTTTTTTTTCTTTTTGGAGAGCATTTGGGGTTGTGACTTGCCCAAGGTTGCGCAGCTAATAAGTGTTAAGTGTCTGAGGCTGGATTTGAACTTAGGACCTCCTGACTCCAGGGCCAGTGTTCTATTCACTGTGCCACCTAGCCGCCTTCATTCTTTAATTATGCGAACATTTTGGACCATGGAGTCCAATGGTAAAAAGAAGCAGTCAGGCTTCTAATCATCCTTCCAATCATATAATCCAAGCCAACCCTGTTACAAAAGCAATTCAATCCCCTACTTTTCTCTGTAAGTAATGGATGCATTGCTTTCATAATTTCTAATATTTTATGCCTAATCAGCACATTCTATATACTTTTCTGAATCTAATTGTTCAAGTCCATGTTAGAGTATCTAACAAGACATTTTTGTTTTTTTTGTTTTTTTTCTAATTTTATTTTAGACTCAAAAGCCAGAACACAAATACAGAATAGAGAAAAAAATATCATAAACTTAAATTGGAACTTAAATACAAAGGAAAAAAAAAGCATGTCATGTGCATAGCAAAACATAAGAAAAGATTCAAAATATGTAACAACAAATTTTCATTTCAAGAAAGCCTGTATGGTAAGTAATACATGTGTTGAGAACTGACCACCTTTTCTTTGCTTCCTTGTAAGTTTTCATTTATTCTCTGCTTCATGCTTTCTTTGGTTTGTTTGTTTTTTTTCCCTCTCTCCCCCCAGAAGGCTCCAATTTAGTTTGTATATGTTTCTCTGTAGCTATAGATACATATATACAAATACATATGTAAACATGCATACATATATAGAAATACACTTTCCCAAACAAATTCTACTCCTGAAGTTTATTTTTGTACTTGTACATATCTCTTATTTCCTATTTCTCCTGCCTCCTATACTTTATTTCTACCTGCTACCTTGTCCTCCTATTACTTGCCTATCCTCCTCTAAAGATCTTTTCCCTATTCTCTGATTCTCATAAATCTAAACACCATTCTATACCCACCTTTTACCTACTCCTCTAAAGATCCATCCCTTGTCCTCTCTCTCCTCCCTATGCCCTTACCATTATATTTCTTCTGAATTTAGAAGATTTTTATACTCATATATCTGTATTGTTCCCTCTTAAACCCTTTCCCAATGAAAGTAGGTTACCAGAACTACCAGCCTTCCTCCCCCATCTAATTCTGCTGTATTGAGTCTTTCCTTGTACCTCATTTGTATAAAATAATTACTATTTTTAGCTGTTCTTTAAAGTTTTTACTGTTTGAATTCCTATCGTATTCAGGTTTACCCCAGTCTTTCTTATGAGTGACCCAATTATTAAAAAGAATCGACATACATTTTACATATATAAAAAGAAAACAGTTTGTCCTTTTGAATCTCTTATAATCAGTCTTTTGTATGTACCTTACATTTCTCTTGGCTCTTGCATGTCAACTCTTTTATTAAGGTCAGATCTTTTTTTTTTTTAACAAAGTCTTGAAAGACTGACCATTTATCAAATGTCCATTATTTTTTCATTCAGAATTAAGCTAAACTTTGCTAGGTATGATATTTTTGACTGGAGTCCCAGTTCCTTTGCTCTTTGATATATTGTATTCCAAGACCTGTGGTCCTTTAATGTCTCCACTTTTAGGTCTTGTGTACCGAGGCACCATCATATTTAAATTGTTTTAATGTTGGTGTTTTTAATATTTTATCCTTGAGCTGGTGTTTCAGAATTTGACTGTGATATTCCTATGAGTTTTCCTCATAAGATCTCTTTTTAAGTGGTAATCAATGAATTTTTTTTCAATTTCTACTTTCCTCTCTTGTTCTAAGGCTTGAGGATAATTTTCTTTAATTATTTCTTGTATTATTGTATCAAGATTCTTTTTTTGATCATAACTTTCAATTAGTCTGATTATTTTTATGTTTGTTCTTCTTGATCTATTCTCCAAATCTGATGTTTTTCTTGTAAGATTTTTTACTTTCTCTTCTATTTTTTCATTATTCATATTTTAAAAAATCATTTCTTGTTCTCTTATAATTTCACTGGCTTCACTTTGCCCAATTCTAATTTTTAAGGTGTCATTTTCTTCCTCAAGATTCTGGATCTCCTTTTCTAATTGGTTGGCTTTCCTTTCATAGCTTTCTTGTTTTTCTTGGATTATTTTTTTAAAGTTTTTCCTACATCTGTCATTTGATTTTTAAAATCTTTTCAAAGATCCTCTATGAATTCTTTTTGGGCTGGTGACCATTTGACATAAATCTTTGGGGGTTTCTTTACTTCTGTATCCTCCTCTGAAGATGAACCTTGGTCATCTCTCTTCCCATAATAGTTTTCTATGGTTGGATTCTTTCACTTTTGCCTGTGTATTTTTTTTTTTTTGTGGTAGTAGCTTAATTTTTGTACTCACCTCTAGCCCTGGGGTGTGGGAGATGGTGCTTCTCACCCCAAATCTTCAGTTCTCCCCAGTTCTCCCCTCTAGCCTGGAACCAAATCCAAACCTCTAGCCTCCTATAAGTGCCAACAGCCAGGGGCTTTCTGCTGCTGGTTCCTTCTTGCCCCCACTGCTCTTTGCTGCACAGCTGGGTCTGGCTTCCTTGTCAGCAGAGGTCCCCTCTGTCTCCCATGGCTCAGACACCCAACTCCCCTCACTATCCTGGGGGTAAAAGTTCCTGTGGTTGTGGCTGAGGAAACCTCTCAAACCAACTAACCCCAGGACTTGCCACTTGTTGTTAAAGCAGACCCTAGCCTGGAGGTGTTTGCTCTTCACAGGGATAAAATCTATCCCTGGGATTTTTCTTAGGATCTTCTCAAATTGTCCCAGGAAGACCCCAGTTGTGCCCCTATTCTTATTTTTTACCCATACCCTGTTCTCCCTAAGGTTCTATTTTATCTTTTTTGTAGGGGAAAATCTTAAGAGCTTGGAATTTTCTGACCTACTCTGTCATCTTCCCAGAATCCTCCCTACAAGATATTTTGGAGGAAATAGCTTAAAGTTAGTGCCTTTTATTAACAAACTCTTAAAAGTGAATTGTGTCAAAACTTCAAATAGCAATAGACTTTAAATACAAAGGTGTCAAAACTCTAGATAGCAACAGACTTTTAATACAAAACTGGTATGCTAGAATCTATCAAAAACTTTTCAAATGTCAAAAATTCTGACTCTACAACAATTTTGTGTTATAAATGAAATACATGATAAAATAATGGAAAAAAAGAGCAAAAAAAGAAAAAATCTTTAAAACTTTTCAGTGCTATTTATTCCAGGTACATAGGAAATGAATGACCAGAAAATGAGATAAGGAGATCTTTTAGGGAATGTATGAGGTACCAAATATCCAATATATGTACTTCATTCATACCCATGGAAAGTCAAGAGACCTGGAGAAAGATCTCCAGTTTGTTAGATGAGGCCTCAATGAAAGAAATGCAAGGATAATGTGGACAATGATTTCATAAGATGAGAAGGCTTGGATTGATTTTGCTCTGTACAATAAGAATAGTATCTATGCAAATGAAATTATGGACCCCCAAAATCTTGAACTATACCTAAAAAGAACCATGGACAGTTCATGTGGTAGTTGTTATTAACTACAGGCAACTGGGAATTAAGTGGTAGATTGTAAACTCCATGAGGGCAGAGGATTACAATTGAAAGGACATTAGCTCTGGAGTCAAAGATATTGAATTCTAATTCTGGTCCTTCCATTTACTTAGTACAGTGATATCTTGACATGTAAGTGCACCAACTTACGAGATTTCCAAGATACAAGTTGTCACAGGGTCGATTTTTTGCTTTGAATTGCAAGCCAAAATTTGAGGTACAAGATGCTGCTAGTTGGCGCAGTGAATGCCACAACCCTATGCCCACCCAGCATCCCGTGCGTCACTCATTCAGTCCACATATTTACCTTGCCTGTGAAGAAAGTTAAGCGAAAGTAAAAAAGGTATTGTAGCAATTAATTTCAGGGATAAAGTGTAGCATTAAGAGTGAAGCAACCGAAAGAGCAGGAAACAAAACTCCTCTAACCTCCTCCATCTATCTCCTCCACCCTCCACCTCCACCAGTATCTTCTGTTAGCTCAAGCTGTCTGATATCCAAGGTAAATATACACTTTTAAAAACCAGTTTATTTCTTTACATTTTCTTTTATTATTCTTTATACAATATTTGTTACTTATAAATACTTTTTCTTATTTAAAAACATGTAACAAAAAAGTGGGGTGGCATTTTGGGGGCTGGAATGGATTAATGTCATTTCAATTAATTTCAATGGGGAAAATTGATTTGATATACAAGCAAATTGAGTTATGAACTCAGTAATTAAACTCATGTTAAGTCAAGGCACCACTGTACCTGTGTAACCTAGGACAAGGAGGGGGAAGGGAAAGAAAAGGAATTAAGCATTTATATAGCTCCCACTATGTGTCAGATACAATGCTAAATGATTTTTAAAATAACTCTTACATCATTTTATTCTCACAACAACCCTGTGAAACAGCTTTTATTTTTCAAAACAATTTTTTTTGGTTTTATTTTACAATTGAGGAAAACAAAGGTTTGCCCAGAATCACACAGTTACTAAGTATCTGAAGGTAGAGCTGAACTCAGGACTTCCTGATTCCAGGTCCTGTGATCTAAACCATTGTACTGCCTAGCTAGGAGCCTCTAACCAAGTAGTCACATAATCAACCTTGCCTCTTTTTCCTCATCTGTAAAATAAAGGGGTTGGACTATATGGTCTCTGGAATCCCATCTGGTTGTATATCTAAAATCCTATCTTCCACCCCACCCCCCAATTTAGGGCTTTACACACATTTCAGGATTTCAAATGACCTGTGATTTAATAAGTGTGGGTCATCTGTTTTCTCTTTTAAAGCCCTCCTTTACCCGAACCCTTCCTACCTTTCCAGTCTCCTTACTCTTTGCACACACAGACACAGACACACACACATTTGCATACTGTGCTCTTCAGTATAGTAACACAGACCTCCTTGCCGTTCCTCAAACTAGACATTCTATCTGTCCCTCTTCAGCTCTGCTTTTTAGCTTCCTCCAGGTCTTCTTAATGATATAGTTACTCCCCTCTGCTGACAATTTCCAACTTATCCTTTCTGAATCTTGTTTGCACATAGTTCGCATGTTGTTTCCACCATTAGGCAGTTATATTCTTTGAGGCAGGGGCTATCTTTTTCCTTTCTTTGAATCCTCACCCTTTAACCCATTTCCTGACACATATTAGGTACTTAATAAATGCTTGTTGACTGACTGACCCACTGACACACACCCCTGCCACTCTGCCTCTAGGTCAGCTTCCATATTGATTGCTACACCCACCACAGAAATTCTCTTTGTACAAGAGCTACAGGGATCTCAGAACTAGATATAACATCTATCAGGGTTTGCTATCTTTGCCCTCAGATGCTAGAATCCCTCCATGGGGATTGTCACTATGACCCAATGTGATCTCAAACTCACACTTTGGACATCAGCCTGGGGGTATGGGGGTGACTCCTGCCTCTTACTAGTCCCACACTACCATGACTCAAAAGTCAGCCTAACAGCAGATTCCTCCTCCTGTATCCTCACCAAACAAATGCTTATATACTGCCATTAATCCACACGCAGCCTTTTCACTCACTCACTCAAAATAACTAACATCCACAATCAGAATCATAGATCCTGCCAGAAAGAACTATGGGTAGCCTTGAGTCCTCTTTGACTGAGGCACTAAATCATTATCTTCAAGAGTTACCTGAAAGAGGTAACATGGCCTAGGGGAAAGGGTGTGGGGTTTGAAAATCTGAGTTAAATTCCTAACTAGGCTACTTACTCCCTATGGGACCTGAGAATGTAAGTTCCTTGAGAGCAAGTTCACTTTTGTCTTTGTATGTCAACAGCTGGCACAGGACTTCTAGGATTCCATGCTTTGAGAACTAATGAAGTCTTTGAAGCAGCTAGTTGGCGCAGAGGATAAATGTCCAGGCCTAGAGTCAAAAAAACTGAATTCATATCTGACCTCAGACACTTAATAGCTGTCTGATCCTGGACAAGTCACTAACCTTGTTTGCCTCAGTTTCCTCATCTGTAAAATAAACTGGAGAAGGAAATTGAAAACCATTCTACCAAAACCCTTAAAAAAACGTCACAAAGAGTCAAACATTACTGAAAACAACCAAACAAAAGGGCATACCACAATGAGCCACTGGAAGAACACACTGTAAGGGTTTAATAAATGGATATTAAATGCATAAATTAATGATCAATTGAAGAAACAGTGTTCTGCATTCAACTTGGTTTTGAAGTCTTAAGTTCAAATGGCAGCTCTGGCATTAGCTAGGGAAGTGACATTACGCTGTTTCTCCTCTTAGTGGTGCAGTTTACTCCCCCATAAAAGAAGAGGATTAGACCTGATGATGTAAGACTCTGAAGGAGTATTTTACAGTGAAAAGATTCAGTTGTCCTCTAGTCAGAGCACCTAAGTTCAAATCTGGCCTCTGACATTTACTATTATAAGTAAAGAGGCAAGATACAATCTCTCTGGGACTCACTTTCCTCATCTATAAAATGGGTGGTGGGGACTAGATGATCTCTGAGGTCTCTTACAACTGTAGGTCTATTATTCTATCATCCCTCATGGTCTAAAGTCTATAAACTATACCACAAATACACCATTTATGTCATTCCAAGAAAAATCATTTAGCTTAAAGAGAACTATGGCTAGAAGGGCAACACCTATGGCCATGCAGACAAGGCTCAGCAACAGGCAAAACCCTCTCAGTTGTGTGGAAAGGCATTGCTAAGGATGAGATGCAAATTACTCCTCGAAAATGCAAGAGCAGCTGGCTTTTTGTGAGTAAGCCATTCCCAATTTAATTACACATGACTCTAGCTTCATTGTCCACTGGGTAGAGATACCAGAGCTGGCAAACAGAGGAGATGGAGGGGGGTGATGTAGGATTGTGGGCCAAATTCCAACTGGACTCAAGTCAGAAAAGCAACCCCTATTTTTGCAATTCTAAAGGTTGACCAGGTGACTAAGTGAACTACATGGCCTTGGCTTTGTATATAGAGCCCTCTGATTTGGTAATTGGCTTTCTTTAGGACAACCACAGCTGCTTGCAATTTTTTCTTTTAATAAAAATGACAAGTTTTTCAAATCTTTCTCACTGTTTGCATCAAGCCAGTTTACTTTTAGATTCCAGAGACTGTTTTCATTTCATTAACGCCATCTTCTGAGATACCCATGACATTAAAATTAAGTTAGCCCTTGAGTTGGAATACTTGTAGCAGAAAATTTTGCAACACTAGGAGAAAAAAAGAGAAAAGAATCCTGGCAGTTTATGATCAATTGGGAATACCTGCATCTTAAAAAATAATCATCCCTTTAAATTATATCTGTATTTAATTTTTAAATTGTTATCCAAATTTTTATGGGACCATTTAGGGTAGATAAACACATTTGATAGATAAGAAAACTAAGGCAATATAGTCATTGTTTTCCTGCTTCACTGTGTCTTTATATTAGTCAACACTGCCTCAAGGTTAAGAATATGTATGTCTTGTAAAGGTGGCCCAGGGAATAGAGTACTGGCCCTGGAGTCAGGAGGACCTGAGTTCAAATTGGACCTCAGACACTTAACACTTACTAGCTGTGTGACCTTGGGCAAGTCACTTAACCCCAACTGCCCTGCCTTCCCCCTCTGAAAAACAAACCAAAAGAATACATATGTCTAATTGAGAATGTTAGACTTGCTAATAATACTGGATTAGGTATAATAAATTATACAAAAACTATTTATCTAATGGCTCTTTACAATTTAAAGAGTACTTTCTTTACAATAATACAATAGAATGTGAAAATATTATTACCCTAGTCAATTATCAAGACTTGTCAATTCTACTTTCCCCCATCTACCTCACACCCCAATCCCCTAGTTCAAGCCCTCAATCCTTCTCATTTTGACTATTGCAAGAGATGCCTATCTGGTCTTCAAACTTCTAGTCTTTTCCCTCTCCAATCCATCCGCCACCAAGAGGCCCAGAGAATTTTCCTAAAGAATATTTGCCAACACTACTGCTCTGCACATCCAGTCACTTCCTGTCCTCTCTAGGATAAAATACAAAATTCAGTTTAGCATATAAACTGGCTCTTCCCTCCCTTTCTAGGCTTATTTCTTCATGTTAGCAACCTTCATACACTCTATGTTCCAGTCATATTACCCAACTCAGGATTCCATCTCCTCACACTATGGGTGATCCCCTGTACCTGGAGAGCATTCTGTTTTCACTTCTGCCTCTTAGAGTCTCCTAGCTTCATTCTACACTCAGCTCACATGACACCCACCTGGGTGAATCTTTCCTGACCCCTCCCTGCCACTGGTAGTTCATTGTCCTCAAGTTATATTCTATATGCTTATTGTTTCTAAGCATTGCATTAATCCCCCAAATGCAATGTAAGCTCCTGGCAGGTATAGAATGACTTTGTTTTGTCCTTGCATCATGAATGCCTAGCACAGTGCCTTGTAAATAGTAATAGCTTAATACATGCTTATTGGAATAGATTAGATTCATAGAAGAGAGAATTGAAGCTCAGAAATCAATCAATTAACATGCATTCATTAAGTCCTTCCTATGAGCCAAGCATTATGGTAAGGGTTAGGGATAAAAAGAAAAAGTCTAAACACAGGAGGCAGCATGTAAATACAAGGATATTAACAAGATACATATATTGTAGATAATAAGTGGTCTTAGAAGGGAAGGCATGAACAGCTTGAGACACGAAGTTCTTCCAGAGAGAGTAGAAAGTACCTGAAGAAGTTTAACAGCTGAGCTGAGCCTTAAAAGAAAGACAGACACTCTAAGAGACAAATGTAAGAAGGGAGAGCATTCCAAGAGTGGTGGATGACTAGTAGAAAAGCATAGAAATTATGTGTGAGGAATGGTAAGTCAGCCAGTATTTCTGAACCATAGGCAGCATGGAGGAGAGTAATGTATATTCCTCAGAATAAGCAAGGATAGAACTTGCAACTATGAGCAGCTATGTGGTGCAGTAGGTAGAGTACTGAGTTTAGAATCAGGAAAATGAATCTTTCTGAGTTCAATTCTGGACTCAGATATTTACTAGCTGTGTGATCCTGAATAAATCACTTAACCCTTTTGCCTCTGTTTCCTCAGCTGTAAAATGAGCTGGCGAAGCAAATAGCAAACCACCCCAGTATCTTTGCCAAGAAAATCCCAAATGGGGTCATGAAGAGCTGGACATGACTGAACAACACCAAGAACCTGTAGTTAAAGTCTTTTTTTGAATTAACTTTTGTTTATTTTTAGTTTACATCGTTGATTTCCACAAGATTTTAAGTTACAAATTTTCTCCACATCTTTCCCCTACCCACCCCCCAAAACAGCGATCCCACTGTACACCTCCTCCCCTAATCTGCTCTTTGCTATATCCTCCCTAAAGTC
>CM053595.1:172326979-172365986 GCA_028646575.1 Pseudocheirus occidentalis
TGTGTGACAACCAATTTTGAAAAACTGGATGCTTCTCAGCATCACACAGTTAAAAGACAACTCTACAAGTCTCAGGATGAAAGGCCATGACTACATTCAGAGAAAGATCCAGAAAGATCAGAGTTTAAAAGGAGACTGAAGCAATGCATGCTATCATTCTTTTCTATGTTTGGCTTTTGTTTCTCTTTTCTCACTGTTCACTCCATTGGCTATAATACCTATACAAGCAGACTATTGTACAGTGTGAAAGAGTTTGCAGATCCTATACATGATTGTATGCCACCATGGCGGGGGTGGGGAGAAAAATCTGAAACTCAAGTGACTCTAGAACTGAATCTTGTAACCTAAAAGTAAACAAACAAGTCAATAAAATAAAATTTAAATAAAAATAAAAAGATCACTGAAAAAAAGAAAAAAGAAAAAAAAAGACTCTTTAATCAATCCACCGGAGAGTAGCAGAACTCCGTCATTGGAAAGAAAAGGGGATCTTATAAGGGAAACTGTCCAAAGAAACTCCCAGTATGGCTTAGACCAGTATCTTTCCAGATATGATAAAGTAATAAAATTAAGAAAATAGTTGATTAGTGAGAAACCTAGTCAAGAGAATGGAAGTACAGGGGAAGAATTTGATACTTTTCAAATTTTCTGATTGGTGGGATGTGCTCTTCTTGCCCTCGGAGTTTGGGCTTTTGTATGCAAATATTTGTCCATATTTGCTCCATTTCTTACTGTGCAACTTGCATTCATGGGATTATCTAAGTACTTCCCAAAGAGTGAAAAGAAGGTAAATACGACAGTATTAACTACTGCACTTTTATTGTCTGGAATCCCAGCTGAAGTCGCTCTATGGATACCTGTAGCAAAATGGGGAGATGTTTTTACAGACCTTTCTGTCTACTTTTTCACTTTCAGCTTCTGCCATGAACTGCTTGTTTTGGGGGGCTGTGAAGTTCCATGAAAGCTATAGAACAAAAAAGAGTATCTTATAAAGCCAATTTTCTGTTTTCTACTAATCTAAGGGAAAGAAACCTGTTTATACTTTTATAGCATTCTTACTTGATAGGAGTTGTAAAGCCACTGGATTATGAATGGAATGGCAGGGTCCCCAGTTAAAAAGTTTTCAGCTGTCTTACTCCTGATGGGAAGAATACAGTGCAAGTGTCATTCATTTATTTGTCTTATTCAGTTAAAAGGTGCATCTCTTACCCTAGCCTACATTCCACTCAGGTTGTGTTGTTTCTTTTTCGGCCTACGATAATACAACTAATGTCTTTGCAGAACTGTTAAATATTGTCTTAGCCATCCCTAAGAACTGCTTCTTGTATTTGTTTTTCCTTCTTTTAAAATAAATGAGTCCATCTTAAAAAAGAAAGAAAGAAAGAAAGAAAGAAATATTAGGGAAAGATTCTAGCCCACCAATTAATAAACAAGAATGTATAATGGGTCTATAACCTTTTTAGTAGAAATAGTCTCTGACCATGCTAAGCAAATAAGATCCTCGACTAATAATAATCAGGACTAATAGTATTAATAATGAATGAATTAAGAAATCAAAATGTGTAATTCTTTTGAAAGCCTTCTGGACTTATGGACTTTCCTGTCCCTAAAGGACAGAAACTGCCTTCTGTGATCCACCTAGTTTCCATTGTTCCACTATTTTATGGTGTTAGTGTCTAGTCTATATTTCTCTATCTTTTGCTCCAAAATAGTATAGATACTTGATCCAAGACTTCCCTAAAATCCAGGTGAGCAATATTTACAATACTCCCCTCATATGCTAATTTAGCAAGCTTGTAAGAAAAGGGGAAAATAAGATGAGTCTAGCATATATCATTATTGATGTGTTGACTTTTTAAAGCCATGTTGCTCTTGGTCCAGTAGACAGTCGTTAACCACCTTTTTTTTAGTGGCCCATTCTTAATTTTCCCAGGGAATCAAAGTCATGCTTTTTGGCCCATAGTTTTCAGACTCTTTTTCTTTTGAAAAAGTGGCATAACATTTGCCATTCACCAGTCCTATGGGAACCTTCTGATTTCCATAATCTTTCACTGACTCAGAAGTCACATCTACTGGTTATTGCAGTATGTGATGATAGAGCTATCTGGACCAAATGACCTGAATTCATTAAAAGCAAGTAGTTACCTTCTTATTTAGTTCAACCTTTCAGGGAGTTTAAGTGATTTATCCAGGATCACTAAAAAGGAGGTGGTGTTATTTTGAGCATAAAAGGATGGGCAGGATTTGGAGAGGAGCCTGAAGAGGGCATGCTGGACAGGGGAAAGAGATAGAACAAAACATGTGGGAATGTACAAGTTATATATAAGGAACATTCTGACTAGAGAGGAGGGTATGTGTTGGAGACTGGGAGGAAACAAGTTTTGATAAGTCTGGTAGCCCCGTTTTATGGAGAATGATGAATACAGGGATGGGGACTCGGCATTTTATCCCATAGGTTATAGGATGTCACTGAAATCTCTGGAGGAGATAAAGTAGCTGAACTAATGAAAATCCAGTTTTGAGAAACAGTGATGGTTATTGTTTTTAAAAAACTCCCAGCGTTGGACTTGACATGATGGAAGAGATAGACAAACCAACAGACAGACGGGGATATACATAGACAGACTATTCATTAAGCTCTTACTATGTGCCAGGTGCTGGGGATGGAAATTCAAGGAATCAAAACAATTCCTGTTCTATGTATCATCCTCAACATCTTACTCTTTTACCTCTCACACCTGTGACACCAATTCCTATCAGTTTTCCTTGTATAGCATCTCTCATATATGCCCCTTCTCTGACATCGCCACCCCTCATCGCCTCATGCCTGGACTACATCGATAACATGCTGCTTGGTCTCCCTTCCTAAACTCTTTCCACTTTGGTCCATCCCCCACTTAGCAGTCAAATCAATCTTCCTAAAGCATAGGGCCTAATTTAATACTTCCCTCCCCTAACACCAGATCCCCCAAACATCATAAGGTGAAAGCTCATCTCCATGAGCCAAGGGACTCAGAAGTGGATTTTAGTATTCTGTTGGGAAAGGATGAGGATGATGGCTGGAGAATATACAAAATGGTAAGGAAAAAGCCAGTAGAAACATTAGTGAACTGCTTTGTGGCTAACAAAAATAATAGATATTTATTTAAATTGGAACTGATGGCATTTGAATCTCTATGTGTTTTGAAAGTTTTGACTTTTATTCTTTGATTGTGTTGAACATAACCTGGCAATATAAAATGGAAACCAAGCTGACTGCACTTTGATCTTGTGTTTCAAAACTCACCTTTATTTTGACCCAGAGTAGAGAAAATTATAGCTAAAATTGAAACCACCAAAATATTGGGAGGATCTCTATGTCCCCAACACTGTAATCAGTAGAACTTTGGACCCCTATTCAATCATTTTCTGTAAAGCATTTAAATAAAACATTACCATAAAGCAGATTCCAGATTGCACTCCCCAACAGCATTCCTTCACGTTGTAATATACTAACCTCTCTGGATTATCCTGAAACGAATTCCAGAGACTGGAAAGAACTAAGGTTGATTGGAAGAGTCAAAGTAGTTCTTTAATGAGACTTCTTTTACCCTCCTAAGAAAAGTAAATTCTTTCAGTTCATGTTATAATTTGACCAACGGAGCCAATTTTAGGAAGATTTTAATTTAGGCTCCAAATTTACTAGATAAGCAGGTTGAAGGACACAAAGAAACTGGAGTTTTCACATCTGGATGAATTCAGGGCAGGGTAAACTTCTGGAGGAGCATTTTGGAATAATAGAAACAGAATATTCAAGCTATATGGAATCTTAAAGACAATCTATCCAAACTCATTTTTCAGATGAGGAAATTGGGGCTTATAAAATAAGCAATCATTTTATAGTGTTATATTTTATCTTCCATTCATAGACAAATACCTTGACATATCCATCTATCCTATAAAAGGTAAACACATCAGTGGAGTTTATCAGATAGTTTTAGAGGATGTAGACCCACAGAGTTCCTTGAAACAAGGGTAGTTTAGAATAAAAAGTATAGTGTCCTCTATTTAGTGTATAATGTCCTTGACAATTTGGCTCCAGTCAATTGGCCTAGTATTTGGAAGAATTCTTCATAGAGATGCCTGAACCTGTGGGAGTTGATGAGGTCACACAGAAAGAAAGTAGGCCTGTAGTAGAGTTTTAGTGCTCCATAGTGAGGAAGTTGGGCATGAACAATGATCTAGAATAGGAAACTAAGGAATTGTCAGTCAGCTAGTAGGAGAACCAGGAGACATGAATGTCTTAAATACCCAGGTTGAAAAGGGTCAAGGAGGAGCGGGTTATCAACAGTATCAAACACTTCAAAGACAGACCATCAGATTTAGTTATTTTGCAATGTTTCTGTTGGACAACAAACAAGAGCTAGAATGAAATAGGTTGAGAAGTACAAGAAAGGAGTATCATTTCTTGGATTCCACTTAGCAAAAATTCAAAGCATCAGGGTGTAAGTGGAGTGGGGAGATTTTTTCCAAACACACACAGTGCTCTTTTTTTGGCCATGTAAATCAACTTGGGAACAAGATCAAGATGGGGTGGCTAGGGTTGTTAAAACCTTTCCAGCCACAAAATTATTTTATTTTTTATACTATGATTTTATTTTATCATCAAGATTGGCTCAATTTATCTTACTTTTGTACACATTACTGTCCTTTATATATAATACATTTCTCCATTCTACTTAAATTAATAACTGTTCTGAACTTGTCCCACCATTTTCCTCTTCTGTGCATTCACATGTCATTTAAAAAATTCCTTGAATATAATTCTTCCTTGTCTCTGTCTGTTGAAATCTGTCTTTTCCTCTGAGATTTAGTGTAGGTTGTAACTCCTCCATGAAATCTCCTTCTTCCCTAGCTAAAAATGATCTCTTCCCCTCCTCAGTTGTTACATTTTTGAATCTGTGCTTTTAAAAAATGGATCACTTCCTACTGATTCCCTCTCCTAATAGCTCTCATAACAAATATGTATAGTGAAACAAAATAAATGTGCAAATTAGTCATGTCTGAAACGTATGACCCATTCCAAATACTCAAACTATCATCTCCTCGCTTTGAGACAACCTCAGATTTTCCTAGAACACTTGGCCTGGCTCTCTCTCTCTTTTGTCCTGTCTTAATGCAGATTTAGGAAGGTTTGGAATACCAGGAAATAACTGTCTCCCTTATTTGCTAATTATGTTACCAGGTGAAGAAGTCTCAAGTTTGGGTAGGGTCCTTCATCACAGCTCTAGTGTCAAGGAGAAAGGGGTGGGGGACAGCTACAGCTGACATTTCTAAAGAGAGATCTGGTATGGCTGGGAGATGGGTCACCACTGGACAAAATGCAGCATTAGACAGGATAGAAAGAAACTACAGGAAGCAATCTTTATTGTACAGATATATACACAGTGTAGAGTGGTCAGAGAAGATGGACATACAGCTCAGTCTGCTGGGTTCTAAAGGGAGTTAGATTCTCAACACAGGCGAAGCAGGCTGGGTTTTCATAGAGTTATCTGAGTCAAACAAGACCCAGACATTGGAGACAGGGAGTAATCAGGCTAAATTTTGGTCCTGACACTAACTTGTATGTGAGAGTTGAATGTGGAGGTAGACCCCTGGGGACTTGGTGGCAAGTTGATATCGCTCTTAGGTTTCTCTAGGGTTTGGAGCATCTTCTTTTAGCAGGTTGGGGTATTCCTTACATGTGTCCCTTACATCATAGCCTACTTAGCATTATACTCATTTGTTTCAGAGCATTGCCTCATTGGTAGATTATAGCCTAATTGAGAGCAGGGCCTATGCCATCTTTGCTCTTTACATTTGTGCACTCAGCACAGTGCCCTGCGTGATCTATACTTATTTCTGTATCTTGCCCAGTTCACTGCATATATTAGATACCTACTAAATGGTTGTTAAATAAGCAAAGGAGTAACTTGAACTTTGTGTTACCTATTTGATTTCCCAGACAGTGACCCTGACTGCTAGCTTCCTAATTTTGGTACTTTCCAATGAATTTAGCTGGCAGGACCAAAACCATCTGTAGTGCCTGCTGGTACCCCTAGATGCCTGAAGCCAGGGGTTACCATCTTGAACAATTTGGTGTTGGCATATGGATTATCAATTTATTTTACATTTGAAAGGAGAGGCCACAAAGCCTGAACCTTCATTTGTGCCATATGAGCAGGAAAACAAAATCACCCTAAAAGGTAGAATCACCTCTTTTGACAGAATCTCCCTCCTTCTTTGCTCTTCTGTAGCTGATGAGCAGTAAACTATCCCCTTATTTGAGAACAAAGCTCTTAGGCTGTTGAGAGCAGGATGGGGAAAATAATGCTTTCAGAAGCTTCATCAGGCCCTCTGGTTAGAGGTGTCAGCAAAATTTACTCATTCATGCTCCTCTCCCTTTCCTTTCCTCCTCCCTCCTCTTTACTACCACAGACAAAAAGCCGGCTGTGTTGATGATTCACTGTGAACAGTTTCATTGCTGCTGATTAAAAACAATACATGTCAGACTTTGGGGGCATTGACAAGCTGGCAGCAAATCTAAGAGATGACATCCGCAGGCTTTTAAAAACCTCTCAGCATGACCTTTTATTCATTGTTCTCTGATAAAGACATCTGATTCTGATGAATTCCTGGTTTTGAAAAGCAGGCAAGACAGATGTCATTTTATTATAGGGTAGCGATCTAATTTTTCTAATGAAATATTGGGAATTTTTTTTTTTTTGCTGAATTGTAGGAAGTCATAGCAAAGATAAGTCAGAAATACAACACAATTTCTTTCCAAGTGACCTTCTTGCAGGCCCTAAGTAGTTCCCACTAAAAGGATAGAATGTGTAGCATTTAGGAGAATAATGACCCAAATTTTCCACTGGAGTCCTACTTTTATTCCTCACTTTGGTGTGGCGGTGTCCCTAGACTCTCAAAGGCCATGCTAATGCAAAGCAAACTGGAAGGCTTTGTGTGCAACCCCAGCGATAAACTGTGTCATTCCAAGACTAATCTAAGTTGGGAGAATCCCCTCACCAGAGAACTGGACATCAGGTGATAGAATATTTGTCTTCAGCACCTCATAGAAATGGCACTTAAGACGTTCAAGAGATTTAATCTATTTTGATGGAAGGACTAAATATGTACCAGATTCCTAAAAGAAATCTATCTTTTTCTTCTTGTTATTCACCCTTTGTTTTCAAAGGGGAACATCATGAAACCATGTGGATATCACATTGCCTGGAGAATATTGGGGTTAATCATGCAGGGCTTTTGTGGCATCAAACACCTTTGAATTATTGAAAGTACTATACAATTTTCCCAATTCCTCAAGTTCTATTCAGTTTTGGAATGGACAAATAATAATAATACTAAAAAGTATAAAAACTGAAATAACCTTGTTTGATGATCTATAGAATCAAGGCAGTAAACATATATATTCAACAAAGGCATTCACATCCATCATCATATGGGAGATAATCCAATGTGATGGAGTACAAAGTGAAAGTTAAAAAGGAATTCCTTATAGATAGTGAGGTTCTCTAGGTGTTCCTTGTGTGTTGGTTATCTCAAGTATTGAAATATTACAAAACCAGGTGACTAGGATCCATAATTACTCAAATGAATTTAGCCCAATCATCCATAGTGGAAAACCCAAGTGGATGAATAATAATAATAATAATAATAATAATAATAATTTGCATAGCCCTTTAAGGTTTGCAAAATACTTTATATAAGAGAATCTGTTAGGTAAGTGCAATAAATATACCTATTTAATAAATGAGAAAATTTAGACAAGTACTGTCGAATGACTTGTCCATGATCACTCAGTGTGAGATCATTTTTGAAGGCTCCCAGGTATTCATGATTTAAAGTCTAGCACTCTATGTACTATCTCTATTGCCTTTCAGACAAAAGCTTGTGGTCCCATGAGCTCTGATTTGAAGAGAATTCTTACCTGCAAGTAATTAGAAGCTGGAGGATGTCTTTCAGGGGCCCACTGGGGAGGAGGATCTCAGACACAACCCACCATACTTGACCAAATTAACTCTGGAGATGGGTCTCTCCCTTTGGTTTTATTGGTGAGTCATTATCAATTAGACAGGATAACCTTCACATGTGCCTGAGAATAAAAATGTTATCTGTTTTCAGTGTCTCTTGTTCTCTTAGCCAAATCACAGATCTGCTAAAAGTGCTTCTATCTTTATTTTATTAGAATCATAGTTTACTTTGACCCCCTTCTGTAGAGAAATATTTAGAAAAGCCATCTGTGAGCATTTGAGTCTATTTACCAGGTGATAATTTTTGTCCTTGTCATACAATTTACATATGTAGGAAGGATTGTATATTTACTCTTGAAATCCAACATCATAGCCCCAGATGTGCTTATATGAGAGGTAAAAAAGAGCACGAAAGAAAACAAGGCTAAGGAAAGCATCTGGACTCTACCAAGTATCTGAAAGGAGGTCTGTGCTGGCAGTGACATAGTTATGATCATATTGAGGAATTATTTCTCATGTATCTAAAAGAAGAGGATATCAAAGACATGGAGGGAAAAATGCCTAAAACCTTACTTATACCAAAAAGACAACCAAAAGAAAATGAACAGTTATTGACCTGTGTACCTGCTTTCTCATCTATTTAAGTTTTTTGGAAAATAATCTACATATACATCAAGAGCATCTTTGTTGAGGATATTAGGCAAATGGGAGGCTTTTGCTGTTGATATTTTATAGTAGATTTCATCTTAAACCACATGCAACATATGAAGAATACAAAAGATCACTGTGGTTATTATTAATTAGTTAATTCAATAAATCATTCATCTATTACAGAGGGAAATACCACCTTAAGGGCTCTCTTTCTGTAAGGTATCCCCCTAGATATATCAATATAATATAAGAACCTTTGAAAGAATAAAAATTAAAATAACCTTGTTTTATGATCCATAGAATCAAGACAGTAAACATATATATTCAACAAAGGCATTCACATTGTCATATACGAGATAATCTAATGTGATGGAATACAAAGTGAAAGTTGAAAAGGAATTCCTTATAGATAGTGAGGTTCTCTAGGTGTTCCTTGTGTGTTGGTTATCTCAAGTAATTAAATATTGCAAAACCAGGTGACTAGGATCCATAATTACTCAAATGAATTTAGCCCAACCATCCATAGTGGAAAATCCAAGTGAATGAAGAATATCTATTTTCTAGACTATGTATGACATCCAATTAGGTGAACAGCTTAAAGAGTTCATACATCAGCATCTATCTTCAACAAACAATACACATCATACAGTGAATTGGATCTAGAAGGAGATAAGAGAGTTGGAATTTGGAAAGTGGAGTTGAATGGTGTAATGGTAATGGTAATTTGAAGATCTTCCCTGCCCCTTAATAAGCCTAAGGGACTTTGAAGACCTTTTCTGATTTGAAGATTTCCCCTGTCCCCTAATAGGCTCAATGTAATCACATGGAGCCTGTGGTAGGAGGAGTTTGCTGAAGGGTAGAGCAGAGTCCACCAAAAACTGGGAGTCAGAGCAGTTAGAGATGGAAGGAGGAGAAAACACACCCAGGCAGACAGCTAGGCATTTGAATGTTGGTTTATGGGAAGGCTAAAGGACGGTGTGGCTCTCTGCTGTGTTATGGCTTATTAACCTCTTTGCTACTATGATGGATTTTACTTCCTGGTGTTGGGATTATTTTTCTGGCATTTGAATAAATGTTTTGCTTCTGTCTTCTATATGGAGAGTCTGTTATACTTTGCAATTGAGCATTATGCCAGCATATTTATAGTTGTTGTCAGCGCTGTGAATATTGTGTTAGCACTACAGATGGGGAGAGTTTTTCTTAGGACATATATTTGTACATGTTTAGAGTTTTTATTATATATTTTTAGTGCAATAGTCACTCTTAAGTTCCCATTTCTGGAAGGCCAGGTAAGTTACATTTCATCCTCTCCTGAGCTTTTCTGGTTCTATTAGGGAGGTTGCGGGAGTCTCTTATAACGCCATTGATTTAAAGCCATACTAATTATATTCCCCCAGGTATCCCAGTTACATTTAACCCCTTTACAATCATTTTAACTTTTACAAAAGAATATTTACTATAAAGGTATAGCAAGAATAAACATACCGGGGTGGCTAGCTGACACAGTGACTAGAGCACTGGCCCTTGAGTCAGGAGGATCTGAGTTCAAATCCAGCCTCAGACACTTGACACACTTACTAGCCGTGTGACTTTGGGCAAGTCACTTAACCCCAGTTGCCCTCCAAAAAAAACAAAAAGAAAAAAGAAAAAAAAATAAACATACCAATGTTTCTTCCAAGACCTGGGAACATACACTCTCCCAAAATATACTTTGATCGCTGGAGAGGTGAGGGGGATTAGATGCACAGTTTAGCTCAGTTACTATAAAGTATAAGTTCCACCAAATTCTAAGTCTAAAACCTTATCTGGGACTGTATCCCAGGACTCTGGTTTCTTGGGTCATTTCTTTTGGACTGGTTACAGCATAGAGCCTGGAATTCTGAATTCCAAAGTTACAATGTCATGAGCTCCTGGGCCTGGAATGCCACTCCCTGAGGCTAGAAAAGGACAAACAAAACAAGGTTAAAATGCCATGCCCATTTCTCAGAGCCACAGAGCCTCAAAGCCTGGAGAAGATGGTTCTTCCTCTACCCAGCTTACTGCTCAGTGTTCCTGCTGTGGGTGCACAAAACCTTCATCCCTGGACAACACTGGAAAAGACAGACAGACACAGAGCAAGGGTGAGAGAGAGGAAGAAAGAGAGAGACAGAGAGAGATAGAGGCAGAGACAGACAGAGAGAAACTTAGTCTGATAGTTTAAATAATGCAGCCATACAATCATATGGTTGGCCAACACAGAAGCAGATCCCTTGAAACTCCATTGTGAGTACATCTAAGTGATCTGGACACAAGTCCAAACCTCATTATGTTAGTAAAGATTCCTTTCTAAAAGCTAATTTATGTTAATTGCTTATAGATAATATTGGGACAGTCATTGCTGGTAATTGATATTGGTGGACAATGCACCAACATATGGACTTATGCCAATAACACTAGAAAGATACCCTTATCATTTCAAGGGAACTCCTAGAACCTAAAGGCAAGATGTAGCTAGCCTCTCTCACTACAGAGTGTCCCTAAAGTCTGGACACAGAGGAAACCTCATTAACTATGCATATTTTCAAGAAATGAATGAAATTTTCAACATTTTATTTAATTAGTATAAATTTTAACAATGACAATTTCATATAGAATAAAAGCTTTCATTAGCTATTGGAACTATTTTCCATATTAATTTAATTTAATTAGTTAATGAGATTTCATATGTGTCTCCTTTGTCTTCCTATGAAATCTCCTTTATGCTAATTAAATAAAATGTTGAACTTTTCATTTACTACATTTCTTGAAAATATGCATAGTTAATGAGATTTCATGTGTCCAGACTTTAAGGACACCCTGTACTTCTCACCAGAGGTAGCTGTTACCTCACAATGGATAAAGACAAGAAGTCAGGAAGACACAAATTAAAGTCTAGCCTTAGACACTTGTTAGCTTTGTGACCCTAGGCAAGTCACAACTTCTGTTTGCTTCAGTTTCTTTAACTATCAAATGGGGATGATAATACCACCTAACTTTTAGCCTGTCGTGAAGGTCAAATGAGTTAATATTTGTAAAAGTGCTTAGCATACTTCCCAGGGCATACTAAATACTAGAGAATTGTTTATTCTCTCCCCTTCCTGACCTATTATATTATCCATATTTGTTGGGTAAGTTCAGAATCTTGCTATGTGTTTTTTTTGAAATGTTCATCCATTATTCCTGGTTTTGCCTTCAATGGCCAAAAAACCAACGACATGACAACTCTTCAAATATCTCTCCCTCTTGTTTTTTGTTTTATCTAGATTAAATATGCCCATTCCTTTCACTTGATCCTCATATGGCATACACATTTGAGTATCTTACTAGTAAGTGCTGCTATGAGCCATTGCCAGTACTTCTTGTTGAGACACGTCTTCCTTCATCTCTGGTCATCAACATTGTACACATTCTCATTGCCCAGGAAAAGTACTACATCATCCATAAAGACTTTTCAGACTACTTGATCCTATATTGATTGCCCCCCTCTTCTCAGCTCCAGCTGCACGTTTAATCAGCAGTGTATAATTCTCTAGTTGATTCATGTATATGAATTGTTTCCTCAACAAAATTCTGTGTTATGAAGATGGGAAATATGTTTTCTGTTTTCTTTCAACTTTCATATTATTCAGTACTGGGCAGATACTTCATTTTTGTTTAGTTGTTTTCAGTGGTGGCTGGCTCTTTGTGACCCCATTTGGGGTTTTCTTGGCAAAGATACTGGAGTGGTTTGCCATTTCCTTCTCCAGCTCATTTTACAGATGAGGAACTGAGGCAAACAGGGTTAAATCACTTGCCCAGGGTCACACAGCTAGTAAATATCTAAAACAGGATTTGAGCTTAGGAAGATGAGTCATCTTGACTCCACATTCAGCACTCTACCCACTGTGCCATCTAGCTGTCCTAGATACTTCATTACTTCAAAATAAGCCTGAACTCTCTCTCCATTAGCATTGATCATTGTCTTTTTGGGTTGCAGTAGACCTTTATGAACTGTAATGACATAAAGTAGCACTGGAGAATCATGGAAACAGCCCTGGATTTGGATTCATGAGAATCCAAGTTCGAATTCTGACTCAGCCATTTTCTCCATCTATGACCATGAGCCACTTTATCCCTTTGGTCCTCGAAGTGATAAAACAAAGTGTTTCTACTGGAAGATCTTTGCATCCACTGTATGCAAAACTCCATCTCAGCAACAGGTTCTGACATGTGATAAAAATTTATGTCAGTCATTTTTGTATTATTACTTGCATCAATAAATCAGTCAATCAGTAAATGTTTATTAAGTGGCTACCATGTCCCACATACTTCTCTAAGTTTTCCTACACTGAAAATACAAATTCTGATGTAATGAGGGAATACAGATCAGGAAGTCTAGAGATGACTGAATGGTAACTTCTCTTATTTTTCCTTTTTGTTATAAAGTCACCTAATAATTAATGATTCTGAAATTTGAAGTACCTGCATATACAAGCAAAAGAGTGTAAGCACACACCACAGAAAGTTTTAGGGATAAGATTTTAGCCATCACTAGATATTTTTGTACCCTCATTTTGCAATATGACTTGGAATTATTTTGCATTTCTTTTGACTTTTCAAATAAGAAACAAATGTTGTTAATAAGGCAACAAATATCAACATGTCCTGTTCCTTAATAATGATGAAGGTGATGTTGATAATGATGATGGTAATAACTAATATAGCACTTATGTGCCATGTACTACACTTAATGAAAGGAGTTGCTGAAAGGAGTTCATTCTCAGGAGTGTTAGGGTTACTGGAGTAGTTCATGTGAAAGGATGACCCCTTCATCCCCTGGTTATGAACCAGTAGAGAAAATAGGTGTTTTGACATTTTTCTTTACCAATTCAATATTCTGGTTGCTACTGCAGATGGCTGCTGAAATTCATTGTTGCTCTGCCAAAATAACTTCCTGACATTTTTAATAGCTAATGCGGTACTAGCCCTAATTCCATTAGAATCCATTAATTCCATGTGTGAACTGGGTAATTTTCTGTTCTTCGGGAAATAAAATTACAACCACATTTACTGTTGGTGGATCATAGATATTATAACATACAGTAACAGCACCATCTTGTGGCAAAAATAAAAATCTCCCCTTTGATGATCACATTCATGAGGGAGGATGACTTAGATGGGGAGCATTGCAAGTGTTTATAGGAACATAGTATTAGGGCTGGAAGGGACTGAGAGGACATCTAGTTCAGTCCTCTCATTTTACAGTGAACGAATCTGAGGCTCAGAAAGGATAACTGACTATAATAAAGGAACAAGGACTTGTTCTCTCTTGAGGATACATCATGGTGCAGTAGAAAAGTGAAAACACTCTGTTTTCAGATCCTTCCTCTTCTATTTCCTGTGTGACCTTGACCAAGTTATTTAAGTTCTCTAGGACTCAGTTTCCTTATCTTTAAAATGAGGTCATTGGACTAAATAATGTCAAAGTTTCCTTCCAGATGTAACTCTATCTATATACTACAAAGCCTAGAATTAATTTCTATAAATATGTTTATAGCAGCTCTTTTCATGGTAGCTTAAAATTGGGAACTAAGGAAGCATATTTCAATTTTGGAAGGGACAAGCAAATTGTGGTATATGAATGAAATGGAATATTATTATTATTAATAATACCATAAGTAGTGATGAAATGGAAAATTTCAAAGTTAACTGGGAAGACCTTTATAAACTGATGCAGATTGAAGTGAGAACTAGGTGAACAATTTCTACAATTATAACTTCAAGAAGATCTGAATCTATAATCTTGTAATTTTATAGTCTCTTTTCATAGATTTTCTTAGTTTAGAAAGTTCCTTAATCTTCTCTTATTGTGAAGTTTATATAGCGGAATCAGCAGAAGCTTTCTCCTACTGACCTTTGATGACTTTTCAGGGATAAAAATAGGGTTGGACTGGTACCAAGGAATTATATTCCTTTATGCCCCACCCCCCAAGACCCTTCCCCATCTTTTCTCTGAAGCCTAAAATATTTAAGATGGGTCAAAATATTTTTTATTTCCATTTTCACTATATGTCATAATGAAATTCCCCAAGGAGAGAGATTATGAAGTAACTTACAGATTCACTATATTTTGAATGAAGGTTAGCAGATCTTTTCCTGAAATGAAATTTTCAGGATGAGTGTTGATCCTTCCATTGAGGTGTTCTGGCCCAAACCCCTTATCTCACAGCTGGGGAAATTGAGTAACTATAACAAAAGAATAAGAATTTGGAAAAGGTTCCAGAAGGCATGGTTTACACAAAATGATTTTGTTTACAGTTTTGCTTGGAACAAAGTCCAAAGCAGAGAATCTATCAGGTGGCAGAAATTTCCCTAATCTTTCCCTTATCTGAAACCATTTCAGAGGATTGTGATGTTACATAGTTTTGTTTTTTCATATCCTTAGCACTTGAATTGGTCTCCTGGGTTTAAAGCCCTCTGAGAAAGGCATTTTATACTGTGCCTTAATAACCCAGGACAAAGGCAGGTTTCAGATACTGTAGAATTTGAAAACTCTAGGCTGGGAGGTGGAAGCCCTTTTCCATAACTATTACTGTCAGGGAGAGGTCGGGGTGCTGATACTTGATGGGAGAGTTAGGCTCAGGGAGGAGTTCTTAGGCAGACTCTAGGCACTGTGTGGTGGATCAGACGGAGGAGTAATAATAGTAATTCACATTTTCCTAGTAGGAGGTTATATAGAATCACAGAATCTCAGTGTTAGAAGGGACCTCAAATATCAGCTAATCCAACCTGTACCTGTACAGGAATCCCCTCTTACAAACATTTCCAGTAAGTGATTTCCAAGCGTTTGAGAAATCTCCATTGATGTCAGACTTAATACCTTTCAAAGCATAATCCCTTTCCCTATTAAATATCTAGCCAGTAGAATTGGGAATTAATATTTGGGTTTCCTGACAGATCAGTGACCTTTTTCCATTACACTATGTGATGTTTTGAAAAGAAAAAAAAGTAATGATTTTCAGTACTACCACTAAGTTGCCAGTAGATATACTGTAAATATTTCCTAAAAAGTACCTAGGTAAGTTTCCATGTACTTCTTTAGATGCTTGGTTCCCATCCAGAGAGTCATTGAATGCTCTAAGAGAATAAGGATCAATGTCAGTAAAGAAAATATCCTTTTATATTAGATCATTTGGATTCCTGTGTATGCAGATGTTGGTGGATATTTCTCTGTCTCTCTGTCTCTCTGTCTCTGTCTCTGTCTCTGTTTCTCTCTGTCTCTGTCTCTATCTCTCTCTGTCTCTCTCTGTCTGTCTCTCTGTCTCTCTGTCTCTGTCTCTCTGTCTCTGTCTCTCTCTCTCTCTCTCTCTCTCTCTCTCTCTCTCACACACACACACACACACACACACACAATGAAACAAAACAAAAAGTTTCCAGATATCAATTGTAAGGATTAGCAACCTATGTTATATGCAGAACGATTTAGACTGGATGTCAGGGTTGATGGAAAGGTGAATATGTGAGCAGGAAAAGAGAGTCTATCCCACTGCCCTCCCATTCACATAATGCCCTTTCCCATTTCAAACAACAAGTATATACTAAACATCCATTAAGTACCTAGGCACCAGAAACACAGACAAAAATAAACCTGGTCTCAAGTAGCTTACATACTATCAATGTAAATAATAGGTACAGATGTAATTACTTGCAAATTTATGCAAAATAAATGTAAGGTGATTTTTTTGGGGTTGGACATAGCAAGAGGACTGCCAATAATGTAAGGATTCTCTGTACTGCCATTCATATCTTTGCCAGTAAGCTGAACTGGGCCTATCAAGTTGACTTACTGCATAAGCACAGGCTACAGAATTATTGAATTTCAAAGATGGAAGGGATATCAGATGCTATCTAGTTCAGTTCACACATATGTACATATATACATGCATACATACGTATAGCTACCACATTTGTGTATGTCTCTGTGTGTATATATACATACATGTATGTATATATATATATATTTATGTATGTAACATAGATCTAGTTCCTTTCATAACATCCAAAGTAAGTGGTTATCTCTCTTTTATTTGAGATCTCTGTTGAGAGAAAGTCCTCATCTTCTGAAACAGCCCTTTCCATATTTATCCAGTTCCACAGGAAAATTGTTATTGCATCAAGACTAAATCTGCCTCTTTGCAATTTCTAACTACTGTTCCTAATTTAGTTTTCTTGGTTCAGGAAGAACAAATCTAATCTCTCTCCCATATGACAGTCCTTCAAACACTTCAAGACAATGTTCATGTCCTCTGAGTCTTCTCTCTAAGATAGATATACTTAGTTCTTTCAGTTCATCCTCATGTGACATAGTATCCAGTTCCTTTACCTTATAGGTACTTATCACCTTACTCACTGACCCCTTCTCCACAGTTAAGAACAAGGGCTGCAATTTGGCTACTTCCAGATTTTTTTAAAATTTATTGACTTGTTTATTTACTTTTAGTTTACAAGATTCAGTTCCAGAGTCACTTGAGTTTCAGATTTTCTCCCCGCCCTTCTCTCCCCCTCCCCCCCACCATGGTGGCATACAATCATGTATGGGATCTGCAAACACTTTCACATGCTTCCAGATTTCTAACCCTTGCCTTCACCTAGAGAAAATGTTAAAAAAAAGTGTACTGATGTTTTCAAGAAATTGGGCTTATTTCAAGACAGTGGATAGATAAAATATTTATTATTTAGTAAAAGGAATGACTATGCAAGGTACTAGAGATAAAAATGTAAGCAAGCAAAACAGTCCTTGATTTCATAAGGGCTACATTTTAATGAGTGAAGACAACATATAAAGTCAAAGCTTTTTAACCTTTTTTGATGTCATGGACTTCTTTGGCAGTCTAGTGAAGCTTATGGAACCCTTCTTAGAACAATATTTTTAAATGATTGAGAGAAATGCTAAGTTTTAGTTAATAAAAATAAATATGTATTTTTCCCTATCTAAATTCATTGTCCCTTGAAAGTCCCCCCATGGATGTGGTCCATGGACCCCAAGTTAAGAACTCTTGCATAAAGGAGGGCTAAAGGTGGGGGGAAGGAGGTGATACACCCACAATAGCATTGTGTGAAGATGCTGGACAAGCGTCAAGGAGATCTGGTTTTGGGGAAGATGAAAGGAAAACTCCTGTATCTGAGACTGACATCCTAAGAGCAGAATTTGGTGGGACAAAGATGAGGATGATGACTGGAGAGCAGACAGAAAGGTGGGGAGAAAGCCTGGAAGTCTGTTGTTGCATGCCATTTTATTGTTCTGGTATTTTAACAGTTGTGTTGTTACATATAGGAAGATATTGACAACCTGAAGGATATTCAGAGGAATGTAACTAGGGTGTGAGGAGATTGAAGACAATACCATGAAAGGATGACTGGAAGGAAAACGTGAGAATTAGTCCATAGGAGTGACTTAAAAGAGAAATGATAGTTGCTTTCAAGTATTTGATGATTTGTCATATTGAAGCCAGACTAGACTTGTTTTACTCTGCCCATGAAGGCAGAATTAAGAGCAAGTACCAAGGAAGAGAAGTACAAAGGAGAGATTAAAGACTGATATTCAGAAAAATTTCCTATTAATTAGAACTGAACAAAAGTGGACTAGATTGCCTTGGAAGGTAGTGAGTTTTCCATTGCTAGAAATTTTCAAACATATGCTTGAAAATCACTTATTGGGGATATCATAAGAAGTGATTCCTGAATAGGTGAAAGGTAGATTAGCTGATATTTGAAGTTGCTTTTAACTCTGAGATTCTTTGATTGTACATACTGAGTGCGATAAAGGCCCCAAAGATCCTTACCCAAATCAATTCAGAGGTTTCTCCAGGTAGAAACAGAAGCTCTTTATTCTAAAGACAAGTCTTGTGAGAATTGGATGTCACCATCCCAGATAGGTCTGGTATAGGGAGGCACCCAACAAGAGGCAAGCAAGCAGTTATATACCCTTGTACAAACAATTCTATGAAAACCCCCCAAATTTCCAGATAAACCTCAAACCTCCTCCCACCCCAAATCCCCTAATGCTGTATCATTACCCCATTGGTGGGATGACATGACCTCACATGACAATACCAGGACCCCGGAAAGCCCCTCTTGCCCAATACAAAGACATATAGCTATGATTATCCATATGTAGCAAAAGGGGGCCATCACAGAAAGCCCCTTACAGGAAAAAGGGAGGGGGAGTAGGGGCACACCATCTGATTTCCCCAGAATCAAGTGATTTACAGGAACATGAAACTTAGGCCTAAGGAGATCTAGGACCTAGCTCAAGTTTGGTAACTGTCTGCTTTCACTTATCTCATTCAATACTATACCAATGGAGTCAAGTATCAAACAAGTTTCTTGATGATTGCTCAATTAAGTAAATAACTCTTGGTTTCTATTTGCTATTTATGCTATGAAATCTAGCTCTGAACCTCTGTTTCCCCCTTTGAAACCCTGCCTGCGTTTTAGACACACTTTGGTACCCCAAAACATTCCCTCTCACAAACTTCAACCAGTTCATTTTTTGTCATTTAAAAATAGAACTACCACATGTACTACGTTGGAGATTGTGTTTTCAAGTACAATTGGGAAACCATTTTGAACTAAGCATGTACCATGTCACAGCTGATCTAATACTGACACAGTAATGTGTCATGGCAGCTTAGTGTGGTGGAAAAATGAAAGAATGCAGATTGGAATCTGGGTTTTACTCATTATGAGCTGTGTGACCTTGAGCAATTCCCTTAAATACTCTCATTCTCAAACATAACCATGACATTAGGAAGGGGATTCTATGACTTGCAAGTGAAGTGGATTTAAGTGAGGGAGGGCTGTATAAAAATCACCAACCTCACTTTATCCTCTGGAGCCAACCAGGCCCAGTGGAAAGATAAAGATCAGGGTCATTGGAACTGGATGCAGTGGGAGACCTTGGCCTTTTTAAGCTAAGGTCTTTCCCAGGTCTCAGTTTGACTGAGGCAACACCATTCAGTGATTAAAGCCAGGTTAGAAATTAAAACAAAGAATGACTTCTTTTACCTAGTCAAGAGAAAAAAAAACCCAAAACAAAACAAACAAAACAACCAATCTGGGAGGTGTTAATAGGATTTTATTGAGCCAGTCTCTAATCTGAGAATGACTAACAGCAGGCCAGAGAGGAAGTGCCAGTAATCAGGTAGCCATTTAATTAATTAGTTTCATTACAAAGAACAGATTTGCAAATAGGGAATTCTCCTGATCATAATTCTACCTTGCTGAAGGGAAGACAGAGATTTTATACATAAATACATGTGAGAAGTGAGGGGTAAGGGAAGGTGGATTATAACAATCATTTCCCGGGCTTGAGTGGTTTCCCATGACAAGGTCACCAACAGAAGACGATTCCACAATTCTGGAGTCCTGTGGAAGCAATATTGTCTGAGTCCTTGGGGTTTATTATTTGGTGAATCACGGGACCAGTGTTCTGTAACAGGAGCAGGTTCTGTATGTAGTCTTTGATCCCCTTCACTTAAGGTACACAGACAGTGGTTGTGTGTCATCAAGGATGGACTGATCATCTCAAGCTGCATTGTGAACTTCTAACTCACAAAGAGGCAATTCTGAAAAATTTGATCTATTAATATATTCATTACACATATCAAATCAGTTATGAAAATCATAATTCCATTCACAGAGGGATAGATTCTCGGGGTTTCTGTCCAATTTACAATCACTCTGAGTCATCAGGGTCCAAACGATGTACAAATGGAGCTTAGGCTGGGACCCATTGTTGGCCAATCAATGAGAGTCAGAGTGATTGGATTTAAGGCCTAGTCCTTTAAGAAAGAAATTATTATGCTAGACTAATTTATATAATTTATATTATATCAAATACATTATGCTAGACTCATTAATACTAATTATGAAAAGAAGGAGATGGATTAGAAAATCTAACAGCCCATAATTCTATGCCTGAGGCAGCTAAGGGTCCAGGTGGATAGAACACAAGGCCTGAAGTCAAGAAGACCTGAGTTCAAACCTGTCCCCAGAAACCTAATAGCTTCATGACCCTGGGCAAGTCACTTAACCCTGTTTGTCTTAGTTTCATCACCTGTAAAATAAACTGGAAAAAATAAATGGCAAATCACTCTAATATCTTTTCCAAGAAAATCCCAAATGAGGTAATGAAGAGTCAGATATTACTGAAATGACTGAACCACATCACCAATTCTATGCTTAATAAAATTTGCATTTAAAGCATTTTTATATGACTATAGATAGCTTTGATTTCTGTCTGAAAACCACCTATTCATATCCTTTGATCATTTGTCAATTGGGAACTGACTTATGTTTTTTTATAAATTGGAATCAGTTCTCTACGTATTTGAGAAATGAGACCTTTATCAGGAATATTTGTTGCAAAATTTCCCCCTACCTCCCCTGCCCATCCCCCCAGTGTTCTGCTTTCCCTTTACTTTTGGTTGAATTAGTTTTGTCTGTACAAAAACTTTTAAGTTTTATATCATCAGAATAATCTATTTTACATTTTGTAATGCTATCTTTTCTTTGGTCCTAAATTGTTTACTCAGTTGTAACTCTGACAAATAAATTACTCTGTGCTCTCCCAATTTGCTTATAGTATGACTCTTTATATGCTAATCATGCATGCATTTTGACCAGCATTCCACTGATCCACAACTATTTCTTAGCTAGTATCAGATTGTTTGGATAATTACCACTTTATAGTACAGTTTGAGACCTGGTACAGCTAGACCACCTTCCTTTACCTTTTTTTTTCATTGATTCCTTTATTATCCTTGATGTTTTTGTTCTTACAGATTAATTTTATTATTTTTTTCTTGCTCTATAACATAATTTTTAGTAGTTTGATTAGCATGGCACTGAATGAATAGATTAACTGAGGTAGAATTGTCATTTTGAGTAAATCGGCTTGACCTACCCTTGAGCAATTTCTATTTTTCCAATAGTTTAGATCTGACTTTGTATGAAAATTGTTTTGTAGCTGCTTTCTTACAGTTCCTGGATTTGTCTTAACTGGTAGATCCCCAAGTATTTTATACTGTCTGCATTTATTTTAAATGGAATTTCACTTTCTATCTCTTGCTGCTGGACTTTGGTGGTAATATATAGAAATGTTGATGATTTGTGTGGGTTTATTTTGTATTCGGCAACTTTGCTAGAGTTGCTAATTTTTTCAAGTAGTTTTTTAGTTGATTTTCTAGAATTCTCTAAATATGATATCATGTCATCTGCAAAGAATGATAGTTTTGTTTCCTCATTGCCTATTCTATTTCCTTCAATTTCTTTTTCTTCTCTTATTGAAATAACTAACATTTCTAATACAATATTGAATAATAGAGGTGATAATGAGCATCATCTATTGACCCTGGATTGTACTGGAAAGGTTTCTAGCTTATCCCTATTACATATAATATTTGCTGATGGTTTTAGATAAATAATACTTATCATTTTAAAGTAAGTTCCATTTATTCCTATGCTATCTAGTGTTTTTAAGAGGAATGGGTGTTTTCATTTTGTCAAAGACTTTTTTCTGCATTTATTGAGCTAATAATATGTTTTCTGTTGGTTTTGTTATTGATATGGTTAATTATGCTGATAGTTTTCCCAGCATTGAACCAGTCCTGCATTCCTGGTAAAAATCCCACCTGGTCACAGTGTATTATCCTCAGGATTAATCACTGTAATGTGTTTGCTAATATTTCATTTGAATTTTTTGCATCAATACTCATTAGTGAAATTGATCTATAATTTTCTTTCTTTTGGTTCTTCCTGGTTTAGGCATCAGCACCATTTGTATGTCATAAAAGGAATTTTGTAGGACTCCACCTATTTTCCCACATAGCTTATATAATATTGGGATTAATTGTTCTTTAAATGTTTGGTAGCATTCAGTTGTGAATCCATCTGGTCTTGGAGGATTTTTCTTAGGAAATTCATTGACAGTTTGTTCAATTTTCATTTTCTAAGATTGGATTATTTAGGTATTTTATTTTTTCTTCTGTTAATCTGAGTAGTTTATATTTTTATAGATACTTATCCATTTACTTTAGACTGTCAAATTTATTTGCATATAATTGGACAAAATAGTTCTACATAATTGTTTTAATTTCCTCTTCATTGGTCATAAATTCACCCCTTTAACTTTTTTTTTTTGCTTTTTGGAGGGCAGTTAGGGTTAAGTGACTTGCCCAAAGTCACACGGCTAGTGTGTCAAATGTCTGAGGTCAGATTTGAACTCAGGTCCTCCTGAGTCCAGGGCCCTTTAACTTTTTATATTAGTAATTTGGTTTTCTTCCTTCCTTTTTTAAAAAATCTAACTAACCAAAGGTTTATCTATTTTATTGGTCTTTTCATAAAACCAGCTTCTAGCTTTATTTCTTAGTTCAGTGATTTTCTTTCAATTTTATTAATCTCTTCTTTGATTTTCAGGGTTTTCAATTTGGTGTTTAATTGGAGATTTTTAATTTGTTCCTTTTATTTTTTTAACTGCATGCCCAATTCATTGATCTGCTCTTTCTCTATTTTATTAGAGATATAAATTTTCCCCTAAGTACTGCTTTGGCCACATCTCATAAATTTTTTTATGTTGTCTCATTGTTGTAATTTTCTTTAGTGGAATTATCAATTATTCCTATGATTTGTTCTTTGATCCACTTATTTTTTAGGATTAGATTTAGTTTTGAACATCATTTTTACCTCTTCCAGGAATTCTTGTGGGACTGGCATCTAATTCACATTTTTACTTTTAAGTTTTGCTTATATGACTCTTCTGATATTGCTGTCTTCTTTTGAGTTCATGTCTTGATCTTCCTTGGCACTGTGGTAGATTTTTATGATAAAGTTCTCTCTTTGTTGTTGTTTGCTCATTTTCCCAACCCATTTCTTGACTTTGAACTTTATGTTAAAGTTGGGCTCTCTTACTAGAGTTTGAGAGGAGAGCCATTGTCCCAATCTTCAGGCTTTTTTTGCACTTTTGTTTTCAGAGCTAATTCTGCAGGTCTGGAAGTTTACTTTGCTTCCAAGGAGATATGGGAGAGATATGGTCACTGTTCTACTGATCTGTATTCTGGCCTGTACTCTGGAAGGACCCCTGATCTATTGGTATTGCAAACACTATTTCTCCTCATGGTTTCTGCTCCCTCAAGATTAGAAATGATGTTGCTTGTCAGGGCCCTTATTCCCTTGTGACTAAAAATGCTCCTCTCCAACCTTGAACTGTGATCCATAAGTGAGTATACGTAATGGGGTTATCAGACATATCTACTCTGGTCCAGTTTAGTCCTATGTCTAGTGCTAGCACAGCGTTCCCTTGTAGTCTCTTTCTGACCAGTTGCCAGATAACCTTACCACCTCTGTCTTAAAGCTCCTGAAGTTCTTGCTGCTTTTCAGATACCACCTGGTCCCACGACTGGTTTTGTAGCTATGTGGGTCCTGGGTCAAGTCCCCTCCCAAGTCACAGATCTATCATTCTAACCTCCTAAGTCAGTGGTTCTCACACATTTTCAATGGTCTTAGGAACTGAGACGCTGCTCCTCTGTCTCCAGGAGGTCCACCCACATGCAGATATGCCCACATATGAGTATTAAAGGGCTGTGGCATTAGGAAGGTTCAGAACCACTGCCCAGAGTTGTCTTAGTCTGGAAAAATGTGTCTTACTAACCTTTTCTACACTGTGACTCTCCAGAATTAGATTTGGGATGATGTTTAAAATTATTTAGAGGAGAACACTGGGAGAACTCGGCTGAGTGCTTCCCTACTCTACCATCTTGGCTCTGTTTCTAGAAGCATTAGTTTAAAAAGAGAGTTAGCTTCCACCATTCCTCTCTTCTTTGACTATTCTAATATGTAGATCAGATCTCCCTCTCTCTGTGACTTTCCTTTTAATTTTTTTTTTTGCAATTTGGTATTCCTAAAAAAAAAAACAAACAACAAATCCAATTAGCTGTTTGTCTATTTTATTAATTTTTTCCTAAATTTTATTCTTTTCGTCTTTGATTTTCAGAATGTCTGTTTATGTTTACTTTTTCCCTCTAGAAATAAAATTTCATGTTTTTTTATAATTAAATTTATTAATCTTTCCTTTCTTTTATTGGTGAATGTGTGTAGAAAGAGAAATTTATCTTAAAGATTGTTGGGGCATGTCTCATTTTTTAAAAAGATTTTAATTAAAGAAATGATTTTTCCCCTGATTTTTCTTTTGACACTATTTCTTTAAGATTTTTTTTAAAGCTCATTTACTGATTGTCATTTTTATTGTGCTATGACCAGTATTTCCTGGATTCCATATTAGTGATTTTTTGCATTGGTTTCTGAGGTTATTGAGGCCTTGCACGGGGTAAGATTTTGCAGTTCTGCAGATTATGACTGAGAGATATTTATACACTTTTCTATTGTCATTCAGATGATGCCAGGGAGACTTGTCCTATTTAAGTTGTATAAAATTCTCAGGTCCTTAGGGTCTTTTTGTTATAGTGGTCTATCTCTGGAGTACCCCCTCTCCATCTCTTTCTTGACCCCTCCTTCTCTATTGGTTCTTCCCTTATCTCTCCCATCCTCATAGAGTCCTCTCCTCTCTCCATTTTTCCTTATTGAGTCTTCCTATAATGTGTAGGAGAAGGGTACACTCTTGCACTCTGGCAGAAATGGTGACTGCTAAATTTTCCCAGTGTCTAATAGAACAAGTGCTTTTCTGGGTAACCTAAATCAGGATCTTAAGGACTGGTTCCCTCTTTTACTTTGTGGTTCTTTGCCTGAGTGCAGTTGACCTAAGAGATCCAGAGATGTATGTTTCTGGTTTTGGAGACAAACTTGTGAGCTCCAGAAGTCTGGAGCTTCTGAGTCTCTCAGCAAATAGCATCTGTACTGCTTGAGGTGCCCCTTCAGCTACTATAGTAATTCTTGGAGGAGAAGATGAGCATAACCAGGAGGTCGAACAAAGCCTCTGGCCTGGTCTTGACAGAAGACATGGATTTTGAAAGGGTTGTTTAAAACAGTGGTGTCAAACTCAAATAGAAATGATTCATGTGGACCACATATTGATTGAGAAAAGCACAAATCAAGATTATCTATGTGGTAATGAATTTTTATTTTATTTATTCATTTATTTATTTATTTATTTATTCATTCATTCATTCATTTATTTATTTATTTATTTTGTTAAACGTTTTCCAATTGCATTTTCATCTAGTTCAGAGTGCACTCAGGAGTTTTTCAGACACATGCAACTGCTCCTGACAAGCTAGCTTGACGGCCCACAGGTAGTAAGGACTAGAGAAAGAGAGCTTGAATTGCATGCAAGATACACCTATCTAGAATTAATAGACCCCGGAGACCTTTTGACTATATTAACCACCAGTCAATTAGATAACTAAAAAAAAATAGGAGATGGTAGAATTCCTATGATGTCATGAGTTACATCTATTTGCCCTTTCTACTTATATTTCTCTGGGATAAAAGGCCTAGCCTAACATGCCTATATCACCTGAGAAGGAAATCATTGTTAAATTTCAATTTGAGCTGGAGGTGAAGAGTAGAAAGTAGGGACTGGATTGGGAGTGTGAAAACTTGGATTTGAATTCTGGCTCTGTATCACCTTAGAAGCCACTTCACCATTAGTGGTCTGGGTTCTCCTTCCATTTCAGTGCTTATGGTCCTATGATTAATAACTAATTTTCAAAGTCTCTGTGTTGACCTTCTACAATTGTAAATATGAGGAATCCCCAAAATATTTTTTTACAGTTCTCTGTTTTAGCTCCAAGACCAACTTTACCTGTTGGCTTCTGAAGCTTACTTGGACACAGCATCAAGGATGCCATATAGAGGGGTGGCTAGGTGGCACAGTGAGTAGAACACCGGCCCTGGAGTCAGGAGGACCTGAGTTCAAATCTGGCCTCAGATACTTGACACACTTACTAGCCGTGTGACTTTGGGCAAGTTACTTAACTCCATTTGCCCTCCAAAAAACAAAACAAAACAAAAAAAGATGCCATATAGAGCAGAATAATTATTCCCATTTCCATTGCATCTGAGATTACAGAAAGTGAAAACCAGAAGGAATCTTAGCGATCAACTTAAGCTTGAGCTTCCAACTTTACTAAGACTTTGGGGATGTGTTGCATTAAGCTTTTTTGTAACTCATTTCCCCTCAGTTATTGCTAAAGCAGGCATTCCTATGGGTGAAGCAAAATCATGGCAAGAAAGAATGAAAAAAAAAACCAGGCAGACGATAAATGAGCCAAGTTTTGGAAATAAGCACAGAAGTATCACTCTTTTTGACAGGATGTAATTGTAAGAACCTGAAGCTCCAAGGGTCTCTGTAAAAAAGCCATTATTAAATCCTTCGTGTTCAAAAGGAACTATTTAAGAGTTCATCGACAAGTCTCATCTCCTTAATTATCATCCATATGGTCCTCAAAATGAGAAAGAAGAAATGGGTCTAAAGCACCTTGAGAAGAGCGTCTGAGAAGTTGGAATTGTGACCAATTAACTCTTCCTTTAATGGAAGATGCTAATGGAACTACATTTAAATGCAATGACAACAACCAAACAAACTTCATGATTTAATGTGATGTTTTCATGGCAATAAAATAGGAACCTCTTCGTTAAGCATCAAAATACTTTGCTTTTTAACATTAACAACTTTCCTGTCAGGCAGAAAGAATAGTCTTTTCCTCTTGGAGGGAAAAGTGAAAGAGAGAAAGGGAGAGAGAGAGAGAGAGAGAGAGAGAGAGAGAGAGAGAGAGAGAGAGAGACAGAGACAGAAACAGACAGAAACAGACAGAGACAGAGACAGAGAGACAGAGAGAGACAGAGACAGAGAGACAGAGAGAGACAGAGACAGAGAGACAGAAAGAGAGACAGAGAGACAGAGACAGAGACAGAGACAGAGAGACAGAGACAGAGACAGAGAGTTTTAGGAAAATGCTTAACAATACATTCAAAGACATTGCCTTTATTGAGCGGGACTGTGATAGTCAACATGCCTCATTTTCAAGTCACCTCTCTGACTCTCAGAGCTCATATATAAAAAGGAGCCTTTGGTACTTGCACTCTTTATTGAGCGATATAAGGAAAGCACAGAGCCGTGGCAGAGGACAGTGCATTAGTATATTAGGAGACAGGAATTCAAACCCTATTTCTGCAACTTACTATCCGTGTGACCTTGGACAACTCCCAGGTTGTCTGGGTTTCACTTTCCTTATCTGATAAATGGAGATGGGATGAGGGAACATGACAGTGCTGAACTAGATGATCCTTAAGGTCCTTTGCAGCTCTAATATTCTATAAAACTTTAATTATTATAGAAATGTGAGTAATTATTCTCCTTTATGCAGCACCTTTGTTACCTTGACCAAGTAGGTACAACCATTGCTTTATAAATCAGTCCTTATGAGTTAGTCTTTGATATTTCCAATTTTCCCTCATCCCTCTAGAAGTGAACCTCTCCTTCCTTTGCTTTGGGTGTTCAGGGCATTTTTCTTTGTCTCTTCTGGTTTCAAAAATTTGCCCTCAGGACGATCTGAGTTCAATCTTTGATCTTAAGTATTATGAGTTTAGCCTAGGGGTTACTTGTCCCTGGGGTATTTCAATTTAAGTTTCGTTTTTTTTAATATTGACTGGAATATTCTCTCATTTTTAGTTTCTTTCATCTGAAATATAGGGATAATAATACCTAACCTGTTCATGTTATAATTTTGGTTTATGGATTAAATGAGATAATGTATATGTAGACACTTCACAAACAGAAAAGTTCAATATAAATTTAAATTATTATTCCTATTATTATTATCACCCTGCCTTACTTCTGTGAATGATGGTCCAATTGTTTCCTGGAAGTGATTTAGAGTCTTTAGCCTTTATTGTGATGTGACATTATCTTCACTATTGTCAATGAAAATTGCTGAAAATCAGCAAAACGTATTTTTTTATTATTTTCTCAGAAAAAAGTATTGCTTTCCATGCATGTTACACTTTGCATAGACAATGCTGAATTGTTACGACTATTAAGATCATTACTACAAATTTGAAACCTGTGAGTAAAACTATGGATATGATCACCTTATCCAGGTACTTGGGACTACTTTAGTTATTATGTGATCAATGTCTCGTCTCTTCCTAGAAGGCCTGGGAGGTTGATGGAATTGAAGTCACAATTGAACTCCATTTCCCAGTGATGGGAGGCAGCTAATGATAAAGTATTATCTCTCTGGATCCCCCTGTGTTATTGATAAGGTAGATCCATTAGCACATACAGGAAAGTGAATTTTGAGTGGTGATGGATAAATTTGTGTCATTAGCAATTGGGTTGTCTATTAGCCCTCTGATTTTTGCCACATTCTCCTGTGATACAGTGTTTATCTCTGGGAGTGAGGTGGGAGGGGGAATTTTGTCGTAGTTTTATTACACTATTTTTCTAATGAGTAATAAGGAAAGTAACCTCAATGACTTTATCTAATAAAATTTTAAAGTCACTCTAGCTAACATGGAAATTGAGGTTAGAAGGGTTTTCATCAGGGTTCCCTTTACTGTCCCACTGAGGGATCAGAGACCATGGCATCTCCTGTGAAAAGGTAAACTTTTTGGAATTATGACTTAAAAGGATCCTCTTTTAACACTCTCTTTTGAGAGGAAGCCAGTGAAATTATAGGATGGCATTAAAAAAGGTAGTTCGGATCTAAGTGAGGGCCTCTGTCTTGAGAAGTCCCAGAGTGAAAGACACATTAAGTTTGTCACTAACTTTATCACCTCAGACAAGTCATGTCATCCCTGTGGGTCTCAATTTCTTTATCTGTAAGATGAAGGATTTAGATATTAGATGGTTGCTTAAGTTCCTTTAAAGACTGAGATTGGTAATTTTGAGTCAGAAGTCAAGCTATTCATTCATTCGCTGAAGGAGACCAAGGTAGGAGGAGAACAGAAGCTATTAGAGCCACTGAAACAAAGAGAGGAGATACAGTCCAGATAGAGGCAATGATCAACAATCTCATTTTCCTCTCCAGTCCATCCTTCACATTGCTATTAAAACACCTGTAGCTTGGAGTAGGAGGAAACGGGACACGAATATAGTGGGGAAATTTTGGGATGTAAGTAGGAGGTATAAATTTGAGTCATTTGTGCATCATGGAGGTAAAAGTTCAAGCTATGGGAGTGGATTGTAGAGAGCATAGCAATAATCTCAGAGGGTGTAGAAAGGTTAAGTGACTGAATCTTGAGGGAACATCTATCTTTAGGGAGCAAGAGGAGTAGAATGTAGAATGTAGTAGAATTTCAGCAAGTGAAACAGGAATGGTGAGAAAGATAGGAGTACTACAAGAATGCAAGATCATAGAAACCAAAGGAGAATGAATGAATGAAGAAGCCTGTGTTAAGCACTTACTGTATGCAAGGCATTAAGTACAGGAGATTATAATGAAAGCAAAAAACAAAACAAAACACAAAAAACTGCAAGAATAAGGATATGGTCAACAATGTCAGATACCAGAGAAAGGTTAAGGAGGATGTGAACTGAGAAAAGGACATTGAATTTTGAAATAATTAATTCTTGATTGTTTTGGTAGAGTGTGTGAATGCATAGTTCTGTGGTGGGGGAAGGGTGAGCCCCAGATTAGAGGCAACTGATAAGAAATGATATTGAGAAAAGTCAAATCACTGAATTTAGACTGCTAATCTTTCAAGAAGTTGATGGTGAAGAGAAAAAGAAAGAAAGGAATGACAGTAACTTGAGAAGGTAGCAGGACTGTGGGAAAGACTGCCTTAGTATATGGGTGAACTGAAGATGTTTGTCAGTAAAGGAGTCAGGGCCTTTGGAAAAGGTGAAATACACAAATTAAAAGAGGGGATGATTGAATAAATTCTCAGAGCAAGCAAGAGGGGATGGAAGGAAGAGCATTGAATAGAAAAGTTTGTAATGGAGAGGAAGAGAAACATCTTTTCCTCTGAGATGAGAGGGAAGGGAAAAGATTCAAAGAAAGGTGTGGAATGAAGATGGGAGAATTGGAATGTTTCTCAATCAATCAAGAGGTGAGGCCAACTAAAAGTTGAGTGTCGCAATATAATTGGGGTATGACCAGATAGTTGAAGAGGTTCAAAATGTATTCAGAAACCACCAAGAGCTTGAATAAATAGATTAGCAAGCAATCAGGAAGAAAGACTCTAGAGAGTTTAAAGATCATGAGTTTGTAATGGCTAATCAGTACAACTCTATTTCTTTCTACGACAATTTGACTGGAGGAAAGAGGTTAGTGAGATCGCCCAGGGCTGGGAGTTGGGTAAACTGGAGTGGCAGAAGCCCAAAGAGTAAGAGAATTTAGTATGGTAGGTATGATGTTATTGAAATGCTTGATCATGGAGTCTAAACCTCTTAGGGAGGCAAGTGATTAAAAAAAAAGAAGGGGAGATGACTGGGGAAATAGGGAGGAGTTCCTGGGATCATAGATTTTTAGAGCTGGAAGGGACACCTGATTGGACATCTAGTTTAACCTACTCAATTTGAAGTGTGGAAACTCAGGCTCAGAGGAGGGGAAGCTAATTGCCTAAGGCTGCATAGGCAGTTAATGGGTGTCACTCTCTAAACCTGTGTTCCATAATACAAATTTCATTGCTCATTCCCTACCAGGGGTGGGGAACCTGTAGCCTCATGGCCACATGTGTCTGTCTAGGTCCTTAAATGCAGCTCTTTGACTGAATTCAAACCTCACTGAGCAAATCCCCTTAAAAAAAGAATTTGTTCTATAAAATTTGGACTTAGTCAAAAAGCCACACCCAAGGACCTAGAAGGCCTCAACGCCACCTGTTCCTCACCCCTTGCTCTTCCCTGTTGGCTGATGGGAGATAGGAGTGGTTGATCTTAGTATAGATAGAGCAGGTGACTGGCCATCTCTGTAGTGGGATTATAAGGGCAACAGTAAGGCACAGATGCTCTTTTATTAAATATCATCCACCTATTAGTCTGGGGCGCTCAAATGTGACCCTAAGTAGTAGTAAAATAAAGGAAGAATCACCATATCACATGTGAGCCTGACCTATTTCTGAATTATCTCATCCTAGGATCACAAATATAGCACTAAAAGGGACCTCAGAAATCATCTCATCCTGCGCCTTCATTATACAGATGAGGAAACTTCTACTATGGGGGAAGAGGACATGATTCCTGGGGGAAGGAAAGAAATACACCACAATTGTCTCCTGGGTCTGTATTCCAATGGCTTAGAGCATCGTGGGAACACAAGGAAAAATTCCTGTATAAACTCAACTTCCTTTGTTATGATGCAGCTGTACTCATGTAACCGTTAACTGAAGAGCTAAAAAAGACCTCAGAGGCCATCTAGTCCAATTCATTTTACAGATAAGGAAATGTAGATGGCTTGTCCAATGCCCCATAAATAGTAAGCATCAGAGGCTGGATATGATCCTCTCTCTATTAATAACCAGTTTTTTTCCAGTCTCCCTTCTTGTCCCAACTCTAATAAATGAATGTTCTTTTAGAATATTTATAACTACATTAGAACCAAGTAAACAATATATTTAAGTGTACTGGCACCTCTGATTCTTCTCATGTGCCCAAAGGACTCTTCCAGGAAGACTTCTCTTGTCAGTATTCTCCTCTGTAATCTCAGAGGAGTTTTGCCTCTCCTAATCCATTAAATATTCAATAAGTATTTGTGAAAATGAACATTTTATTATATGTTGCTTTATTATTTCTTTTGCAGGCATTTCATGTGACTGTATGTATTAATAATCCAGATGAAAGGTTGTCGAATCTCCCATCCCCTAAATCTCTTATCTCTCCTGAAGTTCGCTGACATAGTATTCTCTCTACATTTGCTTTCTAAATTAATCTCTTCCTCCTCTCCAGCCTAAAACTCCAGAAAACCAGTCACTAAATCAAGAGGCATTTATTAAGCATTTACAATGTGCCAGGTACTGTCAGATACAAATACTAGTAATGAAACAAGGAGCTCACATTCTAAGAAGGGTCCACTCTGGCCTATTTTAGAACCAAAAAATTACATCTTGTATTTTTTATCAGAGCCTCTCAATATCTGGTCTGAAAGTATCCAGTTGTGAGTTTCTATTTCTTGGAGCGATGATGGAATAACTTTATACCAAAGCCTATAGCTTTTATAACAGTAATAATATTTCACACAAATCTTTATATTATATGACACTTTTTAAAACTGTACCTGTGATTTCAATGGCATAGGAACTCTTAGTCAGTTGATTTCAGTGTAGACAAATAATTGCTCTACAGTTTATAATATGAGTATTGCTTAGAACACCAAGGAGTTAAATGACTTGTCCAGACTTACACAGTCCATATACATGTCAGAGACAAGACTTGAACCCAGTTCTTCCTAATTCTGAGACCTGCTTTCTATTCACTGTGCCATGCTTCCTCTCTAATACTTTATAGTTGCTGGGCTTAGCTCAGAGTTTCAGGAATATAATCCAGTAAAGTGGAACAGTATTGGGGAAATGATAGAAGAGTTCTTGGAATATGTCTTCTGGACCCAGTGTAGGATTTTCTTGACCCAACTGGAGCTGGAGTCATTGAGCAGTCAGAGACAGAACCATGGTCTTGAGGAGCCAACCCAAGCCTTATCTTTCACTGGTCCTGTGAGTTATGTAGACTGTGTAGGTCCAAGAAGGAGGGTTACCCGATAGTCTAGCACCCCTAAAATCATTCCCTACATGGAACTACCTGAAGCCTATGATAGTGCTATATATCTGAACAAGTATATGGATCCTGGACAGAATTTTGAAGAAATTTTACTAGAACCTTCCTTTTCTCTCACACTCCCACACCTCCCAACACACACTAATTCATTAATGATTATTCTTTGGTTTCTATCTTTTAACTAGTTTTAAAATCATCAAACTGTTGTTTTGCATACATTTCTCCATATTGTCCACAAAGACATGAGAGATTTTGCCAAATGCTATAATGCAATTATTTTATTCTATTTAAAGCATTCCAATGATTTACTAGCCCCATTACCTAATTAATAAGGAATACTAATTTTACCTACATAGGTATTCTTCACTTTATTCACATGACCATCCTACTACTGATCATCATTACTACTTGGTAATGGAGGTAGATATAGTGAAGACAGCAAGGTGGAATGAGGGACTGGAAATAGTGCCTTTTCTGAAACAATTCTATGTCATATTGAAATCATAGACTCTCAGAGTTTGAAGGAACCTTATGAATTACTGAGTCAACCTCTTACCCGGTATAGTAGCATCCGTGACAGAAGTTGGACCATCCCAGACTTGATAGACTCTCTTCCCATAGAAGAATTTGAGGCTATTGCACTAGCTCCTAAAAGGCCTTCCAAATCACCTCCCCATTTTGACCAGCCTTCTTCTTTATATATCAGTCTAGTCAATTATTTCTAGGTACAAAATCATTCCATGATTTTATGTGGCTTTACTGGGAAAGTTCAAGTTATTTTGCCTGGCATTCCAGATGTTACATAATTTGGTACCACTAGCTTTGTGTCCTGATATCTTAGAACTATTTCTTCCCACACTCTAATCTATGTTCTAATCAAACTGGATTATTCACCATTTCCTCTCAGTACTCCACTTTCCCACTTCTGGGTCTTTGTTTGCTCTGTACTTCATGCTACAAATGTTCTCACCTCACCCGATTGTTGAATTCTCAGCCATCTTTGAAAGTGCAATTCAAATACCCACTTGGTATTTGGAGGTCTTCTCTCAGTCTCTTTGTTGTTGGTTTTTATAGTTCCTTTGTCTGATTTTCTGTAGCACATTTGCACCATTTTAATTCACAGTAGCAAATGCTGTAGTATTTGTATCATATTTCCTAACTCTGTTAAGCTCTAAGAGGTGCATAAGTTAGGAAGACTTGTGTTCACATCCTGCTTTCAAGTCCATACTTATGCATGACCATATCATTTAATCTCTCAGTGTCCAAGGAAATTTATTAAGACTGTAAGTTACAGATGAAGTTTCCCATTTCTGTCAATGGATGGCATTTCTGTACTGGTGTTCCATACATACCCTGATAAACCACTGGTCCAAACCCCAAACAGATTCCAACTATAAGATCTATGAAAGCAGAGTTGATTAAAAATATGTTCAAATCCATGACATCTGGCACAATGATAGTATTTGTTCTAGAAGTGTTTGTTAGATTGAATATAATTAGACAAAAACTATTTAATTCTTTCTTATAAAGATGAAATGCTAAGATGTCTACCTCATCTGGAGAGAGGGAAAAGATACTGATATCTACCCTATAAATAGGACCAATCCAGTATTAATAGAAAAAGGTAAGGATGATGATGCTGTATCCTAAGAATAATTCAAGGATCAAAACTTGTCATCAGTTTAGTTATGTTAAAGCTTCATCTTGCCTTTATACACGTGTTTGAATAAATTCTTGCAAACATATCTAAGGTTCTCATTAAGAGAATCTTTTTTTTAAAGTACGTGCTTTAATAGCTAGGCATTCATCCAGAACCCTTAACTCCCACATCCTTTAAAGCTCGCCAACTTTTAAGTTTAATTAATCACTTAAAACAATTGTGAAATGCTGTCAACATGACACATTTAGTATTATTTATAACCCCGATCAGGAGAGGGCCTGGATACTCTACAAAAAGACCCACATGAACACCATGGGAGCCAGGGGACTAACTGATGTGGTGGAGAATGAGAGGTAGACAGAAGGGCTGGAAATATTATTCCTAGTGCTCTTTCAGAAATGATGCTATCTCATGTCAAAATCATAGAATTTCAGAACTAAGGGGGACGTTAGTCACTTTGTTCAGCCTTCTACTTTCTATAATAGCATCTCTGATAGATGTTATAACATTGTAGACTTGATAGAACACCTCCCCATGGAGTTGGTTTGTAAGATAGCTGAGGATAAAGAAAAGTTATGGCATGTATAATGGAAAGTGATGTATTCAGGAATATGAATCGAAATCCTGGCTCTCTGCTATTTACAATTTGTGTGACCTTGGCAAGTCACCTCTCCTAACCTCAATTTCCTCAGCTGTAAAAAATGAAGGGGGTTAGAGTAGGTAACTATAAGGCCTCTTCTATCTCTAAATATATGATTTTAAATACTTTTAGACTTGAACTGTCTTTGGTAATTTGGTAATTTGTTACTTATTACATATACAACTTCAGAGAAATCACTTTCTTCCTCCCTCCCTCTTCATCTGCAAAAAGAGAAGTTTGGAATAAATGATCAGTTAGATACCAGCCATCTCTTAAGTTCTCTTGTAGGATATCTCAACTAGATTCTATGGTCACTTCCTTTGATTTTATAATTTTTAAACAATATAGCCTTGTGTAGAAGAAAAAAATCCAAATGTTTTTCACTTGACTAACTTTTGGCAATGGTGTCATTAGCTTTCCTTCATTTAATTTTGGGCTATGTTTCTGGATGGATGGATAGAAGGATGGATGGATGGATGCATGGATGGATGGATGGGTGGGTTGGTGGAGCTGAATTATTTAAAGATACAAAGATTGTGCTAGTAGGTAGTTTTGAGGGAATAAGACCCTTCATTATAAGATCAGAGAAAGACCAAACTGAGACCAAACTGAACTCCCTGTCCACAGGAAGAAGTAAACAGCAATGATGTCTTTCTGAGGCAAAATTGGAAAATGGGCAAGATTCTGTTTCCCATGTTTCCCATTTCTGTGTCCTCCTTTTCCCCCTTATCAGGACCTTTATGTACATTCTCGCTCTACATACTGCCTCTACATAAGGCACCCTTATGTACATTCTCTTCCTTAGTATCAAAACTTGCCCCCAGAAAACCTCTCATGAGAATATTGTGTCTGATTTTGTCAGCATGGGAAGCCACTATTGTGAGGTTTCCCTCTACCAACAGAAATTATAGTTGATATGATTTAGTATATAAGTCATAGGTAATAACCTAAGGCATATGGGATGGAGTAACTTGCTCACACAGTTAATAAGTATGAGAGGCTTAATTTCTAGCCCAGAGTTTAATCCTTTTGTCTAGGCTCCCTCTACAAACTCATTTATAGTAAGGTATAAATAACTGATGAGACTGAATGTTACCTCACTAAAGAGATCTGCATTTTATCAAGGAAGAAAAATCCATGTTTAGCTAAAGACTAAAGATTTAAGCTCCAATTATGGAATTTCTGGGCAGCAGCCAGAATGTTGTAGTGTATTAGAACAAACAACAGTTGTATAGTCAGAGAGCCTAGGCTGACCTTTGAGCAAGTCTCCTTGAGGCTTCATTTTCCTCACATGAAATGAGAAGATTGTACTAGACTCAACAACAAGAGATTCAATCCCACAAGCAGTTATTAACTATCTACCATGTACAAGGTGCGATAGAAGGTTGGTTGTTGTCCTTTGTTCTTGTACAGTGTGTCTTACTGGTTGATCAGACCTATACAAGCTCAGAAGGCTGTGCCCCCAGGTTGGGCACAAATAGTCTGTTCTGGAAATCTGGAGCAGAGATTTCTCTAAATTTGTACATCTCACATTTCTTTTGAGCTACTGAAATTCTTATTTGCTCATAGAGCATGGTGCCTTCTTTGATGCCTGCAAACCATACTGGCCAGTCCTTTACCAGTGTTTCCAGTGTCTCACAACTGATTCCAGAGTTCTTCAGAGAGATCTTGAGATTGTCCTTGTATTGATTCTTCTGACCTCCATGTAAATGCTTACCTTGTGTGAATTCTCTGTAAAATAGCCTTCTAGGCGAATTTAATTTTGGCTTTTGACAACATGACCAGTCCATTGGAGTTGTGCTATCCATAGTATTTTGGCCTCAGTGTCTGGTTCCTTATCTTGCTTAGTGATCTTTTAAAAGCATAAATCCATTTAGTTCAAAATCCTAAGATCTATGAGTAATTTTACCTCTTGGGTTCTCAGTTTCCTCCTCGATAAATTTATGGGCTTGGACTGCATGATTTTTAATGTTCATTCTAGATACAATCCAATGTGGAGGATTTTTTTTTGACAAGTGATACTTCATGACAACCTTGAATTAACAGCATAAGGGCAACTACTTTCTTATAAGGCTGATTAGTGTTAACATATACCCACTTTTGCCCTGTATTTCAAAAGTTTTTTAGATAAGCAATGGTCCAGCCTTGATTTGGTTCAGTAGCATGTGGAAGTATTTGTTGAACTTAGCTCCTGAGCTTGAGGACAAAGGGATATTAGTGAATTTCACTTCTTAGCCAGTCAGATCTCTTTGGATTCCATTATTCAGCTTGTTTCCTAAAGTTGTATTAGAATAAAATCTTGGGGGGCGGATCCAAGATGTTGGGATAGAAGCAGCAAGTTTCTGCAGCTCCCACACAGCCACCCTAAATACTCATAAAATATGACCCCAAACAAATTCTAGGGCTCTTGAACTCACAAAAATACAGAAAACATATCTCTCGCTGAAGGCAGCTTGGCAGGAGGGGCTCATCAAGCAGCCTGGCAGGCCAGTAGCCAAGACCAGCAAAGCCTGAAAATGAAACGCGGCCAGGTCCCAGGGCGGGTGGGAGGAGCCGACTCTCCCAAGTCACAGCGTGAGTCTACTTCAGAGAAGATCTACTGCACCTGGAGGAATCTTCACTTTTAGCAAGCCAGGATTAGAGAAGGTCAGTGAAAGTGAAACTTTGAAACTTAATTTGGGAGAGGAAAAGCAGTTCGGCCAATCTGCCCCCAGGGCAAGGAAGCAGTGGGGGAAGGGCAGGAACTGCTGTAACTGGTGGCTGCCCCCACTGGGCTGCTTTAGAGACCCTGGCCTGCGGACCCTGCAGGGGGGCTGAGTCGATTGATCAGGGCCAAGTACTCTTGGGTTGAGCGGTCTGGATCCAGATTGTGGTCTTGGGTGGTGGTCCTGGGGTACACTCTCAGGAAGCCAAAGCTGGGGGGCTGCAACACCCCCCTAATAACTCCGTCAGCTGGGAAAACCCCACAGATTTGGAACAGAGCTTTCTCCCCTGGAAGCAGCGTTCCACAAAGTTTAAAAAAAAACAACAAAAAACCCCCAACCAATTAATTGACTGGCCAGCATGAGGAAAAGGAAGCAAAATAAGAACAGCAATAAAACTCTAGAATCCTTTTTTGTAGACAAAAAGGATCAAAGCATGTAAAGGGAGGAAGACAACACAGTCAGAACTCCCACACCAAATGCTTCAAAGACACTTAAAGAATTCCTAGAAGTGATAGATCAGCTGAAAAAGGACTTTGAAAAATAAATAAGAGGAGTGGATGAAAAATTGGGAAGAGAAATGAGAATGATGTGAGAAAATCATGAAAAGAGAGTCAACAACCTGAC
>CM053595.1:172366486-172387468 GCA_028646575.1 Pseudocheirus occidentalis
AGGAGGAGGGGGTAGATTCCAGACTGAGAAGCTTTTCACTAGTTATTAAAATATTTTTTTAAAGTTCTTCACCTCCAAGTTAAGAACTCTTGATCTAGCCCAACTCACTTTTATAAAGGGAAAAGCTGAGGTATAAAGAGGGTACCTCTGAAGCTTTTGCTTTGACACTCCACATTCAATGCCCTTGTCACTAACTATTCAGCTGAGGAGGTAAAGAAAAGAAGCAGAAAAATTATATTTGGTAGGCAAAAGGGGACCAATAATACAATTCAGTTGATTTAGAACTTACTAAATGGACAAGTGGAAGGCATAGTTATTAATAATGATTCACCATGAAAGAAGGGAGTTTTTGCTTAACATTATATTGTTTATTATTTTTGTCAATGACTTGAAAAAAGCTTGGTTGACTTGCATATCAAATTTGCAAATCCTATGAGATGGTAGTAGCTAACACACTGAAGGATAGCCATCAGTATTCAGAAATTATCTAAACAGGCTAGAACATTGTACTGAATGAGCTAAGATGGCATTTATTAGCAATGTAATACTTGGATTCATGAAGTGAACTTTACAAGTACAAAATGGGAGACAGCCCTTGACAGCAGCTTTTCTGAAAATGATCTGAGGGCCTTGGTTCACTACAAACTTGCTATGAGTCAGCAGTGTGAGATGGTAGCCAAGAAAAGCAAATGCAATCATCATCTGCTTGGAGAGGCATTGTGTCTAGCACTAGGGAACTCCTGGTGTGTGGTAATCAGTTTGAGGCACTGTATTTTAGGAAGGACATTGATAAACTGTACAACCACAGGAAGGTGATCAGGGCAGTAAAGGATCTTAAGTTCATGCCATCTGAGGGTTAGCTGAAGGAATTGGAGATGCTTAGTGAATCAAGGAAATTTTATGAAGGACATGATAAATGTCTCCAAGAATACAGAAGTCTGTCAGGTAGAAGAGGTCATAGAGGTGTTCTGTGTGGTCCCAGAAGCAGAGCTAGGAATAATGGATAGAAGTTACAGAAGTAAGGAAAAATCTTCTGAAAGTTAGAGATGTTGAGCAAATGCAGAATTACTAATTGTCTGACACGCTATGGTACAAGGAGATTCCTATTTAGATAAGAGTTGGACTAGAGAGCCTCTGTGGTCCCTTCTATCTCTGAGACACTGTAATTTTCTAGCCTGGAGAAGTAGAAATATGAAGTCAACTAGCATTTGGTAGGTGCCTGCTATGTGTTAGGCATTGTGCTAAACACTTAGGATACAAAAAAAGGCAAAAAATAATCCCTGCTATCAAGGACCTCACAATCTAACGGGTGAGACAGCATGCAAACAACTACATACAAAGGTAACCCTTGTCCCAAAGCCCATTGAGAAACAAGAGATTCTCTCCTCTTTGGTGGGGATGAATGCCCTGCCTTGTGTGAGGAGGTCCCTTCACTACCTTTCAGGACTCTTCAAGCATGTCAAGATGCTTCTGGTTTTCAGCTTTGAGAGGGGAGAGTTTGCTAAAGGAAAAGACTCTAGAAAGACATAAGAGGAGCTGGAAATCTCAACCAGGTCCCTGTCCCCAGTTAGAGACTGCAAAGAGTTTTCCCTTGGGTGAAATCCATTACTCTCGCTTGCTTGAGCAGAGTTATCTCATTCCTGATGGAAGAGCTCCTTCACTCTGTATTGTCTGGTATTTATTCCCCTATGTATACCTCCTATTATTTGTTTGGCTGCTGTTTGTATAAATGGGTTTCTTTGCTCTTTGCTACATGTATTCATTTTAGAACTAGTATCTCATGGGAAATGGGTTGAGCATTGGATATAGAGCTTGGAGTTTCCCATTTCCGCAATAAAAGCAAAGCAATTTGAAGTTAGATTGAACTCAATCATACCTCCTAGACCAGGGATGGGGAACCTGTGGCTTCAAGGCCTGATGTGGCCCTCTGCATCCACAAGTACAACCTTTTAACTGAATCCAAATTCACTGGAGGGATTTTTTTCGTGAAGTTTGGATTTGGTCAAAGGTCGGCACTTGAGGACCTTGAGGGCTACATGTGGCCTCAAGGCTGCAGGTTCTCCACCCCGTCCTAGACTAACAATATTTAGATGTACTTGTATCCTGGTCCTCCCCTTTGTCTAAGGAGATCAGAGTGGCTTCTGGCCCCAACTTCCTGCTTCCCTTCCTGGAAGGAATCAAACTCCCTCTTGGAGAAGGGTAGGGGAAAAAGAGGCTAGAAATGTGTATTCTGCTTCCCTTTGAGCCATACAAAGACAGGCTTCATAATAATGTGGGCCTCCCTACTAATAAGGCCTCTCACTCCTCACATAAACAAGATATACAAAGGATAAATTAGGGGTAGTCTCAGAGGGAGAACACTAAGATCAAAGAGGAGAGGGAAGGGCTCCTTTATAGAAGGTGAGGGTTTAGCTGAGAGAAGAAAGAAGCCAGGAGGTGAGGAGGAGGGACAGAATCCCAGGCCTGGGGAAATGACAGTGAAAATACTCTGAGGCTGGAGATAAGAGTGTCATGTTAGAAGGGGGCCAGTGTCACGGAACTGTGGAAGATGTGGGGGATGGGAAAGTGAAGTAAGGTGTAAGGAGACTGGAAAGGGTTATGGCTTTTAAAAGCCAAACAGATTTTTTTGTTATTTCATTCTTTTAGCAATAGGGAGCCTCTTGAGGTTGATTGAATAAGTAGATAAATGGTTAGCTTTGTTCTTTAGGATGCTCAATTTGACAACTCGGTGGAGAAGAAAGATTAAAATGGGGAGGCACTTGAGGCAGGGAAACCAACTGGCAGACTGTTGCAATAGTCCAGGTGTGAGGAGATAAGGTGGTGGCAGAGCCAGAGAAAAAAATGTTAGTGTTAGTATAATGATTTAGGAAGGTAACTCTAGGCTATAATGATCATTTTTTTATACAACTTTACAATTTACAAAGTGCTTTCATACTGTTATTGATCCCCATAAGAGCCTTGATAGAGTATTTTATGAGTGGGGAAACTGAGGCTTGGAGTGGCCTAAATTACCCAGCTAATAAGACTAATCTCCAAACCAGAGAGTTTTGTTGTTTTTTTTTAGAGAGTTTTCTAGTGTCCCATGTTGACTTTCATACACTTGAGAAAGATATATTGTCAGATCAGCCTGGAGAAACTGGAGGGTTTTGATGGATTACTCAGGACTAGGACCCACAGATATAGGAAGAAGCTGAGGAAATAAAAATTAAAAAAAAAAAACAACCTCATTCTGTATAGGACAGTGGTTCTTAACCTTCCTATTGTGGCAACTCTTTAATACTCATATATGCGTGTATCTGTATGTGGGCAGACCTGCCTGGAGAAGGATAGAGGAGCAGTGTTTTCTAAGACCATCAGAAATACGTGTTTTCCAATGGTCTTAGGCAACCCTGTCCGACACCCAAAGGGGTCGCAACCCACAGGTTGAGAACTGCTCATGTGTACCCTATAAATATCATAGAACCATGAGAGTCAGGATTAGAAGGGACCTTGGATATCGTCCATTTCCTTATCTTAAAAATGGAAATAATACCAGGAATTCCTTCCTTATAGTTATACACATAAAATGAGAGAGTTTTATTATTACATCCAATCCCCTCTTTTACAGAGGAGTCTTAGGTTCAGATATACTAAACAAACTTTTCAAGGTCAAAAAGATGATTAATGCAGTTTTAAAGAGATTTAATTTTAAATCTGACCCAAAATCTTAATATAGTTGTTAAAAGGGAACTGGTAGACAAGTTTTTTCTTAAGAAAAATATATCTGGCTTACTTTTTTTTTTGAAGTTCATAATTTATTTAAAAGTCATTAATACTTCAAAAGATCTCATCAAAGATTAGATTAGAGATTTTTGCTTAAATTTGATTAAATAGGGGAGCATTTACGAAGCACCTACTATGTGTCAGGCCACTGTGCTAGATACTGGGGATACAAAAAGAAAATCAAAAACAGTCTCTGGCATTAAGGAACCTTAACGAACTTTCTAATGGGAGAAAACATATACAGACTACGGTTAGAAGAAGCAGGGTTCCACATTTGGCCTATTAAGGGGCAAGGAAGATCTTCAAATTCCCATTACCATTACGCATAGGTATACAAAGTGGATACAAGGGGATGGCACTGGTGGCTGAGATAATCAGACAAGGCCTCATGGATGCATTTGAGATGAGCTTAAAGGAAGCTAGGAATTCTAAGAGGTAGAGATAAGACTGAAAAACATTCCAGGCAGGGGGGATAGACTTGAAAAGGCACAGAGATGGTAGATAGAGGATTACATAGGATTTATGGCAAGTAGACCTCTGCGGCTAGATTATAAAGTACATAGAGATAAGCAACATGTAATAATGCAAGAAAGGTAGTATGGGATCCAAGTCATGAAGAGTCTTAAATGACAATGAACAAAGTTTCTGTTTGATCCTAGAGGTAACTGGATACCAAGAAGGTTGCATGGTCAAACTTGTATTTTAGAGAAATCACTTTGACAACCATGTGGAAAATGGATTGGGATGAGGAGAGACTTGAGGCAGGCAAGGTTATTGCAGTAGTCCAGGGGAGAGGTGATGAAAGCTTCAACTAGCAGGTGTCTGTGAGGAGGGAGAGTAGAGAACAGATGTCACAGATGTTTTGGAGGAAAAAATAAGCTCTAGCACCTAGCACAAGGATGAACAAGTAGTCATTTTCTAGAATTATTGTCTAAATTAAAAACAACAACTTTTTAATTTATTCTCCCTCATGTCTTGGGGATTTTGTGTTCCCTGGGACATGAAGGGGCAGGGAAAGAGAAAAGGCCCTCCTTCAGCTAATTTACAGTTCTGTAATCAATTGGAGGTGGAAAGGAGGAGGAAATTGGGAATTACTCCTTAACTAATCTATACATCATTAGCCAAGAGTTTCCTCTGTCCTGTTTGGGAAGCATAAATTCCATGATTAATGAAGTCATGTGCTATTCACTCTATCAAATTGCACTACAAATACATGCTCTATGAGTCAGGCGCCAGGAGTTCTTTTTCCAATCCTAAAGATGATTTTGCATTGAACTAACCATATCCTTTCATCGTGTCATCATGCATAATGTATAGGAGGCATATAGGAAAAAGAGTTCAGAGGACGGATTGGAATCCCAGCTCTGAGGTTTCCTAGCTCCATGACCATGGAGTCCTTTCACATATTCAAGGCTCTATTTCCTTATCTTAAAAATGGAAATAATACCAGGAATTCCTTCCTTATAGTTATACACATAAAATAAAAGAGTTTTATCTGGGACATCTGGGACATGGCAAGCCAAAGTGGGAAAAAAAAGCCAAATGGACATCAAAAAAAGTGGTAATTACATGTAGCTCCTCCCTTTTAAAGCCCCGTGTTTCAGAGTGGCATGTAAGTGGAGCAGCTAATGCTCAGACCCATTCTACTTGCCTATAGAAAGGGTAGCCATCCATGACCTTGCCCTTTGGGCACACTAGATGCCCAGTGTGGCTTTGTAGAGCTATGTTTTACCCTCATGATCTAGGAAATTATAGCTCTTTGTTTCAATTCCATTTTAAAGTAGCATTATAATAATGGCTTCCTTTTATAGCTTCTTCCCACCTTACAAATATGCTATTTCAAATATTTGTAAGCCAAATTGTTTAGGCCAGGAACTATATATTTTTATAGAAACTATTATATGCATGTTAATAAGTTCCAAGTCTAGACTACAAATTTCAGTGAGCCTTCTCCCTCTATACTGCAAAGTTTTGAGAAGCACCATGTCATAGCAGCTAGTCTCAGACTCCTGTTCTAGTTAGGGATGTGCTGATTATTTTCTTAAAGTCTAGACAATTAACAACACAATCAATCAAACCCTAATTTGTAGCACTTTCCAGTTTTCAAAGTGTAAATGCTAATGGCTCTTACAAGCAGGTATGAATTGACTTCAGCACACCCAGTCCCAATGCATATACTAACCATGAACAAAGCACTTATTCTCTTAAAGTCCCAGGCAACTCTCTATGGCTCTAAGTTATATATGTTGCAAGTATGCATGACACAGATAAGCAGACATACAGAAACAGAGAGAGGAGAGAGAGAAAATAAGTTGAAATCATGAGTCTTCACCTTTAAAAAATTATTCCATTCCCTACCTTCATATGATTGTTGTAAGGAAAGTATCCATTACGTAATACAGTGGCTGGCACAGAGTAGGTTGCATTGATCTGAATAGCTATGATTTTGTCTAAATTGGTATTTGCTCTACAGATGCAAATTGCAATCATTCCATTCTACTTTAGTATTGTAGAAAATTTCAGGACTTCCTGTAATATGGTAAGGATTTTCTTTAGACACACCCATGCTTACCAGCCCAAACTACTACTCTTTTGTCTCAAAAGTACAGCTGATGTATAGCCTAGGTTGTCCGACAAATCTCCTCTTTAACGTGCAGTGTTCAGGTGGCCACCAGGTGGCAGTATTACCTCATATTTGCTTTGCCACTGTTGTCCACTTGGAATTTTTCTTGCCAAAAAAAAGGGTGACCAAAAGAAGAATATGTAATATTCTGACCTACATGTAAAATTTGTATTAGAATAATCTTCCTTCCGTAATTAAGAGATTAAAAGGGGCAATCTGGGTTTTTCAAGCAATATTCTACAGTAGACCACATCTTTACCATATCAGATTTGATTGAAATAAGTGGTGTATGTACATATGTGTATATATGTGTATGTGTATGTACATAGATAGGTCTACAGATACTTTATGTGTACATATACATATATTCTATTATAAATATATCAAATGCAGGTTCCTTCCTACTCAGCTTATCATGTGTTGACTTTTAAAAAGTCAGTTTCTGCAGCAGAAAAAGCACTTTGATAAACGCCACCTGTGTCTGTGAAGTTGTTGATGTTCAGTCATATCCAACTCTACGTGGCTCCATAGACTCAGTCTATGAAGTTTTCTTGGCAAAGATAAGGGAGTGAGTTGCCATTTCCTTCTCTAGTGTGTCCCCACTTAATAGCTAAGGAACTGAGGCAAAGTGACTTGCCCAGGGTCACACAATAGTCTGGAGCCAGATTTGAACTCAGATATTTCTTGCATTGCAGATCTTATTTCAGGACCACTTATATTTCAAAATGCACCGGAGATGTCTAAGAATGGTAAGAACAACAAAATGGGTTGTTGTTTTTAACAATAGGGAGGGAAAAACTAAATATCAAAGAATGGATGAGACTGCTGCTCTGGATGGATGGACAGTAATACAAGACAGAGAGAAAAGAGAACTCCACCCTTCCTTTGTCCTCTCTCTGGCAGAAAGAATGATATTTGGGCTGGAAAGGACACAGGTGGCTAATAGGGAGTTAATGTCCGAGAAAAGTGGGAGAAGAGGCATGAGTACCCAAGTGCCCTGCATTTAATGGGTCATGAGATCCCAGTAAACTCTCCACCAGGATTATAAAAATCCATAACCACAGAAAGCTGATGAAAATGTGAGAAGTACAGCAAGATGGGAGAAGGGAAGACAAGTGTCTTGGTTTGGATTTTTGTCTTTTTTAAAGGAAGAGTGGAGTTTGCAGGCTATAGGCCAGTGGACTTGACTGAATACTAGGAACATTCAGAAACAATGTTAAGAAAAGGGAGTGATCATCATGGAAAGCCAGCGTGACTCTATGAAGAATAAGATATAGATAGAGAGATAGATAGAGATAGTTAGATTGATAGATGATAGGTTGATAGATAGATGATAGATAGATGATTGATTGATAGATAGATAATTGATTGATAGATGATAGATTGATAGACGATTGATAGATGATATATTGATAGATTGATAGATAATAGATTGATAGATGATAGATTGATAGATTGATAGATAATAGATTGATAGATGATTGATTGATAGATGATTGATTGATAGATAGTAGATAGATTGATAGATAGATGATAGATTGATTGATTGATTGATAGATATGCACACACATAAATATGTGTCATCTTCTATTAGGCTGGCATATCAAGTGAATACTATAAATTTGCCAAGATTTCAGCAGAGTTTCTTAACAGTCCTCTCTGCTTTAGCAGTTAGGCAGCTAGGGGGCAATGGTGGATAGAGTTTAGAGCAAAGAGTCAGGAAGACTTGAGTTCAAATTCAGTCTCAGACATTATAGGCTGTGTGACCCTGGATGAGTCACTTAACCTACCTCTGCATTTGTTTCCTCAAATTAAAAAATGGGAATAATAATAGCACCTACCTAATACCTGTGAAGCATTTAGCACAGTACATAAGTGCTATATAAATGCTAGCTATTATTATTATTATTACTGTTGTTATTTACTGCCTTTTTGTTCTCTTCTCAAGGCTAAACTTTCAGGATAGAGTGACATAAGCCATACAGCAGAGCAGTTAAATGGATATCAATTTGGAATTGATTGAATAGTCAAATTTATAGTCATAACACTCCATTGCCAACCTGGAAAGAACTTTCTGGTTCATAACTCTAGGATTTGTCTTTAACCATGTACTTTTAAATATTTTTATATGTGACCTGAATGAAGGCATAATTGGAACATATCAAATGTGTAAAAGCCTCAAGGTAGAAGGGATCGCTAATATACTGAATGAAAATCAAAAGTTTTTGACAGACTAGAATGTTGGGCCAAATCTAATAAGACTTAATAAGCATAAATGTAAAAATCAAGTTCAGAAAAATGAACTTTAAAAGTATAAGATAGACGGATACAACTAGACAGTCATTCATCTAGAAAAACATATAGGAGATGTAGTAGACTTTGCTGTCAGTTTGATTCACAAGTACAACATGACATTCAACGGAAAGAAGGTGATCTTAGCCTGCGTTAAAGCAATGAGAGACGTCATAAATGTGAAGTCCTTCCATAATGTGCTCTGACCAGGCTACATCTGTAATTTTCAATCCAGACCTGAGATCCACAATTTAGGGAAGTCATAGAAAAGCAGGAGAGTAGCTAGTGAAGGGTGACCTAAATAGTTAAGGAGCCTGAGGTCATACTATAGAAGGAATGAAGGGAGTTTAGCCTTGAGAAGAGAACAGTTAGGGAAGATTTGATAAGTGTCTTCAAATATTTGCACTTGAAAAGAGCTTAGACTTGTTATGTTTGGCTTCAGTGGGCAGAACCAAAATCAATGCAGGGTTCATAGTCACAGGTTCCCCATCCGTGGACATAAAAGCTTCAGAGAGGCCAAATTAGCTTTAGTAAAGGAAAAACACCCCCAAAATTAGATTCATCCAAAAATGAAATAGGATACTTTGAGAAATAAGAGGCTCCCCCCTCACCAAAAGTGACCACTTGTATCTGTCATGCCATAGAGGGAATTTATTAAGTACCTACTTTGTCCCATGTACCATGCTAAGTAACGGAATCCTAATAAAGCTGCCCCCAGCCCCAATATTCTAACTTCCTTATGGGCCCCATTGAACAGCAGACATGTCCTGATTTGACCACACAGTCTGGCTTTAACCACATTGCAGGCCCCAGACCTACTTCACACATTTAAACATGTGTTTTCTTGTACTCAACCACAATCACATCATCTGTTTAGCCCAAGACAGGACCATGATACTTAACCATCCACCTTGATCAGACAGGACCACAATAGCTAGCCAATCAGAAAGTAGCACAACCAGGATGTTTGACCACTGAACCATAGAAGGAACCCTTCCCCTACTACCTAATTCCTTGACAAACTTTGCCTGCCTTTTTAATGTGCATAATTTCTTTTATGTAATTGCATCTTTACCCTATAAAAATCCATCTTGCTTTTTCAAAGTTGCTGGCCCACTTCTGAGGGGTGTCAGTTCTCAATAAATGCCTGTACTTGGATTAACGGTGGTCCGAACCTGAATGCTTTGAGAATGTGCTGCCACAACACACCATGGAAGTGTAACAGTTGTTGGCCTCCCTAGGGGGGCAGTCCCAACTCCCATCCCACAGAACTAAACTGCAACACTAAGTACTTTACAAATATTATCCCTTTTGATCAATACAACAGCCCTGAGAGACAAGGGCTATTAGGATTCCCATTTTACCGGTGAAGAAACTGAGAAAAACTGAGGTTAAGTGACTTGCCCAGGGTCACACCGCAGCACCTGAGGTTAAATTAGAAATCAAGTTTCTCTGACTCTAAGATAGTGGTTCTCAACCTGTGGGTCGCGACTGACCCCTTTGGGGGCTGAATGACCATTTCACGGGAGTCACAGGAGTCACCTAAGACCATCAGAAAACACATATTTCCACTGGTCTTAGGAACTGAGACACCACTCCTCTATTGTCTCCAGGCAGATCCATTCACAGACAGATACACCCACATACAAGTATTAAAGGGTCATGGCATTAGGAAGGTTGAGAACCACTGCTGTAGGCTCCATCGACCACACTACCTAAATTCATCTGTGTCCTTTGAGGTCCCTTCCAACTCTGAGATTCTTTGAGTGTGTGACTCGACTTAATAAGTGACAGGAAGCAAAGGAGTGATATGATTGGATAATGATCATTATTCTGACATGGTTTTAAGGGATGGGTTAGATAGGAGAGAAACTTTATAAAAGGCTGTGCCAGGGAAATAATACCTAATAGCATGAAGCACTCTAACACTTGCAATGCATTGTACATAATTATCTCATTTGAGCCTCAGAGATCCCAGTGCAGCAGGCATTATTATCTCTCTGTTACAAAAGAGGAAATCGAGCCACAAGTATCAGAGACAAAACTTAAACCCGGGTCTTCCCAGCTCTGGTCACACACTTTGCCCTCCAGAAGTTTATGCTGCAATAGGAAGGAGAAGAACTCTACACATAACTATAAATTTAAAAAGACTATGAATACATAGGAAAGGTACAAGTGAGCCATTATGGGAGATCCACTTCCATTTCAGGGAAAACTTCATGGAAAAGGAAGCTTTGAAAAGTGCTTAAGTAAAAAAAAAAAGAAAAAAGAAAAAAGAAAAGTGCTTAAGTAATGGAGAGAAGACTAAGGGACTGTGTGAGCAGACTCTTTGAGCTAAGCAAAGGTGGGGTACGATCAGAGAGGAGCAAGTAATCCGAGTGATCCGAATTATAAAGTAGATGACACGTTGTGCTATAACAAGAGGTGGCCAAGTGAGTTCAAAAGCACCGGCTATATGACCCTGCACAAATCACTTAACCTCTTGTGAGACAATAATTGTAAAGTGCTTAGCGCAGGGCATGGTATATAGTGAATACAATATAAATGCAAGCTGATGCTACTATCATTATTATTACTCTGGGAATTTTAGACACTTTACTAACTGCTTTTGCCTCTCAACTCTATATCACTGAGACAATAGTGAGTGCCAGGCCTGGAGTAGGGAAGACTCATCTTCCTGAGTTCAAATCTGGCCTCAGAAATTCAGCCTCAGACACTTACTAGCTATGTGACCTTGGGCAAGTTACTTAATCCCAATTGCCCTGCCCTCCCCCTCCAAAAAGTTTTTTAAAAATATTGGCCTTAGAGACTTACTAACTGCATGACCCAGGCCAAATCACTTAACCCTGTTTGCCTCAGTTTCCTCATCTGCAAAATGAGCTGGAAAAGGAAATGACAAAACCACTCTAGTATCTTTGCCAAGAAAACTTCAAATGGGGTCGCAAAGGTTTGGACACAACTGAAAAACAACTAAACAACAACAAACTAACTGAAAAGATGAACACTGGCTAGTATCTCAGACACAAGGTGGGACAGTGGGCAGAGTGCTAGTAGGCCCAGAGTCAGGAAGACTTGAGTTCAACTTTGGCTTCAGACATGTGAGACACAAGGTTGTTATGGGGATCAAATGAGCTAATAATTATAAATTGGTTAACACAGTGTCTGGCACATAGTAAATGCTACATAAATGTTAATATTATCCTGAAAATTTATTATTATTTTAATGCTGGGAATTTATGTTACAATAAAATTATGCAGAATCTCAGATGATAATTTGGAACTTTGGACTTTATTAGGAGGGCAGTGGGGCACCATGGACTTTTTAGTGGAGAGTAAATCATAGCTGTGCATTAGAAGGAATCACCTTGATAAACTATAAACTATAAAAACTATAAAAATACTGGTATGAAATAATAGGCTGTGGTCTGTTGACACTTTAAAAAGTTACTTTAAAGAGACAAGCCAGTAGTAATACACAGTGACGGAGTTTATTCCTTATTCCCTTAAGCTAACAGTACATGCGCAAGGAAGCAGGAGCTAAGTCCTAACTCCAGAGCAAAAGGATGAGAGAGCTTACATGTATTTTAGGACCATCAAAATTAGGGGTGGCTGAGTTACACAAATTTATAATCTCCATAATGATTTAAACATTGCATGAGAAAATGAATTTCTTAATTGGATAGATGGCAAATATAATAAAACGAGAGTTTAATCCTATGATTCAAATCAATTTAATTGAATAAATATTTATTGATCACCTATTATATGCGAGGCACTATACTAAACGGGGATTCAAATTCAAAATTTAAAAATTAAATATATGATTCCTGCCCTCAAGGAGCTTACAATCTAATAGGAGAAAACAATACACAAAAGGAAGCCGAAAAGGGCTGCAATGGTTAGGAGGAAACAAGAGGGGGAAATCCCAGGGGACACCAGGGTCTGGGACATGGGTTTCCATGGACTTGAACCCAAATATAGAAGAGTAGCTGATGGAAAAAAAAAATTGGAGTTACTTGGAAAATTCTGAGCCCTCTATAAAAGGAGGCTTTGGGAATTTATTGCTCCTCCCTCCAGCCCTCCAGTCAGAAGGGAGAGGCCACCGAGGAAGCTGGGGTGATGAGTATCAAAAGCTATGACCTTTATTTTCTCATTTATAATAAATGTAAAATGCTTAGCATAGTACCTGGCACACAGTAAATACTATATAAATATTATTGTTATTATTTCCTTAGAGAAAATTAGGATAATTTTGCAGAACTAATTCTTGGCAAAACTCTGCTGTATCTCACCCACAAGGATTTTCATAAGTCTAGTTACAAGTCGATTTTGTCATGATTTATGGCTTCCCTTCCCTATTTCTCTCCCTTCCTCCCCTGAAATGGAAGTAAAGCAAAAGCTAGATCATTTCATTCCAAGCCATTCCTCTTATCTTTTTCCATCTCCAACAATCCATCGCTTCCCTTAAAGTTCACTTCTAGTGCCTCATCATGCATGACTCAGTGGAGATGTTGTTCTCTCAAAAGTTGTACCAACAGAACACAAGTGCCAGCAGATGGAACCAAGCTCCAAAACTGAGTGGATTAACTTCCCCAGGGACTGGAACCTGGATTGTGAAAATCCAGGGTGTGGATGTTTAGGTCTGGTGTGTAGGGTGCTGGTCCAGGTGGGAAGAAGCAGGATGGCAGCTAGAAGCAGACCAATGGTAAAATGGCCTCAACGGACAGCTGAATGATTGGATGGACTTGTGAAGATGAATCATGGTTGTTGATTGACTGATTAATTGATTGATAGGGAATAGTAGACCAAAAAAGTCACGTACAAAGAGTAGCAAAGAAATTAGTTTGACTAAAATGTAGAGTGAGTTACAATGAACAATCAGTCTAGAAAGACAAGTTGGAGCCAGATTGTGAAAGGCTTTATTAAAGGCTACTACAATTAGAATTTTAAAATGTGTATATATATATATATATATATATATATATATATACACACACACGCACCCCTTTTAATTTACCCCTCTTTACCCCTCTTCTTTTCTGAATAGGTAAAATAAGGTTCCAAGTTAAACACTTTGTCAGAAATGTCACAGTCAATGATTAGGAAAGGGAACCTAAGCCTCTACACCCTTGCAATTTCAGAGTTAAGCACTCAGGGACACTGGAAGCATTCAAGAAATTTCTTAAATTATAAGGTGAATATACTGACATTCTCATATGTTTTCCCACTTCTGTCAGCATTCAAATTGATATATTATTTTATCTGATTCCAGCTAAATATAGGAGTGGGGAAACTCAGTAAAAAGGTTGTTTCTTTTCTTTTTCCTTCCCAACCTCCAGAATTTGATTTAAGGATTAATTTCAATGTTGAACTTATTAAATTAACTTAAAAAATAGAACATCTAACAACTCTTTCTAGTAATAAATATGGGTATGTACTCTGACACGAAGTTTCCAAGGGCAATCAATTTTATAACTTAATTACATATACACATAAATTATATTTATTTTTTTAAAAGGCAGTATGGCATGGTGAATAGAGAGCTGGCCTTGGAGTTGGTAAGATCTAGGTTCAGGTTCCATCTCTGATGTAGATAAGCTATGTGATCCTGGGCAAGTCCTCTCAGTGCCCGCAAGACTCTTACATCACCTTTTAAAATGCATTGACAAATTTTCAAACAAAATTACTTTTCAGATAAGTAAGCGTGCGTGGTGTTCAATGTGGTGCAGATAAGATGGGAGACATACCTCTGCAACAGAGTTCAAGATTAAAACATATGATGTCACAAGAACTACTCAATATTAATGATAACACAGACCCATAGAAGAGCAAAATTTAGCCATAGAATAACAATTGTAAGGAATCTCAGTGGCCATCAAGTCCAAACCCTGTATCTAGACTCTTAATATGCCAAGAGACTTTATCATTCCTTTGTCCTTTTTTTAGGACAAAAAAAAAATAAAACCATAATACCTCATATCTAGTTAGTATATACATACATACAATAAATACACATATATTTGTGCATGTCAATTGTGTAATCTAGAATTAACCCCATTTTGTTTGGTTCTTTCCATTTTGGGAAGATCTTCCATTTTGTGAGTTATGTTTTGCTTTGATTATGGAGAAATTAACATGTTGATATAATTCTGGGAAGTTGGGGTAGCAAGTGCTTGACTATGAGATGTTCCATATATCTCCTGGTATGTTTTTCTAAGTACCACAGAATGTATCAGATGTTCTTGAAATAGTCACAAGATTTGTAAAACTATAGCCAATCAGAAAGAGAGAATTCTCATCTTACTCAATATTGCTTAAGTAGATTAATCCCTCATTATTAAATATAAGGAAGGTTTATTAACTGACAAATCATCCTTGTGCCTACCGAGGGGTCTTGGATGTTGTATGAATGCTAGTCTTGCTAATAAATCAGTGTTCTCAGATTATGCTTTCTCAGTCTTCATCAATTTCATTCACTGCAAATAAGAATACTTCTGGATTTGGAGTCAGAAGGGCTGGGTTCCAATCATATAATACTTATATGACTTTAAACAAGTCACTTAATCCGTCAAGGCCTCAGTTGAATCATCTGTAAAATAAAGAGGGTTAGATCTTGGTGACTTCTAAAGTCCCTTCCACTTCTAAATTTATTATCTTGTGTTCTAAAAAGAGTATAAGCCATAGTAGGCATGGCATAGTAGATTAAAAGGCAACCCAGGAGTCAAAAAAACAGGATTCAAGTACCACCTTGGTACACACTGACTATGTGACCTTGGGTAAGTCACTTTCCCTGTGACCTCAGACAGCTAAAGACTATAAATAGCTAACCAGGACTTTTTAGTTCCTTAGTCATTTCTTTGGATGAAACTTAGTATAGACAGATCTAGATATAGACATATAGACATATATACTTATATGTGTATTCTATATATATGCCAGGAGTATATAGATAGATAGATAGATATAGATTATATATAGATATATAGATATACATATGTACACATGTATATGTATATGCATTATATGTATGTATATGCATATGTATCTATAAAACCATTATATATAAAATTTTGTGCATTCCAAATCAGAAGACTTCTAGGTTTGGAATTAGAGGGCCTGAGTTCCAGTCATAGTTCTACCATGTAGTATATTTGTGACCTTCAGCAAGACATTTAATCCTTCATGATCTCAATTTGCTCATCTGTAAAATAAGGGCTTAAATCTGGGTGACCTCTAAGGATATATTCACCTCTAAATATGACCCTGTAATCTAAGAGTCACCCTGGTGCAGTACAGAAAGTTAACCAATGAGTAAGGAACAACTGGGTTCAAGCACTACCTCTGAGACACTAGCTGTGCGACCCTGGGTAGGTCACCTAGGCTCTTAGTGTGCCGCACTGTTCTCTAAGACCAAAAACCATGGGAAAGATGCTCATCTCTATTAATAAAGAAAGCTCCTCCTGAGAAGGTCTTGATACCCATGAACTCAAAAGTCTGATAAAAAAAAAAATCTAAGAATCTCAGCTGTGAGATGGACTGTCAGAAGCCTAGGTCCCAATACAGTTCAACTCTACCTCTCAGACCTCAGTTTCTTCATCTGTAAAACAAAAAGTTGGACTAGATGTCGTTAAGGTCCCTTTCAGTTCTAAGCCCTTCAGCTAGGAACTTTAATGGGACACAAGTATTTGTAACACAGTACAGCCCTGAACAGGACCTGTGCCATTTAAAATTCTATATCCTAGGCTGGAGCGGTTCTGAACAGCAAGAAAGAACTGCATCGATTTGCTATCCAGATGAGCAGGCTGCACAGAGTTCTTCCATAGCCTAAAGGGGTTTTCATAACTTAAAAGTTTTGTTTTTATTTATTTTTTAAAACAATGCAAAGAATTTATTCTTCACTTTAAAAAAAAACCAGTCATTATGAAATGGAGATTTGGCTTCATATAGGATCCTAGTTTTAGGTTCCAGACTTTCAGTGTTTTGATGTAGAGTTTATTAGGAAGTCAGCGCCAGCTTCATCAATGTGTTTGGGAGCTGTCCTAAATTTTGTTTTTGTTTTTCTTCTCCAGGTCTAGCTTCCCAACCTCTACTAAATCTGTTATTATCTAAACTCTCCACAGCCCCTTTAAATTGTGAAGCTTCAAACTGAAATGGTTTATTAATTGAAGCCTGATCAGTAGTGTATGCTGACAGAACTACACTTATTTTATTTTGTTCATACCCCCCAGCAAAGACAGTAGTTAGGGAACGCTTCAAGCTCCCTCTTGTTCCCCTGCCTCAGGAAGAAGAAGGGCTCGTCTGCTGGCTTCTGATCTACCTGGCTATGTATCATTATAACGTAGACCCACCAGAAGCCCCTGCCCCTGCCACAGTGATCTGCCCCCATACTGCCTGTTGCAAACTCTCTTGGTTTTCTGAGCCCTGGATATTGTCTTCCTCGCCACAAGATTTGTCCCCCTGGTTCCTGATTTTATGCCATAGAATAGTCAAGGAAACCACTTCTCTGAACTAGCCCTGTCCCATGGTCCCTCGGGGCAGCTAGGAGGAACAAATGCATGGACTGAGAAGAATTGTAGAGGTGGAGCTCCTGGCTTTTTTTTTTCTTTTTAAGTCTGAGGAGCCATTAGTAAAGTTAAAAACAACAACCACTTTAGATCCCCAGAACTGAAGCTCATAGTAGAAGGTGCATTGGTTACGGAGTCATCAATCTAGGTTCAAATTGTACCTCTGGCACTTAGTACCTGTGTGACCTTGAGTAAATTATTCTACCTCTGTGCCCTAGTTTTCTCATTTGTAAAATGGAGGAGGGTTGGATTAATTGACCTCTGAGATATCCGCTAAGTCTAGATCTATGATCTTATATAACAGAAGTAATATTAATATCCATTAGTTGAGAAAATACTTAATGACCCAAAACCCTGCTCTGGATACAGTGAAGCTTTTAAATGAATTCGCATCTTATTCATGTCAATTTCCACAAAATCGTTTTTTTTTTCTGAACAGCATTTGCATAAAAAGATCTCTGTGAAGATCACAGCAGAGAAAGAGAAGCTAGAGGCAAGAATTAAGAATTTCCAAATTGTGTCAACATGTACTTTGTATTACATTTACATACAAATAGTATTTGAGTTATTAGGAGGCCCTCCAAATTATATCAATACATACACAAGAGAAAGGGGTGGTACACGTAGAATACAAAAGAGAAGGCTAAAAGATCAAAGGAAAGTACTGTGAAGAAATGCTCCAGGAGAATTGAAAGAAAGAGGGAGAACTTTTTTTATTTGGGAGGATCAGGATCACACATATAGAATTCTGTTTGGATGAGTTAATTGATACATCTGAAGGGCTATTGTCTTGCAGAGAATAAGAGCCCAAAACCAGGGTTCAAGGTAAATTTAGGTGTGGATTTATTGATCAAGCCTGCAGCTACCTAGGGTATGCACCCAAATTAGGTATCCTCAATTGATGGTACAAGCAGTGTTTAAAAAGGCTAAAACCACAAAAATCACAATCAGGGAGGGTAGCTAGCATAAGCAATGATGTACAGAAGCCAAGAACTGCCATTGGTTAGATCTATAGCTCAGGGCTAATTTGGGAATATTGAGCTGGGGTACAAGGGTGCAACCTTCCTGTGACATGGGGGTCCATCCTAGAACAGGGTGGAGAATACAGGGTGGAGGGTCATTGGGTAAAGGGGAGTGGAGAATAGTCAATTCCCCAGAACAGGCTGATATCATGTTCTGGGTGAAGGGTGTGGGGACTACTTGGTCAGAGGAATAGAACAGGGTGGTATCTATGTAAGCTAGTCTTGCACCATAACCCCAGGGATGATCCTTGTACACTATGCTGATTCAGGGAGAATATACAGAATGCTGATTCGGGAAGGAGGGGTTTAGGGGACTACACCTTGGGCAATGCCTAGGACCGTTCCTTAAGCTGTTTCAAGCTATTATGGGGCATGGGATAGAGACAAAAGACCAAAATATAAAGGGGTTAAATGGTGGGCCACAAATTAGGTGGTGTGTAGTGACCTGGGATTTGGGTTTGGGCACAACACTACATTCTGTCTGAGTTTACTTAGAATGGAAAAAATGATGGCTGATAAAGGAATGAAAAAAAAAAAACTAACAGACAGAACTAGAAAAGCATGGAAATATGAGAGCATTTAGTGTCAGAACAAATAATCCATTTAGATTCTAATCAAATGATATTGTATTTCCAGAGCTGGAAGGAGGGACTTCAGACTATCTAGTCTAATGCCTTCCTTTTACAGATGAGAAAAATGAGGCCCAAAGAGTTGCCCAAGGTTACACTGGTGGTAGTAGAATTGGAATTTGTAACCCACTGGTCATCTGAGTCCAGGGCTAATGCGCTTTCCACGGAACCATTGAATGCAGGCTAGCCCGATTGCAAAGGCTTCACTGTTCCCAGTAAGCTGCTAGGCTCATTATATAAACAGAGATATGAGTAAGATGTTGTGCATGGAAGATTTCACAGACACTAAACCTAACTGTTTTGATGGATATCCTAGTACCTGTTACTAATAGGCTGTTTATGTTCTTGTTGCCTACAGTCTGTCAGGATGCCCACGAGCCACATCAGCCATGAAGAAAGCAAAGTTGTCAGGAGAACAAATGCTAACAATAAAGCAGCGGGCCAGTAATGGTAAATGCTCAGTAGTTACATTTTTAATTGCGTCTGTCAGTCAGGGGAGGAGGGTGGAATGGGGGAAACAAAACCTGGATAGTTATAGAGAATGGGTTGGGGTTGGAGGGGGAGAGAATAAGCATTTATATAGCACCTACTGCATGCCAGGCACTGTTCTAAGCACTTTATAAATAATCTCTTTTGATCCTCAAAATAACTTGGTAAGTAGGTGCTGTAATTATCCCCATTTTACAGATGAGGAAATTGAGGCAAACAGAAGTTAAGTAACTGACCTGGGGGCACATAGATAGTTAAGTGTCTGAGCCCACATTTAAAATCAGGACTTTAGTCTTAGTTTTCCTTTTTGCTTTGAAATAATATGATATCATTAAGGATCCTTTTCAGCACCAAAAAAGCCAGAGGTACAAAGAACTTTATCTATCCATAAACCTGATATTGTTGAAGGGAGAAAACAGTAAATACCAGTAGTGAGAACATGGTGTGATGTGGTACAATGGGAAACGTGTTGAATTTGGAGCTAGAGGGTCTGGACTAAAATGTCAGCTCTTCTGCTTACTGAGTGATCCTGAACAAGTCTTTTCATTTTTTTGAGTCTCAGACTCTTCATCTATAAAATGAGGGGGTCAGACCAAATCATCTCATAGGTACTTTTTAACTCTGAATCTATAATACTAGATTATGGTATGTGTATAGAATTACATAAATTATATATGTACACATCAATTAATATTTATTGTTCAATCTGGGCAAGTTTTTCACATCAGAGGTAAGGAGAAAAATACCACTCTTCTATGTAGAGGTAAGGGAAGCGTTCTTGAGGGAGGGTCACTTGAGTTGAGATCTTAAAGGAAAAGAAGGTTCTTAATAACTGGAAGGGAAGGAGAGAACACATTCTAAGCAATACTTTCCTGAGGTGAGTTTTTAAGGACTACCCTTAATTTCCAGATACCTCCTCTACAAGGGCCTTACTCAGTGCCTAGCCATTGACACCAAAGACCACACCTGGGACCCTACTCTCTTTTTTTTTTTTTTCTTTTTGGAGGGCAGTTGGGGTTAAGTGACAAGGTCACACGGCTAGTTTTTGTGTTAAGTGTCTGAGGCTGGATTTGAACTCAGGTACTCCTGACTCCACGGCCGGTGCTCTACTCACTGCGCCACCTAGCCGCCCCTGGACCCCACTCTCTTGACTGGTGATTGCTTCTCTAGGTAACAGCTAGTTGGCACAGTGGACAGAACTCTGGACCTGAAGTCAAGAGGTCTTGAGTTCAAATCTAGGCCCAGAAACTTACTAGCTCTGTGACCTTAGGCAATTCATTTACCCTCTATTTGCTTCAATTTCCTCATCTATAAAATTAATTGATCAATAAATATTTATTAAGTGCCTATTATATGCCAGGCACTGAACGAACAAAAGGAAATCCCTGCCCTGAAGGAGTTCATGATCTAATAAAGGAGACAACATGCTATTGTGCCGAAACGAGTGAGACCCCAAGTGCATATTTTGGAAGTGGATTTTATTTAGCACGCGCTGTTTGGGGCTACATCTTACCTTGACCAAATCAAAACAGGCCTGACCAAGGGGAGATCACTGATATATATAGGGTCCCCCAACTCTTTATGGTCGGAGATTGCGTAGT
>CM053595.1:172387568-172403801 GCA_028646575.1 Pseudocheirus occidentalis
GAAAGGCACTAGAATTAAGAAGGGTTGGGGAAGACTCTGAGTTAAAGATGGGATTTTAATTGGGATTTAAAGGAAGCCAGGGAGGTCAGAAGGAGGAGTTTAGGAGGGAGAAATTCCTGGCATAGGGGGATGACAGCCAAAGAAAGTGCCCCAGAGTGTCTGGTTCCTAGAACTGCCAACAGGCTGGTGTTACCGCATCGAAGAGTATTGGGCAGGGAGGAGTGAATGTAAGAAGACTGGAAAGGTACAAGGGAGCTGGGAAGGGGAAGAGCAACAAGCTGCCTTTTGAGGTGGTTGTGAGACTAAAGTGAAATAATGTACAAACATGATTACAAAGTGTTTGGTAAACTTTTAAGTGCTGTCTATCTAAGCATTAGCTATCTCTTTTTCCTAAAAGTTCCAGTCATTCTTTGCTTCACCCACTTCTCTTCCATCACCTCTTACACAGACTCTTTGCCAATCATCTGTCTTCACTGAATCTTTTCCTTCCTTCCCTTGTCGCCTCCAGTTCTAGAACTATGGTTTATTTTTCACATCAATTTTGTTATTGGTTCCTGAACGGAATATATCGGTTTACTCCCTTATGGTCAAATTCACCATCCTTGTAACTTTCTGGACCAAAGTGTCTCTCCCTGCCCACAACTCCCCTGTACAAGTTGCTTCTACCATCAGACTGTAAGCTTCTTGAGGGTAGGGATTGTCTTTGCTTCTGTATTAGTATGCCCAGTGTTTAACTTAGTGCTAAATCTGCACTCGAACTCTTCTCCCTCCAACATTTTTATATCCCACCTAAGAGAGAATTGTAGGATCATAGTCTCTTTATCTGTAGACTCACATACTCACTTGTAGGTGAGATATCTATGTCCTTTATTTTGTGTTCAGATTCTTACAAAGAAAATCACAGTTGCCATGAAGTATAGAGCTGGAAGGAGCAAAATTATCTGAAATTCTATTTTTCCTTCTTGCTTCTTCTCAATGAACCCTGATTCTTAACTCATCCACAGGCTTGGCGCTGCTGCACAGAAATTGTCCCCACTTTTCCCCCTTGTCATCGGAAGCTATGATAGTGATTACCACTCACCAGTCTCACATGGGTCCTTTTGCAATAGCTGGATTCTAATTCCAGTAATTAGGGAGAACTTCACTAAGTATTTGATGGAGTAGAGTTGTCAGGAAGTCAACTTCTGTTGGCCAGTGAAACAAAGTCCAGAAATTAGCCTATCTCAGAGCTCTGATTCGGTTCTATCTGGGGCCTCTGGTCATGGGGAGATTTTTTTAGTTTTTCATTTTGTTTTGAACCACAGAATCTTAGAGTTCATAAAATTAGCCATTGTGCCAGATACTGTTCTGGATACTGGACTACAGATAGAAATATCAGCATCTTTTAACCCTCTAAAAACTTAAATCTACTATGGGATATACCATGTATGCAAGTAGAATACAAAGTAGAATGGAATAATGACAAGGGAGATTCAGACAAAATTATTAGGGAAAATCTGAGCATGTAGAGAGCAACTTCAGCTGAGGGGAGGGGAAAGTGGGCTAGGGAAGGCTATATCTAGGAAGTCGTGCCTGTGTTAGTCCTTAAAAGAAGAAAAGGATCAAAGGAGAGTCTATCATAAAGAGAGGAGGCAGGAGAATTGGCAGAGTATGAGAATCATCTAATTCACCCTGATCCAGTGCTGGAACCCTTTCTGCAGTATCCTTCCATGGCCAGCTCTCCAGCTTCTCCCTAGACAGTTGATGAAATGGAACCCACTTCTGATCACCTCAGACAGCCAGTCCATCATTGGACAGTTCTACTGGTTAAAAAGCTTTTGTTTATACTAATATAAAAATCTGCTTCTGTGTTAACTTTTATCCATTTGTCTTAGTTCTACCCTTGATCCAAGATCTAAATCTTAATATCATCATCATCATCATCACCAGTAGCTAATAAACTGCCTTAGAATTTGCAAGATGCTCTCTATAAATTATTTGTTCGTTAACCCTGCTAAAACAAAATCTTGTTTTCTTTATTGAAACACAAAACACAAAACCTTGACAAACACGTCATTTAAGAAATGATTTGAGAACTTAGGCTTTTAGTCTGGAGAGAAGACCAGGATTCCAGGAAGAAGCATGAACCCTGTATTGGGACAATTGAAAGGCAGTACTATATAAATATTGTAGACTGGGTTTGTTCATTTAACATTCCATAGATACCAGTAAAGCATTCATATGTCCATTTTTTGTACCTCCAATTCACTACATGTCTCAGGCTCCCTTGTTTTCACATTTTACATTTTCTCTATGATGCCTTTTATCCTCCATCTTGTGCAGAGGTCATCAATATTAATAGTCTATACTCTTATTTTGCCTACCATACAGCTCTGCGTTGTTTTTTGGGTCACCCATGATTTTGAGTCTTTAGAGATTCCATGATTTGAAGCTATATTGCATTACTGAAAGAATATTTGTGTTGGAGAGGCTAGGTGGTGCAGTGAATAGAGTACTGGCTCTGGAGTCAGGAGGACCTGAGTTCAAATCCGGCCTCAGACACTTAACACTTAGTAGCCTTGGGCAAGTTACTTAACCCTAAATGCCCTGCCTTCCCTCCTCTAAAAACAAAACGAGAGAGAGAGAGAGAGAGAGAGAGAGAGAGAGAGAGAGAGAGAGAGAGAGAGAGAGAAAGAAAGAAAATATTTTTGTTAAACAGATGAGTCTTTGTTTCAGGAAACAAGGAGATGAAGAAAAATGTCCATCTTGTTTTGAAAGCTTCACAGGAGTAGTTGGTAATTTCTAATTTAAATAAAATAATTGTTTTATGTTATTTTAAAAAAGACCTGAAATCACTAATGCTTATCCTCATAATTTCCTCACTTCAATCTCAACCTCTTTCAATCTAAATTTCTACCCCAACGCTCACTGAAACTAAAGTCTCTCCAAAATTAGTATCAATTTATTATTATTAGCTGCCAAATCCAATGGCTTTTTCTCAGTTCTCAGTCTACTTGATTTTTCTGCATTTTGTGAGACTGTCAACCACCTTATCCTTCTAGATGCACTCCCTTTTCTTTCGGTTTCTTTGCCATTATTCCCTCTTGGTCCCTTTCCTAACTGTCAAATCATTCTGTCTCAGGTTCCTTTGCTGGATCATCATTCTTCCCCCACTCACAGAGACTGATTGTACTTAGGAGGTTCTGTTCTTGGCCCTCTGCTCTCCTCTTTCTACTCTCCTTCTGTTGGCTATATTATCTCATTGGTTCAATGATCATCTCTATACAGATGACTCCTAAGTCTACCTAGTTAACCCTAATGTCTCTACTGAACGCATCTCCATTTGCCAGCTGCCTACTGGACAATTCCATCTGGGTGTTCCATAGGAATTTCAAACTCAGCACATCAAGAAAGAAATTCATTAAATTTTCATCTCTCCTCCAAGTATCCCTATTTCTGTTGAGAGCATCATTATCTTTCCAGTGTCTCAGATTTGCAATCTCAGAGTCATCTGAGTCATCTCTGATTTCTTCTGTCTTTCTCACTTTCCATATCCAGTCTATTTGTCAAATCTTGTCAATTCTACATGCACACCATCTCTTGCATCTGACCCTTTGTCCCTGCTTACATAACACTACTTTTTTTCAGTCCCTTAGCACCTATTACCTGGACTACAGTAATAACTCTCTAATTGGGTTCCCTGATGCCAGTCTCTCTTCTAATATTTATGCCACATAGCTACCAAATTTTATTCCTGAGAAACACATACACACACATGCACTCACACACGTATGCACTCATACACAGATCATAGATTGAGAGCTGGAAGGGACCAGAGAGGCCATCAGTTCTAGCCTGGGCTTGACATAGTACAGTCCCCTGGTAGTTTAGATTCAATAAGGGAATAAAATGAGATGCTCGTGGAGCATTCAAAAGTTAACAAAAAGAGATTTCCTTATTCATAACAAGAATATTTAACAAGGTTAGACACTGAAGACACCTTGAGCTGATTCAGGTGAGCAATGCTTCTTACACTAAATCACCCATCCTGATCCACCAGCCAGGCATCACAGTATCCCTTTAGTTTCTTGTAACTGCTTTGTACTCTGGCAATGAGGAAGTTCCATGAGTCCAAGTCTCAAGGAAGGTCTCTGTACCTTTTAAGGAGAAAAAAAATGCCCAACTTTCATGAGAAGAAGGGTTAGGACATTGTTCAAACTATGCTGTCTAGGCCATCCCCTCCTTTTTGCAGATGAGGGAACTGAGAACTAAGAAAGGTTAGGAATTGCTCAAGGTTACAGAGGTCAGATTTCACCACAGGTCCTCTAACTCCAAAGTGTTGATCTTCCCTTTCCCAGGAGTAGATTACATCATCTCGCCTTATCTTTCCCTATCAATCTTAAGTGGCTCATAACTGCCTCTAGGTTGCTGAATATTTAAAGCTCTCTACCAGCTCCTTTCTATATATCTTTTCTGTCTTATTTTTTTTCTTCCTTTCCTTAACAAGTTCTACACTCCAGTAGTACTAGCCTACAAGTGCTTCTTTGCATACCATCCACCATTTCCTGCCGTTGCATGGTCTTCCTCACTTCTGCCTCTTATGATGCCTTATTTCCTTCCAGGCATAACTGAAATGCCACCTCCTACCACATAAAGGTTTTTTAGCCACCAACACACACACACACACACACACACACACACACACACACACACACACCACATGCAATCTATGCTTCTTGAAGACAGAAAACATTTCATTTTAATGCCAGCAACCAACTAAGTGCCTTATACTTAGCAAGTACTTATTACATATTTGTCACATTGAATTGAATGGAGCATCACATTTTGAATGACAGTAAGAAATAGATTTATATATAAAGGAGAGCAACCTAGAAAGAAAGAGACTTGAAATTGTATCATGGGAATGGCTAAAGGAATTGGAATGTGCAGATTTGTCACATAGAAATGAAATTAAATTAGTGACACTGCAGAGAGTAGAACTGGGATCATACGTGGAAGTTTCCATTATCATCTACCACTACAGATTTAAGTTCAGCATAAGGAAAAACTTTCTAACAATTCAGTCCAAACAGCTAAATGGATCTTTTTGTTATACAACAGTGAGCTTCCCTTCATTTGAAACAGAGACTAGATGGCTTCTTTGGAGGAATGTTGTAGAGGGGATTCATGAAAGGAATAGTTAAGTGGGCCTGAGATAAAGGGGAACAAAGCAACCAGGAGGTCTGTGAATCACAGAGAGGGTGATCTTGGTGATGTTCATCAACCACTCCCATATATAGGCTACACATGCATACAGACAAACACTTTGGTCTAGCCACCAGACCCTAATTCTTACAGGGAGTCACAGGGCAGGTCCAGGTACCCTTGGCAGATATTTACATGGGGGAGGGGGCAGAAGGCGATGGGAGAAAAAGAGAGAGAAAAGTCAAAGAGATTCTAAAATTTTAAGACTTGATTATTGGAAGAAAGATTCACACGGACAGAAATTGTAAGCTAAAAAGGGGGACATCTGAGAGAGTAAGATGATAAGCAGAGCATCTGGAGTGAGTCAACCAAGGCTTTGCCCCAGAAGACAAAAATTTGGGGCATGCAAAATTTAACACATGCTCTTTTTCAGCAACATTGAAAAATCTAATTAATAACTAAAAGCTTAGCCCCTAATTAGCAAGAATAACTAGATAAAATAGGAAGCTAAGAGATCTTGTTAATAATAGCCATCTGTGAGCCATTATCCCTGTTATTTTCATACTGATGGGTTTCATGCTACTTGCTTTGTGCGTATGTTGTGCTATTTGCTCAAGGCACCTGAATAGCTAGCTTTGTCTTGCATGATGATTTAATTTTTGATTTGTTGAGTTTCAGGTGCCAGGGGAAACCTCCGTTAGACAGATTGCTCACATCTCTTCAATACTTCTAGTTTAAAAAAAAGTTTTCCTTACAACAAACCCATAGTTTAGGTAGTATAATCATTATTATTATTATTCATATTTTATAGATGAAAAAACTCGGGTATAAAGAATAAATGACATGATCAGGGTCACAAAACTATGAAGTCTGAGAGCTCACATATTCCAACTCCAAGACCAGTGTTCTTTCCACTACTCCATGTCTCCTCTGTTATTGACAAACACAAAATAAAATACTTTAGATATTTAAGGGATATATATAATCATCTAGCTGGAGAATAACAGAATTTCAGATTAGGATGGGGCATTAGAAGATAGCAGGTGGCACAGTGAATGGAGCAACAGCCCTGATGTCAGGAAGACCTGAATTCAAATCCTCAGACACTTAACACTTACTAGCTGTGTGACCTTGGGCAAATCATTTAACCCCAGTTGCCCTGCTTTCCCCCCTCCAAAAAGACCAAAAAAAAAGACATCTATGCCAACCTAAATATCATGGAGAATCCACTCCATAGTATGACTAATAAGTGGTCTTACAGCCTTTATTTGAAGATCTCCAGTAAATGGAAACCTGCTGTCTCCAATGGTACCTCAGTCTAGTTTTGGATAGCTATAATTATTAGGCTTCACTTCCTTCTGTTGTTGTTTAACCATTTTCAGTTATGTCCACCTCTGTGTGACCCCTTTTGGGGTTTTCATAGCCAGATACTAAAGTGATTTGTCATTTTCTTCTCCAGTTCGTTTTACAGATAAGGGAACTGAGGCAAACAGAGTTAAATGACACACCCAAGTTCACACAGCTAGTAAGAGTCTGAGACTAGATTTGAACTTAATACATCCTGACTCCAAACCCAGTGCACTATTCACTGTACCACCTAGCTGCCCCAATACTTCCTTACTTATAACATCAATCCTAAATTGTATTTTCTGCTTTTTTACCCATTGCTCCTATGAAGCAGAACAAGACTGATCCGTCTTCTATGTTAGAACCTGTCAGATACTTGACAACAGCCATCAAGGGACTCCCATGATTTCTCTGCTCCAGACTAAATATCCCAAAGTCTTTCAAATGATCCTCATATGGCATAATCTCAAGGTCTTTCCCTGTCCTGGTTGCCTTTCTTTGTATGTTCTCCAGTTTATCAGTGCTCTTCCTATAATGTGGTACCAAGAGCTTAGCACAATACTCTAAACGCTGATTGAGCAGATCACAGTACAGTGGGACTTTTGTCTCCCCCATACTGGGCATTATGCCTCTCTTGGATGCCCCATTACACTTTTGAATCATAATAAATTTTTAATACAGCAAAACCCCAGATTTTTCCAAATAAAATGCTGTTGAACTATGCCTCCCCCATCTGGTATTGTTGAAGTCTATTACAATTAGAACTCAAATGTATGACTTTATATCTCTTCTTGTTAAAAATCATCTTATTTGATTCAGATCAATTTTCTAACACATCAAGAACTTTTTGGATCATTATTAGTCAACGTTTTAGATGAGCCCTTCCCCTTGCTTTGTGTCACCTTCAAATTTGATAAACATGCCATCTCTGCCTTCATCAAAATCATTGATAAGAGGAAGAAAGGGAATGGGCATTTATATAGCACCTACTATGTGCTGAGCAGCATGCTAAATAATATTTTAAAATATCTCATTTGATCCCCGCAACAACCCTGTGATTTGGTGCTATTATTATCCCCATTTTACAGTGGAGGAGACTGAGGCAGACACAGGTTAAGTGACTTGCCCAGGGTCACATAGCTAGTATCTGAGACTGAATTTGTGTTCAGGTCTTCCTGACTCCAGGCCCATTTTCCTATTCACCGCACCCGTTAGCTGCCTTTTGACATATGTATTAAATGGCACAAACCAAGAACCTGTCCATGGAGGACTACACTAGAACTGACTTCCTAGTAGACATCAAAATATTCATTACTATTTGAGGGGTTTATTGCTTCAAACATTTTAAACTCCATCTAATTATACAATTATCCAGGTTATATCTCTCCATCTTTTCTAAAACAGTAACATGAAAAACTTGTCAAATGCTTGGCTAAAATGAAGGTAAACTTTACCTATAGTATTCCCCTGATCTGCCAGTCTAGGAATCCTGTTGAAAAAACAAATGAGATTAGCATCACCATTCTTGACAAAGCCACGCTGGCTCTTGATGATCACTGCTACCCGCTCACTTACCCAGTCCCTCCACAGTACATATAAGAGTATTACCAAGAATCAAAGTCAAACTCCCTAGCTTACTGCTTCAAAATTTCATTCTCTTCTTTTAAAAAACAAGTATATTTACCCTTCTCCAATCCTGTGATACTTCTCCCATGCTCCAAAATCTTTCAGCAGTAACAGATAATGACTGAGTAACCCTGTATTTTATTCCACAGAATTGTTGGATCATTGATCTAGAGTTATAAAAGACCCTAGAGTCTGTAGTGAGAAACAGGTCCAGAGAAAGTGTGTGACTTGTGTAGGTCACTTTGGTGTTAAATAGAAGAGGTGGAATATACTATCTGAGTCAATCAGTCAGAAGTTAGTAAGTATTTATTAAGCACCTACCATGTGCCAAGCACTTTTTTAACCATTAAGGACAGAATGTACTTGGGCCTGGTGAAGTTGGAAGTAAGGTAAAGTTACCCAAGTACCACATCAATAGCTACTAGATTTTTTCTTATGACCTCCCTAGCTTGGGTATTCAGTCCTCGGCCTTTTTTTTGTCTTTTACAATCTGAGGAAGTGGAAAGTTTTGATTTGAGCAGATCTGCTTTCTCTGTCATCCATTATGACTGGTACTGTCTCTTCCTTGGTTCTTTTCTTTTCCTAAGAATGATAAATTCTTAAAAGCACCTTTTTTTTTGTTGTTCTTGGCTTTTCCTGAGCCTCCCCTCAAACTCTGACACACTGTATACTATTACAGGAACATTCCATGCCTTTGTATCCATCCTCTGTCATTTGCCCTTTCTCCAATATTATTTCAATGTCTTTTAAAAAAATCAAACAACTAAGTCAGTCAGTGAGTTCTCATATGTCCACATAGCCTATTTCTATCCTTTCCCCTTCACTGTAATTATTTCTCTTCAAGTCTTAGAATTTACTTTCTGAAAAATTCTCCTGTGGAACTTAAAGCAATCATTTCCCTAAAAAAGGGGGGAAGCTTAAAACTATCCCTGAAACCATTAAAGTCAGTTTTCCCCCAATCTAAAGGCATGTCAAATAATGATGATAGCTAGTATCTATATACCCAGATTTCTTTTCCTTCTCTATCACAAGTTCTGGATAGACCTGTCACTTCCCACCAGGGTTCTTATCATTTCCATCTAGGCATCTACCTCTTTGTTGGTAAGAGTTTGAATAAAATTTCCTCTTGCTGGTTCCTCCATTTCTTACTAGATGAGATAATGATTAAGGTGAGTCAAAAAAATATTATCTGCTCAATTTTGGACAGGGGAGGGGGACAGGCAGACAGAGGGAGAGAGGAGGAAAAAAGAGGGAAAGAAAGGAGGGGAAAAGAGAGGGAGAAGGAGCAACAGAGTCAAAGAGAGACAGAGTATGAGGAGAGACGGACAATTGACTTCTCCACCAGTGCTATTTAACGACTTAATGCCATCCTTATGATCTATTTCCAAGCCTCTTCATCTATTTCTCTGTCAGACAAACCATAGTTTATATTTCTATTTCTGCTGTTGATCTTCACCTAAATTCACTATACCATGTTTCCTTCCTCCTCTGGCTCATGGATTATCAGACATAAAGGGTGACACCATAAGCAAATTAGGAGAGGATAGGATAGTTTACCTGTCAGATCTATGGCTAGGGGAAGAATTTAGGATCAAACCAAATATAGAGATCATTACAAAATTTAAAATGGATAATTTTGATTGTATAAAATTAAAAAGGTTTTGCATAAACAAAACCAACACAACCAAAACTAGAAGGAAAGCATAAAATGGGGGGGGGGTGAAGAGAGGCATTTATAGCAAGTATCTCTGATAAAGGCCTCATTTCTCAGATACAGAGAAAACTGAGTCTAATTTATCCCTAACTGATAAATGATCAAAGGATATGAACAGTTTTCAAAAGAAGAAATCAAAGCTATCTATAGTCAGATAAAAAATGCTCTAAATCACTATTGATTAGAGAAATGCAAATTATAACAACTTTGAGGTACCACCTCACACCTATCAGATTAGATAATATGACAGAAAAGGAAAATGATAAATGTTTGTGGGAAGACTGGGACACTAATGCATTGTTGGCAGAGTTGTGAACTGACCCAACCATTTTGGAGAGCACTTTGGAACCATGCCCAAAGGGCTATTCTCTTTTACCCAGTAATACCATTACTAGATCTGTATCCCAAAGAGATTTTTAAAAGGCAAAAGAACCAATTTGCACAAAAATATTCATAGCATTTTTTTTGTAGTGGCACATAATTGTAGTGGAATATTATTGTGCTATAAGAAATAACAAGCAGGTTGATTTAAGGAAAACATGGAAAGATTTATAAGAACTGATTCAAAGTGAAATGAGAAAAATAGGAGAACACTATACACAGCAAGAGCAGTATTATAAGATGAACAACTATAAATGACTTAGCTATTTTCAACAATACAAAGATCCAAGCTAATCAATGGACTCATGATGAAAAATGCCATCTACCTCTGGAGAAAGAGCTGATGTCTGAATACAACATACGATCTTTCACTGTCTTTCTTTCTTTTTGTTTTTGTTCAAGTTTTCTTGTACAAAATGACTAATATAGCAATATTCTGCATGATTTCACATGCTTATTGTTTTTTAATCTACCTTGACATTTCTCCGTTTGACTGTCCTACTCCATTCAAGTGTTATACTCTCCAAGGAAATATTACATGTATGAGTCATCCCAAGTCTCAGATTCCTCATTTCACAGTTGATAGGACTAATACTCAGAAAATGAAATGATTTATCTAAGCTCACACAGCTGATAGCATTAGTAGAACAGGGCATAAATCCCCTCTGGTTTGCTCAGTTCAATATATTTCCTTACGCATTTTTATTCCCTAATATCTATTGTTTTGGATAGTTAATCCAACTGGATGCAATACCCACATTAACATAATGATTTTTTAAAAATAAGACCTGGGGGAGGGTGGGTGGCATAGTGAATAGAGCACTGGCCCTGGAGTCAGGAGGACCAGAGTTCAAGTCCGGCCTCAGAAACTTAACACTTACTAGCAGTGTGACCTTGGGCAAGTCACTTAACCCCAGTTGCCCTGCCCTCCCCCTTCAAAAAAAAAGCAAAAAAAAAGACTTGTTGGAAGTTTTTTAGTGGAAGTTTGAAGGTTAAACTATCTAAGTACCTTGATAGGTCTTTGAGGCTTTGCTCACACTTGTGAAATATAGTCTCATCCCATGTAATTTCATAAATTGTCCTAAAGACTTAGAACCATTCACATAAAATGTGAGTTGGAATCAAATATACAATTATAGACAAAACTTTAATATTTCAGCATACTTCAGGACATGCATGACTGTGATCTCATTGAAATGAACAAATCTTCTGGCCACCCCTTCTCTGATTTGATGTCCATGTCTTTCTATAAATGTTGAGTAAGTTATCTACCAAAAGCACCAGAGTCCTGGCTCTTTCATCCCAGTACAGTTAAAAATAGTTCATTTTAATCTGTGGATGTATGTCATATGAAGAACTTGAGATGTTTAGCCTAGAGAAGAAGAGACTTACAAGGGCCATGATAGTTGTCCTCATGTATTTAAAGGGTTATAATATGAAGGAGGGGTTAGACTTCTTGTCTTAGGCCCAGAAGACAAAATTATGAGCCATGAGTAGAAGCTGCAAAGAGAGAAATTTAGGCTTAATATTAAAAAAAAAACCTTCCTAAGAATTAAAAAGATCCCACAATGGAAAATGATGCCGTTGGGGTGGTGACTTTTCCTTTCCTTGGAGATCTTCAGAAAAAGGATGTATGATCCTTGTTGTATATTATGAAGTGCAGATAATAAGAAAGTTGAAGGATGCCATGTAGAAGACTTTCAAGAAGGTAAAAAGTAAAATTAAAGAATAGTAATTTGAGGAGGTAGCAAGGTTAAGAAAAGTGTGTGTGTGTGTGTGTGTGTGTGTGTGTGTGTGTTTAAGATGTAGGATGCCTATTTTGGGGAGCTTGATAGTACAGTAGAGTGCTAGACCTGGAGTTAGGAAGACGTGCATTTGAATTTTGCCTCAGACCCTTACTGACTATGTGATTCTGGGCTTAACTTCTCTAAGCCTCAGATTCTATAAATAGGGATTGGGGATTTGACTCATATGGTTTTTATAAAGATCACATGAGGTAATATACTAAACTGTGTTGGAAACCTTAAAGTGTTATATAGAAATCATCATCATCATCAATTATCACCTGAGTTGTCTCTGAGCAGAAGGAAAAGCACCAGTGGAGAAGGAAAGAGTAATGATGCAAAAAAAAAGAAAGGGCTGTTTAATAAAATAGGGCCCCAGAGAAGGCAGGAGTGGATGGAATTAAGGGCAGAGGTAGAGTTAAGTGCCTTCTCATCATGCATGAATAGCAAGAGAATAAGCCTCCAGATGAACTCAAAGGATAGACTATGCTTTGTAAATACAGTAGGTTGGAAAAATTTCCAAGGCCATCTAGTCGTAGGAACACTGATTTGCACGCACACACTCATACACACACAACACACATATACACACACCTGCTACTTACATATACTTACACATGTAGCTGGCTTACCTACTCCTAATCCTAACTCTGAAACTATCAGCATTGAATTCAGAGTAAAAACACTTTAGATGTCGGTGTGCTATAGTAGAAAGTAGTCTGCTGTGACTGTACAGTCAGATTTTGAGTTTAAAAAACAAATAATTCAAGCAAACAAAGAGCAAATAAACTATACTGATTGATTCTTGTAAGATTCCCCAAACACCCTTATTTATGCTCAATATCCTCTGGCTTTGTTGGCTCCTTTCTTTTTCCATTCCTCTACCCTAGATCATAGTGTGTGAGATCAAAGAGTTCACAGTCTGAATCTAAGGTCAGAAAAGGTCTTTATTCTTTCTCATGAGAAAAGACTCTGCCCCTGTCGCCCACATGGTGGCAGGAAAAGAGCAACAGGTAGAAGCCAGCCCACCGTTATATAGTCTTCTAATGCAAAAAACCCCAGGCCCCCCCCCCAAACCGGCCTTCAGTCTTATTGGTAGTGGGGCTGACCCACAAACTAAGTGTGGGAATCTCTCTGAGGTAAAGGCCCCAGAAACATATGGGTGTCCACTGAAAGCAGTCTTAACCTTATTTGGCATATCTTCTGCTGAGCTGGCTCTGGGGGAGGGTCTCCATTGCCCTAAACCTCAGATTACTTGAAGGTCAGGTGACCTAACCCTAGGCCAAGTGAATACTGAAGCCATTCTAGATTTGATTTTTCAGAATGGGGAAACTTCACTATAAATTATCCCTCACAATAGGATCATAGATTTCAATGTAGAAGGGACTTTAAATATTATCTTCATTTTACAGGAAAGGAAACTGATGCCCTAGACAGAGTTTTTCACTCTTTAGAAGTAGTAAGAATCTTGCTGTTCAAGCAGAATTACTATACTAATTTTGTTGTTCTCCAAAATATGAGTATATTGCATTGGTTAATGTTGATATTCATAGTAGAGTATTATGGATTAAGAGTTATAAGTAACCATAGAGAACATCAAATCCAGTGCCTCCATTTTACAGATGTGGGATAATCAAAGTAGAATACCAGGTAATAGGTGAATTCTGCTATTCTGGAAGAATAAGAACCGTAAGTCTTTGATTCACTTTTCTAATCAAAGATCTCATCTTTTCCTGCCTTACATTTCATAATCCTCCCCAACTTAATTCATTTTTGTACTTGAAAAAGTTTTAATGAGAAAAATAAAAGTAGTAAAGCAGAAGGTCAAGAATCTACTAGGGCTTTCTGTCAGAATTTTATGTAGAACTCAATCAAAAAAGGAAAAAAAATCTAATGTTTTTAATTCTTGTAATCTGGATAATGGGATGATAAAATATTTGTTGCTCTTCTTTGTTTTTGTCTTTTAATCACAACAGGTATAGAAAATGATGAAGAAATCAAACAGTTAGATGAAGAAATCAAGGAGCTAAATGAATCCAATTCCCAGATGGAAGCTGACATGATTAAGCTCAGAACTCAGGTAACAGTTTTTCGAAGCCCTAAATTTCAGTCACATCTCTCCATTCTCACTCCCAAGATACGCAAGAATCACTAAGTTGTGGAAAGATAAATGTTTACTGCTTAAAAAAAAATTCCTCATCTTTTAAAATTTACTTTAACATAGACCCGCACAACCTGCAGCCCACGGGTCTCTTGTGGCAGGGCAAAGGATTTCCTCTACATACAAAAGATATTTTCCTATACATCTTTCAAGGGCTGCCGGAAATCCTTTGGCCTGCCCCAAGTGGGCAAGGCAGCCTTGGGGCTATATGTTGCACAGGCCTGCTTTAACATTTTTTTTAATTGAGAGTGAGCTTACTTTGAAATTTTTTATAATGAAGTTTGATACAACCCAATAGTCATCATTTTGTTTTTGCTTTTTTCCAAAGAAAATTCATTTGTGAACATTTCTGGAAGATCTCCAGGTTTTTTTTTTTTCTTTCCTCCTACTTTAGGACATTGTTAAATACTTATTAGAATATCTAGCATTATCAACTCAGAGTAACAAGCTTGTTGTGACCTACTTGCTCATCAAAGTTTGACCAGTATGGAAGTGCCTTAGTTGTAATCACACTTTCAAGGTGACATATGAATGCCCAGAATTCCTCATAGAAAGATGCACTATGATATGGCATTGAAAGGGGGCACTGATGAGTTCTGGGGTTGGATGTGATCTAAAGGATAGTCTAAGATAAAATATAATTATTGGCAAAGAAACCTACTTCCTTTTTGTAAATCAGGAAAGGCACAGCAAAATATATACTACCAGTTATTCCTCAGATCCCAGCTTGGGACCCACGCAAAGAGCACATACATTCCAATAATAGATGTCACTGTACAATATTCTTGGATGATGGTTCACCTGAATGGAAATGGATCCAGAAAACTGTTAATGCCCTCCAAAGAATAGGCCAAAAGACTCTTGCTCTTCTGTGCACATTGGGCACAGCTGTTTTTCTGGATGACATTTCCTAGGGACTTCCTGGAGTGAACAATAAGTGAAGAAAAATCTGTTGCACAAGACTCTGAGGTTGTAGGTACAGATTCAGGGCCATAAATTGAGTCTAGCTATTGCATCTGCCTATCCAGGAGCTATTCTTGCGATAGCCCTGCTACAACCACTCTTAAGTACTGGTCTGTGATAGCTCTGAACTCCTTTCCAGATAAAAGGAAGCTCTGAAATGAGTGTTCATTTTGATGCAGTTTTGAGGGGTCTAGAGAGTCCTCAAAGACTGAGGTCTAGGACGGGGTCATCTGGAAAGAATTTACAGACTCAAGCAATGTTTAAGTCAAGTTGGCAAAAATGTATTGTAACACTCTTCAGCAGGCAAGAATTCTTAAGGAACCCACGCTTTTGGTATCTACTGTGGAGATATTTTCCCAAAGTTCACCAGGAAAAGGCCATGGGAGGTGAGAGGTAGGGGGGGGATGTCACAGAGAAGTGAGGTTTATTAGGTCTGCTATGTTACTAAATTAGCTAATTGTCAGGGCCATCCAAGGGTCATCCAGTCTGTTAACAGTCAATGTCCTGTTTGACAAGATAGATTTTAGGAGTGTGCCTATGTCTTAAGTCTAGGATGCATATAAAGAGGTAAGGAATAGGTATGCGATAGTCTGATAGTCTGGTCAGTACTGGATATCCTAATGAATCAGTACAAAGCCAGTATAAACTAATAATTCTTACAGGATCAGCTTGTTATTGTACCAGGGAGAGAAGTAAGTGATTCACTGGAGCCCACTCATGAGTAATTGCTGGGGGGAGTATCCTTGGCCTGGGAAGAAATTGCCAGGTACGGTGTTTCTTGAGGCTAGGGAGAAAAATGGTCTTGGAATTGGGGTCTGAGCACAAGCACCCCATCAATTTCACTCTATTTTATACTGTTTCATAGAATCACATAATGTTAAAATTATTATTTATTTTTATTTTTTTTTATTTTTATTTTTTTAAATCTCAAATTATTTTCTTGGTTATATCATTCATTTCCACAAGGTTTTGAGTTACAAATTTTCTCCCCTTTTTGTCCCTACCCCCCAGCTCAGAGCATTGATCCCACTGTAAGACCCCTCCCACAATCTGTTCCCTTTTATGCCCTCCTC
>CM053595.1:172404301-172411801 GCA_028646575.1 Pseudocheirus occidentalis
CCCCATAATGTTAAAATTAGAAAGGACCTCGAAGGTGACTTAGGCTGACCAAGAACCTAGTCTAGTCCAGAATCCAGCAAGGCACCATGTCCCCTTGGCTTAAAGACTCCCCAGTGCAATGAAAGCCACTCCCTCCCAGGGCCACCCATTTCACATATAGATATCTATAATTGTTAGGTTTGCCATGCGTTTACATCATTGTAGCTTTCACTCATAGCTCCTCCTTTTGTCCTCTAAAACCAAACTCAACAAATTTAATCCCTTTTGCACATAATAATCCTTCAGGTGCTTGAGGACAGTTGCTGCTAAACACACTATTCTCCTCTCCCCCCATCCCTTAAATATTCTGTTAGTAGTTTGACCTCAGCAAAAGTGAATGTTAAGCCTAACATCTTTGCATACTTTTCTTCACAAGGAATTTGTTATTTCATGAGATTACGTGGATTGCTAAAACAATATAAGAGCTGATCATACATGATAAATTTCCTTTGTTGTGTCCTATTATTAGAACTTAGAAATCAAGTCTTTCTTCAGTGTTTATCATCCACCAGCTCATTTTGTATTTTTTGGCATCTGAGGGAAATAGTTGCTTGGGATGAGCACCTATTTTCATCTGATATCAAAAGTTAATTTTAAGGGTTAATGTTTATTCATGGCTACTGACTTCTCTTGTGAATTATCTGATCCAAGTAAGAATCTTCAAATGCCCCTGGAATAGGGTTTTTTCTCACACATCCTTCATTTGTCTTTGGGAAGAAAACTAACACTTTGAAGGTGAGACTATAACACTAAGCTGTGATCCGTTGCAAAACATTATACATAACCCAGCCCAATCACAAATAACCCTTTGCAAAATGCCAGGGAAGAATACACAAGGGTTTATACTACCATCATTAAAAAGAAAGGCAGTTTTTAAATTAATTCATTACCTCAGGCATGGTGGTTCAAGGTCAAGCTACATCAAATACATGGATAAGAGATATCCAGATTGCCTCTATTTCAGTGGATGTTCTCATAAGGGTACAGACTGTCTTTTGCTGTTCTTTGTCATCTTAGTGCTTAGCAGAGTTCCAGGCACATAGTAGGTACTTAATAAATGCTAGTTGGCTAACTGTGGTCAGACATCTTGGACCTGTGTTTCAACCTCATCAATCAGAAAATATCCTGGGGCTGTTGTTTTTGGACACCTGCTCCCCCCTCCCCCCAATCACATTTCTTTTTCTTAAATATTTATTTTGTCAGGTTGCCCAGTCAGTGATTAAAACACAGCTAATGATGCCTTACATTTTTCATCTTACTTTCCAGGTTTATAGATTTATACAGTTTATTCTGCTTCCTCCCCATATTTCTGTGTTTATTCTCTGACATTGGACACTAGTACTAGAAGGGACCTTAGCAATGGATGTGTAGTCAGGGAGTTCAGCCCAAGCCCAGCTCTGCTACTTTCCCTTTTTTTTTTCTTTTTTGGAGGGCAGTTGGGGTTAAGTGACTTGCCCAAGGTCACACGGCTAGTTTTTGTGTTAAGTGTCTGAGGCCAGATTTGAACTCAGGTCCTCCTGACTCCAGGGCCGGTCCTCTATTCACTGCGCCACCTAGCCGCCACTACTTTCCCTTTTGAAGGGATTTCATATTCCTTATCTTGTAAAATTACTAAATGACTTCAAAGGTTCCTCTCTAACTTAAAATCTATTACACCTAAAGATGCTCTTCTTAAGGGTTTTTATTAATTATAGCTCAAAACCAACTGTTATAAAACTATAGATTGGTTTTGTTCATTAACCATTTCTAAGAATTTGTGTTTATGTGGTAGAGATAAGAAGTTGAGGTCTTAGTATTATGGTTTGAAGGAGGTCAAAGATCAAGGTTTGGATTTCAGCTAGATATATTACAGAAACCACTGTAGATTCTGATTTTTCAAACATCTGTTATGGAAATCATTGTGTGCTTCATGTGCCATTTTGCCATAGAAGAATGGGATATTTCTAAACCATGAAAAGCAAAATTCTTGTCACTTACACACTCTTCCATCACAGCCAGGAGACTGGAGCTCCCAGTGTATTTTTGTTCTAGCTACACATTTCTGTTCCACTAGTGGAGTCAACAGAGGGAACCATGAGAACTCCTGTAGCATTATAAGAGTTGTAGCTAATAATAACAAATAGCCTTCATATAGCACTCTGGGGTTTATAAATCACTTCACATGTGTTGACTCATCTGATCTTCACACCTTATGAAGTAGGTACTGCTTTTAGCTCAGTTTTGCAGATGAGGAAACTGACGCAGACAAAGGTTTAATGACTTTCCCAGGGTCACCCAGATAGCGAGTGACTGAAACAGAATTTTAGTTCAGCTCTTCCTAACTCCAAGTTCTGTGGTCTACCCACTGCACTACCTAGATGTTGCTGAACTGTAGCCTCAAAAAATCTTTGTGCAGCAACAAACTAATAGGAAGGCAGATCTGAGGAAAATTATTAGTAAACTTCTTGATGTTGTTTGTTATACCATTGAAATAATCATTGATTATGCCTTTTTTTAATTGATGCTATTTACAATTAATTGATTTTGCCTTGTAACTGCCTAAGTCACAATTCTTTGTCTCTGAACTTAGTTCAGAAATGTAGCTGGCCTATAATGAGTTAAATTTACTAATACAGTTCTCCTATTAATCACTGTTCTATTGCTGTGTCAAGGAAATCTGTTACCCTTAAAGGATTCAGGTGGACACTAGGGAGTCTGGTCTAGTATCTTTATTCCACCAAGTTATCTTTCAAGGATGTCTGGTTTGTAATATAAATAAGTCTGGTGTGCTATCTCTGTCCTTGTAGATGCAGCTGGACTCAAACAACGAACACAGGAGGAAAGGAGGGGGTTGTTACTAGCCCTCATTCCTAATTTCCATCCAATCATATTTTCTTCCATCTATGATGCTAACTTTCCTATTCTCTGTTTTCCCAAAAACTAAAAATGGAGCTTCCCCCCTCATTCCTGGTCTTAGCTTTGCTAGGGAAGCTGAGATCCTATTTATTAGTAAATTTGCACTTTACTAATAGATTGATTGTGCTCAGAACTTTGTGCCTTAGTCTACCTTCATTTTAACTGTTACACTGCTAAAAAAGATGTGGGGGATTTCTGCAAGAATAGAATCCTCAAACAGATTTCTTCAAAATATAATTAAGGTAAAAGATAAAACTAGTTTTATTTTCTGGATTTTTTAAATAGAGAAGCATTATAGTTGAAGAAGAAAAAAAAAACAACCAAGCTTTTAACTATTGGTGAGGTCCTCTCAATAACCTGTCCTTCATAACCTCTACTCTACCCTAATGCTGGAGGGGCAGTATGGTCAAGGAAATCAAGTGCTGGACTGGGCATCAGGAAGCCTGGGTTAAAATGCTGGTTAGATTCTGCTTACTAGTTGTGGTTCTCTGAGTAAGTCACTTAACCTCTCTAGGAGTATCAATTTCCTCTTCTGTCAAATAGAAATGATAATAGTACCTACCTCAAAATGGTGGTTATAAGGATCAAATGAGTTAATATATATAAAGTGCTACAAATCTCAGCTATTTTTCTTATGCTGCCTAGAGGCAACCAATCCAAAAGCACTTGTCAACCTGAGTAAGTGCTGAATTTATGTACCAAATTCAGTATTCTGTTCCCAGCACTGTCCTAGGTATCTGTGGGTACACAAAAGAAATGCAAAATATAGTCGGTATAACAGAAGGGGTAGTAGATTAAGGGCCAGTCTTGGAGTCAAGAAGACCTGAGTTCAAGACCATACTTTTATACTAAACATTTAGCATAGAGCCTGGCACATCATAGATACTATATAAATATTTATCTACTTCCCTTCCACCTGTGTGACTGTGGGCAGGTTACTCAACTTCTTAGGGCTACCAAATAATTATCTGAGACTATAAGATACAGGTAAGGTGATGTTCTGCATTGGTGATGAGAGTTTCCACATTAGTGTTTTCCTACATTAATGAAAGTTCAGGTCCAAACCAAATAAGATCAATAACAACATATATATCCACTGCTTTAAGGTTTTAAAAGGTTCTCCCAAAACAACTCAGTGGATGATATAAGCATAATCATGACCCCTGTTTTCAAGACAAGAAAACAGATATTGAGGAAGTTAGATAAACTGCCAAAGCCCACCCAACTAGTTAATGTTGAACCTGAAATTGAAATGGCAAGTTTTAACAAAGTGACCACAGAGTCTGAATGAAAAGTTTTAGGTGCTTTAATTTAGCCAACTGGCAGATGTCCAATTTGCCAATTAAAGGAGCAGCCCCGTTAACACAGAAGTACAAGGTCTTTTATACCATTTTGGGTTTCTAACAACATAATCAGTAACTAAAACTAAATGAGTATCCAAGTATACTCTGTAACCAAAACTAAATTGGTATCTAGATACAATCTGTAACCAAAACTAATTGGTATCCAGGTATAAGCAATTACTTTTCTATAATTAATTGATTACTATACTAGATGACATCCAGGTACAGGGATCTATTCTTCATTATCAGGGAAGCGTGAAATAGGGACCAGGAGAATGTGATGACCCCAGTATTGATTAATCAAAAGCTGGACATGGAAACCAGGGGAGTGTGGTCACTCCACTATGAAGAGTTAGGTATCAGAGCCAGGAGAGTGAATAAGGGGTTGGGCATGGGGATGCAGGCTTAGTCACATAGCTACTTCCACTCATCTCTAGTGATTGATTTCACTCTGAGTTTACTGAGTCTGCTGATCTCTGTTTCAATTTGGATACACTGAGCTCGCTGATTTCTAATTTCACAAAGTATCACTTAACTATTTCCTGGCTGATGTCTTGACTCCTATTTTGAGTCCCTGAGATTTCTACTTAACTAGTTCCTGACCACTTCAGAATATGAGTACCAGTCTCCTGATTCCAGGCCTAGTATTCTTTTTGATGAGGCATAGGACAGTATGAGATCAAAAGTGGGTGTTTGGGATCACATTAGTAAGAGATCAGGACAATAAGAAATCCAGTCAAGGTTGACTTTGGGAAGGAAAAGGGACCTAAGAAGTGCCGGGAAGTTCTGATAGGACTCGAATATGTGGAAAGAATATTGTAACCATAAATAATTCAAGTTTGGGTGTCTGAATTAGACTTTGATCATCTAATTGGTACTAATGGTACCAATGTATGCAAACCTGATAGACTTTTTTTTTTTAAGATCTCAATGCTACAAAGTAATTGAATAGTTTCTAAACTTTAATGGCATTAAGAACAGAGTGGGATCAGCTCTGGGGAGGATTTGGATTTGGTAGGTTGGAAGATATCTTTGTACTTTATGAAGTCCCTAAAACAAATATTCAAGATGAAGATGGCAGAGGTCTTTAGCATATAACTGGTGGTATTCAGGGCTAAATCACAAATGGATAGCATACTGTTATTGATTATTTCCAAGTGAGGATGACTTTAACATGCAACAGATTGAATCTAGAAAACACAAATTTTGAAGAATTAGAATACAATTTGTGGTTTCTAAGGACAAGTGGTTTTGAATGGAATTTTGTTTGTAAGTGCCAGAGAAGCTGCAAAAATGGAATGGGGTGAAAGAAAAACATAAGAGATAAGAAAATGGAAGCTCCAGTAGAGTGGTAAAGGAAGCCAGAAAATATTTTTTAAAAGGAGAAAGAAAAGAGGATAGAGGAACATGTGGAGGGCTCGATAGGAAGAATGTGGAAATAAGAGCAGGAAAGGGGTCATATATAGAAAGGACAAGTGGGTAGTAGCAAATGTGCTCTGTAATGACCAAAAGTTGGCACATCATACATTTTGGAGACTGTGGAACATAAATTATAAATCATAAGACCTAGAAGGAATCATAGGAATCATACAGACTAACAGATATAGAAACTAAGGCTTAGAAATGTTAAGTAGTTTTTTCAGGATCACACAGGAAATTAGTGAAAGATTCAGCTTTCACAACAGGATCTTCTGACTCAAAATCTAGTGACCTTTCCTTTGTATTATTCTTTATTTCCACTCTGTTATTATTTTATCTGCTATTCTCCTAGCAGACGGGGTCCAATAGAAAGCAATGAATTTTGTGTCAAAGGTTCTGGCTTCACATCCTGAGTCTTATATTTATTATCTGTTTGATCTTGAAAAAATGAAGAGGTTATACTAGATGTGGTCAAAGGTCCCTTCCAAAATTAAATCTGTTTTTTCTAAGAGCCTAGTAAAATAATGTTAATGTCCAGGGTACTGATAGTATGCCTCAGAGTACTGAGATCATAGTGCTTGATGGGAGAACCAATGTGCAATGACTAGGAGTTCAAAGAGCCTTGCATAGCATTTGTAGAGAGTTGGGCCAATCCACAGCCAAGATGAAGTGTTAATTTCATGAGGATTAAAGTATCTGGTTATAGACTGAGGTCATGTAGTAGCTAGGCACAAACAGAGATCTGCTGTTAGAGTTATCACAATTTAAAGGTTCTTATTTCACTCTGTATTAACCTTCTGTAAGATAGTTAAGCATAAAAAGAATGTTGGTAAACCATGAAAGGCTCTTTCTGGAAACATTTGTTAGTTTAAATAAGTGAGGGGAAAAAAAAACCTAATATCTCTCTAGCATTTTTCTAAGAACACAGGAAAACCAATAGAATTAAATTGGCAATTTTGGTATTCCATTTTAAATTTAAATTCAAGACTACGCAGTAGTGTAAATGTAATAGCAGTTAGCCAGTTAAACATGTAGAGTTGCTAACTGATTTTGTTAAAACTATGCCTGGGATATAACATACTAAAAAACAAAAAAAAAATCAGAATCTACCAAAATAAAAAATAAATATCAAAAACATTGTTTATTTAGAGTCATACAAATTTGATCAGCTTTCCCAATTTATTTTACAAAATTACTCTTCCATAAAAGACAAACCAAATAAAGTCAATTGACAGAACCTGGTTTTCTAATTGCTACAAACAAACCCTTAAAATGCTATGTCTTTGCTCCCAACTTTGTGATTTAAAGCATTAAAGTTACTTTTTTTTTCTTTTATCCCCTCCCTCCATCCAATATTATTGTTTTCACCTGCTTCAAAGAGCGGGTGCATCCTTCCAGCTTGCCTTTTATTACATGTTACACAAATTTGTGCATTTTAGATTACCACAATGGAGAGCAACTTGAAGACGATAGAAGAGGAGAACAAAGTAATTGAACAGCAAAATGAGTCTCTTCTTCATGAACTGGCTAATTTAAGCCAGTCTTTAATTCATAGTCTAGCTAATATCCAGCTGCCACATATGGTAAGTGATTGAGAGCAAAAGTTAAGGAATTTGGCGGTCGTCCTCAGTTCACACCATACAATAGATGTCTCTTTTTTTGTGTTTATGGTTCCTCAACCCGTTGGATGGTGGTGGTTACAACCTTGAAACCATAAAAATAAATGTAATCACAAAAAAAAAAAAAAAAAAGACATGGTGGGCCTGTACCAATGTATCCTGTAAAATTAAGTAAGCTCTAAGTA
>CM053595.1:172416801-172424290 GCA_028646575.1 Pseudocheirus occidentalis
AACATTTCCAGATGAACCCCTATATTTTTCATTCAATTCAAATAAACATTTTATTAAGCATATACTATTTGCAATCTACTCTCGTTGCAGTTTAAAACCAGGGACACCAAAAATTGTTGAGGTGGGGGCTTTGCCCACCCAAAATCTGTTGTGGTTTCATGGTGTGTTGTGGTAGAGCCCTCTCAAAGAATTCAGACCACCTCTAATCCAGGTGTAGGCATTTATTGAGATTGACGCCTCTCATGAAGCAGCTAAGTTCCAACAGGAACCAGCAACTCCGGAGAAAGTACGATGGACTTTTATAGGATAAAGATGCAATTACATAACAGAAATGTACATAGAATAGAGGAATATCATTAATATTAAAAAGGAAGGAAGAGTTTGTTAAGGGATTAGGTAATGAAGGAAGGGTCCTATCTATGGTTTGATGGTTAAACATTCTGGTCATTCTGCCCTTCAACTGGCTAGTTATTGTGATCCTGTCTGGTTAAGACAGATAGTAAGGTTCTGTCTTAGCCTATGGATGATGTAATTGTGATTGAACACAATAACACACCTGTTTCTGTGGGAATGGGTCTGGGGGCAGTGATCAGGTAGAGGCACTAGCTGGGTACCCATCACATGGACACACCTGCTGTTTCTGTGGGAACTGAGTTCAGGGAGACACCTGTAGTTCCAATGAGCAGTGAGGCATACATGAAGAAGTTAGGACATTGGTGGGGAGGGGGTGGAGGATAGGTAGGTGCAGTGGCCCTGCTGTTCACTAGGGTCAGACCTATAATGAAGTTTGAATATTGGGGCTGGGGGCAGCTTTATTAGAATTCCATCACTCTATTGGGTTACTAGGGGATAGACCGTAGAGATTTTCCCCTTCCATCTCATTCCCACCCCACCTTCCTACCACAACCCCTACCCCACCCCCCAAGAAAAATGGCAAAGGCAGTCTCTTTCCTCAATGTTTTCATTCTATTGAGAGAACAGATGATGTACATATAGATAAGTAAATTCAATGAGTATACAAAGTTAAAGTTATTTCAAAAGTTAAAAAGCCCTATGAACATAAATTGTGAAATAAAGCCATGTCCAATGCAGTCTTCTCTGGACAATGTAAGCAATAGAACATTTAATTAAATTTTCTTCTGTGACTGCATTGTTTTCTGCGATGTGGGTTAAATGGATCCTTGTCACAGTTAAGAGCCACCAGGCATCTTATATAATAATTCTGGCTAGCGTTTTCACATTCTGTTTACTTTGGCTACACTTTTTCAAATACTGAACATACCTCAACTCAATTCCTTGTTAAGAGTTTCTCTCATGCACGTCAATGTTTTAAGGACAAAGATTCCGCAGAAACTAATGCCTAGGTAGGTTTTGCTTTAGAGTAGCCCATTGAAGGGAAGTCTCACTGAAGTGGTTTGCAGTGAGTATAATCCCCTAAAAAAGTTTGGGATGCTCACCCTGGCTTTGAGTGCTTCTAGAATCATTTCGAATTCTAACATCACAATGGGGATTAAAAAAAGTGCACTTCAAGTATCCCTTCTAGATTCCCAGGAAATGGGCTAGGGAAGGGAGGAAAATACAGGGGAACTCATTAATAGCAGTCCATGAAATTATGGGTGCTGGTGTCTTCATAGATTAATGTGGGCCAACTAGGGATGTGGGGAGGAGATGCCCCAAGAAAGCACAAGGGTTAAGTACCCTGCTAGCTGAGATGAAATTGTCAGCTGCTGGCAAAGGGGTGAAGACACTGGGAAAAGACCTAGGTCTAGACTGAGATATGTGGGCTACTGTCTAATGAAAGTGGAGAAAGAGAGGGGAAACGCCCTTCTACCTTAGTGAGTCCTCCTTTTGCAGGGGCCAGAGGGCGCCTAATGATGAGGTGCAGGCTCTTGGAACCCCCTTGAGCTCTCCTTGAATCTTTGAGGTACTGTAAGCCCCCTTGAGCTCTCCTGGAATCTTCCCACATAAGGCATTTGCCTGAGGGCGTGGGCCTTTCGTGGGAAGATTCCAGGAGAGCTCAAGGGGGCTCCCAGACCTGCACCTCCTTAAGTAATACCAAAAGTGAAAGTCTGAGCTTCTAAGGATTGGAACCCTGAGACCCCGGAGGAAATGTAGCATCAAAACCAGAAGCAAAAATGACAGATGCAGACCCTCTGCAATAAGAACAATTCAGTTTTAGAGAGCCAGATTAAGCTGAGGTGTTGAGGAAATGACCTATTTGCCTGCACGTTATCTCCCAGGTGAGAATTGTGAACTCTTTTGAGGTCAAGGATTATTTCAATTTTGCCATTGTATTCCCACAGATTAGCACAGTATCTGGAATAGAATAGGTGCTGGCTAAATGTTTGTTGATTAACAAAAGAAGGAAGGTACATTATATCATTTTGAAACAGTTAAAAAATTGTAAAGCGGGAAGCAATCTTAAAGATGTTTGAGTTAATACATTTTAATAATTTGACACCAATGGAAGCATAATTGATAGTCACATGGTAACTTAAGGTTTGCAAAACACTTTAACTGCATTCTCTATTGAACTTGAACCTCAAAAAAGTGTAAGAAGTGTTACAGGCATTGTTATCTCCATTTTATAAGGGGGGAAACTGAGGCTAAGAGATTAAGTGATTTGCCCAGGGTTACCCACCCAGATTTTCCTGGCTTCAGATGCAGTGTCCTATGTTACAACAGACATGACATATGGAGAATACTACACTGGGATTTAAAGAATTCAGGAGTCCTCTCCACATCATAATGAGGTGTCACAATAGGTCTTTATGGACAGGGGGTTTTTTTGGGTGTGTGTGTGGGAGGCAGTCATTTTACCCAGGGTGCACTATGATAACCCAACAGTTCGGGAGAGGAACAACTAAGGGCTGTGTTTTTAGGTCTGCAAGGTCAGTGAGTTTACCGCCGGTCCTGGTTACCTTACAGTGTCTGTTACCAGTTAGTGTCTTGATTTGATAAAATAGATTGGGGAGTGGACATATATCTTGACTTCTGGAATGTATATGGTAACTGAGGGAGTCAGTAGGAGATAGTTCTGTTTATATAAGGGAAATTCTACAGAGGTCATCTTGTTCTGGTGATAGAGACAATTATTTCTTGTGGAGTTAGATGAGAGTGTCGACTTGTTTCAAAGGTTTGGTTAAAGGAGACAAACAATTAGTAATATAAAATTACAACATTTATTCATTATTCCCCTAAGGCCAGCTTTACTACTTGTACATGGAGTGCAGGACTAGAGTCCTGACTGACAAACAAAAAAAATGAGAGAACTTAAGTACATTTTAGAACCATCCCAATTAAGGGTAGCTGAGTTACACAAATTTATGATCCCCATTGTATGAGAAAAGGTATTTCTTAATTGGATAAATGATAATTCTTAATTGGATAAATGATACAGAAAAACAAGAGAGCTGACAAAGTGTCAATTGAAATTACGATTCATGTTTCCTTTACCATTAACATTTCATAATAAGGTGTATGTTCAGAAAACCTTAGGATAAGAAAAGTTCCATTACTCAAGTTAATGCCTCGAGTTGAGGGTCTCATCCTGAAGGGCCATAAAGTAGGCCTCTTCTGATTTGTTGACATAACAAGAGGTATTCTCTGAGCTCACTTGAAATGACCAGGAATCAGATATTTTGTGAAATTAGAAATCAGCAAGCTCAGTGTAAAACTGAAACAGAGACCAGCAGACTCAGTAAACTGAGTGAAATCAATCACTAGAGATCAATAGGAGCGGCTAAGTGACTAAGCCTGCATCCCCATGCCCAACCCCACATTTACTCTCCTGGCTTTTGTACCTAACTCTTCATTAATCAATACTGAAGTCATCACATTCTCCTGGTCCCTATTTCAGGCTTCCTTGATAATAAAGAATAGATCCCTGTACATAGATGTCATCTAGTTATAGTATTAAAATAATTATAGAAAATTAATCGCTTGCAACTGGATACCAATTAGTTTTGGTTACAGATTGTATCTGGGTACCAATTTAGTTTTAGTTACAGATTATACTTGGATATTAATTAGTTTTAGTTACTGATTGTATTGTTACAAATCCAATTAAGGCTAAATGGTATAAAAGGTTCTGTACTTCTGCACTACTTCACTGTTCTCTAATTTGAGTTCACTGAGCTTGCTGATTTCTAATTTCACAAAGTATCACTTAACTGTTTCCTGGCTAGTTTCTTGACTCTTATCTTGAGTCCATGAGATTTCTACTTAACCAGTTCCTGGCCACTTCACACTCAGAGAAGCAAGACAAAACTGGGTCTGAATTGGAAATTTATGATCTCTGGATGCCTGTGTTAAATCCTACTCCCAGCTTTATCTGGTCTCTGGAATGGCTCAGATAGAGAGAGAGCTTTTTTTGTAAAATGAGGCAGAGCAGCCTCTTTGATTAATTCAAACTTTAGCCAAAATATGATATTAAATGATTACCAAGAAGATTGGCAGCTAGGTTTGTAGTCAGGAGAACCTGGGTTTAAATCCTGCCTCTGACAGGTGTGGGTGATATGACCCTGGACAAATCCAAACCTATAAAGTAGCAGAGGAGGTGTGGATATGATGAGGTTCAGAGGCACCCCAAAATGTTGGGATGCAAGTGATGGAATTTGAGGGGGGTTTGAGGGACCCTTCAAGGATCAGAGTACTGGACAAGATCGTCTGGAATTAATTCAGGGACTCAAGTAATTTTTAAGTCAAGTTGGCAAAAGTGTATTGTTAAGCTTTTCTGGGAGCAAAAGTTCTTAAAGAATCTTCGACCTTGAAGGGGTACAGTTAAAGTTCACTTAGGATAATCTATAGCCGAATATGCTAACTAGGTGTTTCAGGGCAGGATTAGGGAGTGGTTAAGGAGTGATCAGTTCCTATAGGAACATGCATTTTTTTATGTCTACTTTGTAGGTGTTAACCCTGAGTTCACCAGGAAGAGCCCAAGAGGGTGCCACCAGGAAGTATGTGTGGTTTTTAGGTCTACAACAGTCTCTAAGTCTGAGCTGACTGAGGAATGCCCAGTATGCCACCCATCAGTGTCTCATTTAACAAGATAGATGTAGGGAGTATACATATGTCTAAAGCCTCAGGTAAATATAATGAGGAGTCCAAAATGTAGATAATGAGGTAGGGTGTTACGGTTTTTGGGGGTCAGGCTGTATAGGTTTCACCTATACTCTTCCTCAACAGGCTTCGGGCGTCCCCGGCTCCCACCTTTCTCCGGGAGAAACAGATGCACAGAAAAAACTCAGGACACAGGACTTGCTTCTAGCTACATTCTCTAAGCCTGGCGTGGCTGAAACTCCCTCTCATTCTCTAAGCTTGGCTTGGCTGGACCTCTCCCAGCCTCTGGGTAGCCTGTATTTAAGTCCTTTCTCCAGGGCCCCTTAGGGCCCCTCCCCTGGCCTTGCCCTTGCCACAGCGAGCCAAAGGTGTATCACCCCAAAGGCGGAGAGATAATCCTGTTTATTGCAAACAGGTGCATACTTCAAATTCTGCCCCCAGGTGATCTCGGGCCTCCTGTTAGCTGAGGACCAGTTCAACCCATTACTAACAAGAGCCCCAACCGTAGGGTATAGATAATTCAATGGAATTCTTACAGGAACAGCTTGTTACTGTACCTGGGAGAGAGAGAAGTATTTGGCTGGTGCCCACTCATGAGTAATTGCTAGGTATAGTGTCTGTGGGCTAAAGAAGCTGCCAGGAAGTGTTTTGAAGCTAAAGAAAAATGTGATTTTGAAATTGGTTTGTGGGACAATGACTTTTACCCAAATAAAATAAATAACTCAGAGGTTTCTCAAGGTAGAAAGAAAAGGATTTTATTACTCTTTAGTGAGAATGGGGAGTCACAACTGCTAGGAACAGCTAGCAGGGGGGAGGCAAGGGACAGAACACAAAGCTTGACTATATACTGTAAGGCAAAGACTTCCTCCTCCCACCACTCACCTTTACTCCCATAGATCAGGAGTTCAGGCTCACATTCTACCTCGAAAATCTACCCTAGGGATAAAGAACAAGGAAATATTGAAAACAGCAATGTGCTTATTTGACAAATTCTCAATTTAGGACAGGAAAGCAGGACATTTTCCAATGGTGTCAGGTTTCATATTTCGGTAAATCAAGTGGTTTCTGGTAAATGGAAACTTAAGCCTGGGCTTCTGACACTGTTGTCAGGTCCTGAGGAGTTTTCACCTTTTTCTCACACTCACTGGGGTTCAAGCACAGGCACCCAAACACCCCATCACAAGGTTGTCTGGAAAGAATTCACTCTGGCAGTTTCCAAATTAACTAAAGACATTTATTGAGGGTAACACACAACACAAGACACCAAGCAGGCTGGCCAGTCCCTTAAGATAGATGCAGCTTAAGGGGAGGTAGCAGCCTGGGGGGGTGTTGAGTAAACGGGATGCCACCCCATTTAAGGAGGACACCCTTCCCTTAAGGAGGAGACCCCCTAGCCAGAAGAGGCTAGGGTTTCTTATAGAGTAAAACCTACCATGGGTGGGTGTAGAGGACCACAGGCCAGTGGGACTCTGACCCTGATGGCCGAATAAACCCTCTCAGTGGAAGAGCCTGCTACCAGGCCTAGATGGGTTCCCCATCCCCCAGGCATTATGTTCTTGTGTTAAGAGTGGTATACACCCCCGGCCCAGGAAAAGGAAGGTGAGCAGTGGGGGGCGGTGGGAAGGAGGGAGAGGAGGGAAGAAACAAAGTGTTGTCGCTGAAGTAGATTTGTGGCTTTGCTCTATAAAAGCTTGTGCTTGCGATAAAGTCCACCACTCTTTTGTATGCTGTCAGCATCTGGGTAAGCAACTCTTTCCTGCCCTGCTGCTGGACAACAGGGCCCCTCACACATGGGGAAATAAAGTAATCAGGGACTGTAGTTTCAGACATCTTACCTTTTCATCTTTTTTTCTTATTCCTATTATTTCTTAAAGTGGACCTATGAGTTACAGCTTTCATTTGTGTATATTATGGTTCCCCCAGTATAATGTAAGTTTTTTTGAGTACAGAAACTGTTCAGGTTTTCTCTTTTTGTTCCAAATACGTGACTGCTAGGTTATAGACAAGTTCTTACCACTTGGTCCATCTCCTTTTACTTTCCCTGGAAAGCCTTCCTCTCCTTTCTTGGAAATTAAATTTTTACACACCCTCCTCCCAAAAGCAGCTCCAAAGTCCCACCTCCTCCACTCTGCCTTCAGAGATCACCCTATCCAGAGGGGTATGTTGGCACTTGCTAGCTGTGCCCCCAGCTTGACATTGATTACCTACTATAGGACTTCTAACTCGTTTGTGAACACCTGGAGGAAAGGAACTATTCCCTAGCTGTACCGTACCTTTGTATTCACTACTACTAGCACCAAGTAGTTTACTAAAGATTAATGGAAAACGTAAATGAATATGAAAAGATAAAAGATGTGAAAGGAGGAACAGAGGCTTTTTACTGGGGGGGAAAAGGGGGTAGAGTTGGTGGGGGAGGAGAAACTGAGAA
>CM053595.1:172433974-172453372 GCA_028646575.1 Pseudocheirus occidentalis
GCTGGCAGCAGATCCAGTGATGGTAACCTGCCTATCAGTAGATCCTTCCACTGGATTGGCAATTTTGATCTGAGCCCCAGACATTTGACGAATCTCATTGATTTTGGCGCCTTGACGCCCGATTATGCAGCCAATTAAGTCATTTGGAATGGTGAGCTCATGAGAAGTAGTCTGAGCAGATGCATCCAACCCTGCACTGAATCTGGTGTTGCCACGCGTCATGGGAAAGTGAGACTGTTGCATTGCCAATTGGTGCAGCTTGGTCAAATCTGGCTGTGGAATGGCATACTGTCCTTGAATGGTATAGGCCTGACCACCTGCAAAGATGACTGGAGAGATGGACGGCTTGGGCCGGTACAGGATGGTCACGCCCTTCGGGGGAGACTCCAACATGACCACGCAGATCTGTTTGACACACTCAATGACAGATTGCGGGACGCCAGCAATAGTGATGGCCCGCTCAGTTGAGTTTGGCAGCATATCCCCTGCCACCTGGACCTGAGCTCCTGTACTCTCTCTGATTTCCTTGATCTTGCATCCTCCTTTTCCAATGAGAGAGCCATACTGGCTAGCAGGGACCACAAGCCTCAGGGTGACTGGGGGTCTACTGGCAGCTGTACTATTGGTCATAGAGCTGCTGATGTCCTCTTCCAGTTTGTCAATAATCATTGCAAAGGCTTTAAAGATGGCATTGGTGGGTCCAGCCAGACTAATTATTCTCTCAGGACAATTCCCTTCTGAGATGTTGATAGGCGCACCACTCTCTTCATGTATCTTCTTGACCGATTCTCCTTTCTTTCCAATAATGCTTCCAACTTCCTTTCCATGCATAAGTAGCCGGATGGTGAGAGTGACATTTAATCCACCTTCAATCACACCGGTGTCCATGTCGAGCAGTGTACTGGGGATTTGGACTTTGTAAAGTGGTCAAGTCTTTGGTCACTGGTGGGAGTGGAAGCCAAAAACTTAGGGCGCGAGGCGAGTGAAGGGAAAAGGGGGAGCGGGCGGGAGGCCGGGGGCGGAACAATAGGGGCGGGCGGGAAGGCGAGGGGGCACCCACGGGCGGGCGGAAGGGGAAGGGGGGGTGGAGGAGGAAGGGGTGAGAGCGACCCCGGGGCGGGTGGAGGGCGGCGGAGGGCGGGCGGGCGGGAGAGGGCGCGGGCTGCGGCTGCTCCGGCTGCTCCGGCTGCTGCCTCTGCTGGTCTGGGGGCCTACAACTTCTTTACAGATGTAGGGAGGTTTGGAAAAAGAGTGGGTTTGGTAAGGGTATTAATGAGTTCTGTCTTGGACATAGTGAGTATCAGACATGTATGGAATACCAAGTTTGAAATTTTTTCCCACCGGGAATTGTTGATGTAGTACTGGAAATCAGGAGGACCAGGGATAAATAGAACTGGTGGTTATCTACACAGAGATGATGAGATCACCAAGTGATAGAATGTATAGAGAAAATAGAATAGGAACGAGGACATAGTTTTCATGTAAACCAATAGTTGGGGGAATGAAATGGATGAAAGACTAGCAAAAAAGACTGAGAAAAAATAGTCATTAAGTAGGAGGAGAACCAGGAGAAACTAATGACATGAAAACGTAGGTAAGCGAGTATCTAGAGGGAGAAGGTAGTCAGTCTGAGTTGCAAGTGCTACTAAGATGTCAAAGGGGCAGCTAGATGGGAAAGCAGACAGAGCAGTGGGCCTGGCGTCAGGAGGACTCATCTTTCTGTGCTCAAATCCAGCCTCAGACACTTACTAATTGTGTGACACTGGGCAAGCCGCTTAATCCTGTTCATCTAAAATGAGCTGGATGAGGAAATGGCAAACTACTCCACCATCTTTACCCAAAAAACCCAATGAGGTCATGAAGATTCGGACACAACTCAACAAGAAGGTGTCAAAAAAGATGAGGAATGAGAGAAGGTTATCACATTTGGCAATTAAGGTCTCACTGGTAACCTGGAGAAGAGTTTCAGTTGAGTGATGAGGTCAGAAGCCTGATTGCAAAAGAATAAAACTGAGAGATAAGGATGGCATGACAATGAGTATAAACAGCTTTTTCTAGGAATTTGGTTTTATGAAAGCAAGGAAATAAAAGAGGATAACTTGGGAGGGTTATGGGGCCTAAAAAGGAGTTTTTAAGGATGATGGGCTCTTGCATGTCTTTTTTTTGTATGGGTTGAACTTGTCTCTGAGGGTCCTTTCAACTCTGAGATTCTTTATTGCTTTGATTCTACAAAACAATCTCTATCTTCATGAAGCTTCCATTCTAATGTAGAAGACAGCAAATACATACAAGGATATGCAGAGTAAACCAAAAAAGAATAAATGCAAATAAATACAAGTCAGTTGGCAATTTCTTAGCAGGTGGGGGGACTGAGAAAAGTTTACTATAGGAGGTGGTGCTTGAGCTGGGTTTGGAAGGAAGGGAACAGTTCTATGAGGGGGTGGTGGGATGGAAGCACATCTCAGACATTAGGAGCAACTGGTACTAGGGTGGGGAAATGAGTGCATTACAGTAATCTCTATATTGATGGGTCATCCCCTCTGTATTTTATAAGCTTCACGGGAGTGAGGCAGAGACTAACTTTTTAAAAAGTTTTTTAGAGGCAATCAGGGTTAAGTGACTTACCTAGGGTCACACAGCTAGTAAGTGTCTGAGGCTGGATTTCAGCCCAGGTCCTCCTGCCTCCAGGGCCAGTGCTCTACCTACTGTGCCACCTAGGTGTTCCAAGATACAACTTTTTAAAATTCATATCTCTACCAATGCCTGTATGTTGCAGAGACAATAAAATGCTTAACTTCCGCAATTCTTTCCATAATATCTGGTCCATGTAGTTCAAAACTTCTTTCTTATTATGTGTCTAAGGATATGGTTTATACTTCAGAATTTTGTTAATTGCAAGTGTTATCCTTCCTCACTCTGGGGAATATAAATGAATTCATATAGCCTTTGATAGAATAAATGTGTGTGTATATATGTATATGAACACATGCATGGCTATATTCATAGATTAGGTTTTTATTCCCCATCAGGATCTTTGTATATTAAAAGTTTATCCCCATTGCATCACCTATGAAATCCAAATTAGCATTTCACAAGTAGTGAATCACCCAAAGGTGATGGGGGAGGGGAAGGGGAGAAAGAATAAGTAACTGTGAGTCCTTCTGATTTCTTACTTGAAAGAATAACCAAAGGTCATGTACATCTGGTACCTGCCAGATAATTGTGTAGTTTTATGTATCCTACAACTGTTGTTTGTCCCTTGTTGTTTGTTTTCATCTATGAAACCAAGTGAGAAAATTCTCTCTTTTGTTGCTTAATAATAAGTGACTTTGTGGCACCTGGTATAATATATAAGATCCTTCATGTCTTCCTTATTAGCCAACCTTGAGCAAACCAAGGAACATCTCACTTCCATTTTCTTATCCTCAACCAGTCGTGGCTTTCAAAGTTCCCAGAGCATAGCTCTAGAAGTGGAGATAGCACATAGCACTTAGTTCTACCAATCACCATTCTGGAACCCCCAAAGGAGGGCAGAAAAGCTTGTCTAATGAAAGTCAGAGATACAACATTTCCTACAAAAAGAAGAGAGAGAAAGCAGGGAGGCAATCCTCTCTCACTACTAGTGCCTTCCCTCTGAAATATTTCCAATTTATCCTGTCCATATCTTAAATATACATTGTTGATTTCATGTTATTTCCCCCTTTGGAATGTGAGCATCTCGAGAGCAGGAATTGTGTGGGTTTTTGTTTTTGCTTTGCCCTTCTTTGAATCCTAATCATTTAGCATAGTGCCTAGCACTATAAGAACATTATAAATTTTGGTTGACTTGACTTTAAGCAATCCAGTACCATTGCCCCATTCTAAATTCAGTTTTGGAGACCATTAGTATTCTATTCTCATCTCCAGTCATTGTAAAGAATAATCTTTAATACATCACCTTTGGACACATAAATCTCATGTATAGGTTTCCGTCCCCATCCCACCTCCCTTCCTAGTCATCACACTGGGGTGACAACATGATCATTCATTTGGAAAGGCATTTGCTACCAACTGAAGGAATTGGAATGGGCAGGTCCTGAGTCTAATTACTACAATGAAAAGTCTTAATTTATAGACTCATTGTCCTGCACAGAGTAGACACATAAGAAATGTCATATTGCATTGTAACCATAAGGTACTCCTTTTCTTGATTTTTCCTTGTTAGTTCTTTGGTATCTGAATTTGAATATTTCAGTCACTTAGTTATCCTAGAGATCTCCTATTGATACCGCAGGATGTTGGAAAGCACCATCTAACACTCTCCAATGGCAGCTCTTGTCATGGAAGGAAAGGAGTAATGAAAATTTTCCTTTGAAAATCTGAGTTGTGGGTCAAAGGATCAGGTACTGATATTGACACAACTGTCCTTGCCTACAATTTAGGATTTTCTTTTGTGTGTTTGCATGTGTGGGGGATGATTATTGTTGCCAGATCTGATGTCTTGGGATCTTCATTGGGTCATGCAATGATGTTTTACAGGGAAACAGTGTCATGCTTCTATCATAGTTCTTCTACCTTGTGAGCAATGATCACATTTCCAGTTCCGTAGGGCCTCAGGAAATATCTGGGTCATCATATCAAAATGAGTAAAATTGAAAGATACTAGTTTAAAAAATTTTAAAGATCACATTTTTTTCCAAGAAGAGATAGTAAAATGAATTCCTAAATAGTATAATATGATGAAACTATATCTAGATTAATTTTAATTAGGCCTACACAGATAGAGAGACAGATGAATACGGATGCAAATACAGAGCATTCTGAGGCGGGCAACCAGAATGGTGAAAGACCTCATGTTTGTGCCTTTACCTGAGGGAGTTGGGAGTTCTTAGCTTGGAGGAAAGAAGGGTCAGAGGGATATGATAGCTTTCTTCAAGTACTTTTAAGATGGCTATGTGGAAGAGGAGTTAAGAGTTGTTCTGTTCAATCATAAGGCATAGATTCATGAGAAAGGTGGGCAAAAGGGGGTTCCAAAGGGACAAATTTAGGTTTGATGTCTGGAAAAACTTCCTAATGAGTAGAGGTATTTAAAAAACAGAAAAAGGCTGCCTTGGGAAATAGTGCATTCTCCTTCAGCACAGGTAATCAAACAAAAGATGAATGGCCACTTAAGAGTGTTATACTGGGGGGCGGCTAGGTGGCTCAGTGAATAGAGCACCGGCCCTGGAGTCAGGAGGACCTGAGTTCAAATCCGGCCTCAGACATTTAATATAAAAATCTAGCTGTGTGACCTTGGGCAAGTCACTTAACCACAACTGCCCTCCAAAAAGCAAAAAAATAAAAAATAAAAAGAGTGTTATACTGGACATTCATATTTAAGTATGAGTTGAACAAGATTACTACTCAAGTCTCTTTCAGCTTTGAGACTTTGATTCTGACTTGAAGAAAGTTCCAGGAGGAAGGAGCGTTTCTGAAAAAAATTCAAAACAAAAACAAAAAAGCCATCAAAAAACAAAGGTGGAAGAGCCATTCCAAAGTACAAAAAATAAGAATTCATTTAGGGTCTTAAAATGGAACCAGAGACCTCTAGTCATGAGGAAAGGAAAAGAGAAATAGAAATTAGAAGTATGCTAGTGTCAAAAGAGCATTGGCTTTGGTGTCAGAGGCCCTGATTTGGAGCTTCATTTCTGCTTCTTACTATCCGTGGAATCCCATTGACTTTATCTATAAGATTCAGTTTCTGAGATCCCTCCCAAATCCTAAGTAGAGTTCAGACTAGAGTTAGTAATAAGCTAGGTATGACTGTATAGCCAGTGGCAAGAAGAAAGTCTTAGTAAATCGCTGGGCACCCTTGAAAGAGAGAACTGGGCAAAGTGAACCTGCTGTTGAGTTAAGCATGCTATTCAGAGAGGATGCTGTGAGTATCCTGCAGCTCCTGCCAATTAGGAGCGCTGCCAAGTCTTGGCCAGGGTTCAGACTGACTCAAGGGAAGACCTGTTGGCAGTTCCTCATAAACTTTCCTTAGTTCGGTCTCTTCATTTCCTTCTTAAGCACCTGGTGAGTTCTCTGCATCAAAGCAGCTGTAGTATCCACAGTCCCTTCTGTCCCAAAGCTCATAGAGAGCAGGAGAGGAGAGATCTTGCTGGAGGCTGTGGCTCTAATCCTAGAAACTTGGATTTTTAAATCTCTTCAATCTAAGAGGCTGCTGTGAGATAGCAATTATGCTCACACAGACACGGAAGGCACACACACACACACACACAAATTTGTGTGTGTGTGTGTGTGTAACATGTACACAGCACAGTTAGGTGGCTCAGTGGCTAGAGTGCCCTGCCTGGCTCAGGAAGCCGAGTTCAAATACAGCCTCAGAAACTTACGAGCTCTAGTTATTTAACCTTTGTCTATTTCGATTTCCTCAAGTATAAAAGGAAGATAATAGAGCCTACCTTCTAGAGTTGTGGTGAGGATCAAAGGAGATATATTTGCAAAGAGCTTAACAGTGCACAGCACATAGTAAATACCATATCAATGCTAGCTATTTTTATTATATAAAATGGCTATATTGCAATACATATATAAATGTAGACAGCTGCTCTATCAGATGTAAACACATATACCTATTATTACATTTATAGGTATATTTAACACACGCACATTTATATCCATAATACAAACATACAGACACATGCTATCTATATAAAATCATTATGGCATAATGGATTTTAAATTAGAGAGCCTGACTGCAGAATCCTGGTTCTGCTCCTTGCTCCCTCTATGATCTTGAAGAAAAAGGTTTCTTTTCTAGGTCTGAGTTCTGATGCATCTAAAATGAGGAGGGTTGGGCCATTTGACTTCTGAAGTCCTTCTTGCTCTGGGTCTGTGATACTATGGTCCTAAGGTTACCTCTTAGTATAATATGTATACAGCAGGTTGGTGGCACAACAGGGCACTGGGTCTAAAGGCAGGAAGACCATCTTCTTGAGTTCAAATATGGCCTCAGACACTTACCAGTTGTGTAACCGTGAAGAAGTCACTTAACTCTGTTTGCCTGTTTCCTCATCTGGAAAAGGAACTAGAGAAGGAAACGGCAAACCACCCCAGTATCTTTGACAAGGAAGCCCAAATGGGTCATGAGGAGGCAGGCGCAACCAAAAACAAGTGAACTACCACAACAAGGTTGTCTTTAAGGCCTCTTCCAGCTCCAGATACTATGACTAGTATATAATAAACAATATACATTTGTGAAATGCTGGCATATAGTAAACTTACTCATTTCTTTATTCATTTAATAAACATTTAGTAAGCACCTACTTTTTGTCATTAGTATTCTTGGCACTCGGAATATAAAACCATCCCTCTCCTCAAAGAGCTTACAGTCTACATTGAACATTTAGTTGAACTAAATAGTTACATTTCACCAACCATAATCAGTTTAAGAGTTAAAAAAATCCCCTAAGTCTCAGTTTCTTGAGAGATACTCTAAAAGTTTCTACATCAAGAAAACTTTAGGTGTAAATGGTATCATAAAACTATCCTCTGGGAAATTGTTATTTGTCATTCATTCTTGAAGAGGACCAATGACATCAGGAAGGTATTTGTCATGACTTGAAACTTCCAACTTGCAAGCAAATTGGATTTAAGTGAAGCAGGGCTATGCAAAGTCATCAGCCTCACTTTCTCCTCCAGAGCCAGCTGGGTCTAGTGGCAAGGTATAGATCAGGATGACGAGAGATGACTCCACATCCTCTAGGGAATAAACTTCTTAGGAAAGAAGGATAGTGCTATTGCTGGTCAGTCAATGAGAGCCTGAGTAATCTTGGTAAGGCAGTGGTTCTCAGCCTCCCTAATGTTGCAACCCTTTAATACAGTTCCTCATGTTGTGGTGACCCCCAACCATAAAATTATTTTCGTTGCTACTTCATAACTGTAATTTTGCTACTGTTATGAACTGTGATGTAAATATCTGATATGCAGGATGTATTTTCATTGTTACAAATTGAATATAACCCACAGTTTGAGAACTGCTGGTTTAAGGCATGATCCTTAAAAAGGAAATCTAGGCAGTAAATGTCAAAATATCTTTAGAGCTTTCAGTGGTCAAAATTTATATTCCTTTGGACAGAGTACCTGCAGGTAAAAGTATGATTTCCTATGCGGAAAGAGGAAGGACAAATGGAGGGAGGGAGAGAAGGAAAAGAAAGAGGGAGGGTGTAATGGAGGAAGAAAGGAGCTGCATTGCTCAACTGGAACTGGCTAATTGGGTTCCCAGTGGGGCATCTACTACTCCTCACAGATTGTAGATTGTTGTTTGTCCTTCATTCTGGAAGAGGACCATGATGTCAGGAAGGTAATGTCATAAGTTGCAAGTGAATTGGATTTAAATGAGGCAGGGTTGTGCAATGTCACCAGCCTCACTCTATCCTCCTAAGCCATCTGGATCCAATGGTAAGGCATGATCAGATGACCGGAGATGGCTCCACATCCCCTAGGGAACAAACTTCTTAGGGAAGAGGGATAGTGCCTCAGCCCTCACTTCCTAGCCTCTAATCATCCTCCACACATCTTCAAAACTAACATTCCTAAGACATATTATATTTCTTCCCCCTCAAAATCAAGGCCCCTAATGGAAGATGCAAACTCCTTAGCCCAGAATTTAATGCTTTCCACAACCTAGCTCTCCTAGGCTTTTCCAGTCTCATTGCACCCTGCTTCCTTTCCCATACTTTCCTTTCCAGTTAAACTTTGTGAAAGCATTTCCTCACACTGAGAATGTTCTGCTTTCTTATCTATCCAATTGTTATGGGAATCTGAAGATCTTCCCTGTCCCTAGGCCCTTTGATAGGCTTAAGTAACTCTAAGAACCTTCCCTGATTTGAAAGTATACTCTGCCTCCTAATAGGCTGAATGTCATCACATGGAGCCTGTGACAGGAAGCTTGTTTTTCAGGCATACCCACACGTTATTACTTTGTGATTGGGCAGTTGGTCAAGAGGGTTGTGACATTCTCTGATCCAAGAGAAGGCTATATATATATCCTGCTTTGAGTTTTTGCTTTGAGGCTCACTTTGGAAGGGGTTGTGTAATTTGGCCAGATGAGACTCTGGGAAGCTGTTGAGCCCACAGGCTTTGAAATCTCAGATATTGGTGCTTCCCTCTCTGGTAACTAGGTATGGATGTAATAGAGGGCTGGAAGCCCATCTGCTGATATGTTTCCTTGTCTGCTTGTAACTTCTGTTTGCATTCTCTGAAGTTCAGGGTGTTGACTTTTTCCCCTGAACTAGGTAAAGGATATGTGTTTGACGGATTAAAGTAAGATTGTTAACCCATTTGGAGTTGTTTTCCTTTAGAAAAGCAGATCTAAGAACCTGTGCTAGCTGCTATCCTGGGCATGCCAGGGTGCTTTCTGTTACACCTATTCTCCATAAAAACTCACTTTAGGAAGAGGATTCTGGGAAGACAGCTGAATAGGTTAGAAAATTCCGAACTCTCAAGATTTTCCCTCACAAAAGAGTTAAAACTGCACCTTAGGCAAACAAAGTGTGGGTGGAGATAAATAAGAATAGGGGTACAACAACTGGGGTCTTCCTGGGACAATGTGAGAAGATCAGAAGAAAAATCCCAGGTCTGAGGTTTGGTCCTGTGAAGAGTAAACACCTCTAGGCTAGGTTCCATTTTAACAAAAAGCTGCAAGTCCTGGGGTTAGTTGGTTTGAGAGGCTGCATTTCCCAGCTACAGGAATTTTTACCCCTGACAGTGACGGGGTTGGGTGTTTGAGCCTGGGAAGATTGAGAGAATCTCTGCTGATAAGGAACACCAGACCAAGCTGGGCTTTGAAAGAGCAGTGGGAGCAAGAAGGAGCTGGCACTGTCCCTGGTGAGTGCAGAAGCAGTGGGACAGAAAGCCCCTGGCTGTGGGTACTTATAGGAGGTTGGAAATTTGACTTTGGTTCCATGATAGAGTGGAGAACTGAAGATCTGGGGCAAGAGGCACCATTTTTCATGCCCCAGGGCTAGAGGTAATAACAAAAATTAAGCTATTACCAAAAAAAAATGTAAAGGCAAAGGAGAAAGAATCCAATCATAGAGAGCTATTACAGAGTAGAGATGACCAGGGTTTATCTTCAGAGGAGGATAGCAAAGTAAAGAAACCCTCAAAAAGCAATGTCAAATGGTCACCAAAAAGAATTCATAGATCTTAAAATAGACTTTAAAAATCAAATGACAGAGATGGAGAAAAAATTTAAAAAAAAAATAAAAGAAAAACAAGGTTATAAAAGGAAAGTCAATCAATTAGAAAAGGAGATCCAAAATCTTTTTTTTTCCTGGTGTCTTTTTTTTTTTTTTGGCTTTTTGTAGGGGAGAGGGCAGGGCAATTGGGGTTAAGTGACTTGCCCAAGGTCGCATGGCTAGTAAGTGTTAAGTGTCTGAGGTCGGATTTGAACTCAGGTCCTCCTGACTCCAGGGCAGGTGCTCTATTCACTGTGCCACCTAGCCCCGAAGTCAGTGAAATTATATGAGATCAAGAAATAAACAAAATATGAATAATGAAAAAGAAGAGAAAGTGAAACATATTATAAGTAAAACAACAGATTTGGGGAATAGATCAAGAAGAGAAAATATAAAAATAATTGGACTAACTGAAAGTTATGATTAAAAAAAGAATCTTGATACAATAATGCAATAAATAGTTAAAGAAAACTGTACTGAAGCATTAGAACAAGGGGGAGAAATAGAAATAGAAAAAAATCCATCAATCACCACTTAAAAGACATCCTATGAGGAAAACTCATAGGAATATTGTTGTCAAATTCTGAAACCCCCAGCTCAAGGATAAAATATTAAAAACATCAAGATTAAAACAATTTAAATATGATGGTGCTCCAATTAGAATCACACAAGACCTAGCAGAACAGACATTAAAAGGTGGCAGGTCTTGGAACACAATATATCAAAGCATAAAAGAACTGAGGCTCTGGCTGCAAAGTTGAGTATTATCTTGAATGAAAAAAAAATGGACATCTCATAAACTCTCAGATTTTCAAGCCTTTGTTTAAAAGAAAATCCTGAACTTAAGAGAAGATCTGACAAACAAGAACCAAGAAAAATAAACCAAAGACTGAGTACAAGGGATTCATAAGGACAGACTGTTTACTTTTTATATATGTATATATAAATGTAAAATGTATGCCTAATATTCTTTTTAATAACTGGGTAGCTCATAAGAAACATTGAGGTAAACCTGAGTATGATAGGAATTTAAAAAGTAAAAACATTTGTGAACAGCTAAGAAGAGTAATTATTTAATACAAATGAGGTGCAAGAGGAAGAATCAATACAGAGGAATCAGATGGCAGAGGAGAGCTGGTAGTTCTGGTAACCTACTTTCATTGGGAATAGGTTTAAGAGGGAACAATACATATATATTTAGAAGAGTATAAAAGTCTTCTAAATTCAGAAGAAATAAAATGGCAGGGGCATAGGGAGGGAGAAGAGGACAAGGGAGGGATCTTTAGAGGGGAGAATGAGGGAATAGGTAAAAGGGGGGTATAGAAGGGTGTTTAGATTTATGGGAATGGGAGGATAGGGGAGGGATCTTTGGAGAGGGTTAGGGAAGTAATAGGACCAAGGAAGTGGGTTGAAGTAAAATACAGGAGGAAGGGAGGATAGGAAACAAAATATATGCACAAACATAAAAACAAAGATCAGGAGTAGAATAGATTTGGGAAAGTATATGTCTATATATGTATCATATATGTGTATGTGTATGTATATATCTATAGCCATAGAGAAATATATCTAAACTTTATTGTAGCCTTCTGGCGGGTAGCGGGAGGTAAAAAAGAACAAAGTAAAAAAGTGCACAGCAGAAAACAAAAGAAACTTACAAGGAAGCAAAGAAAAGATGGACAATTCTGAACCCAATGTGTCTTATTTATCATATAGGCTTTCTTGAAAATCTGTTGTTATATGTTTTGAATCTTCTCTTATGTTCTGCTATGTACACGGCATGCTTTTTTCTTTGTATTTAAGTTCCAATATTTAAGTTTATGATATATTTTTTTTCTCTATTCAGTATTTGTGTTCTGGTCTTTGAGTCTAAAATAAGCTAAAATAAAAAACTCTTCCTACATGATGCTTTTTAAAATATTCCCCCTTATTAGTATGCTCTTCCTCTCAAAATTATTTTCTGTTACTTTTCACATCTTTTGTATTTATTTAAGTTAATATATGGCATATCTCTCCTAGTAAAATACAATTATCCCTTACAATTTATGGGGGGCAATGGTGTAGCACCCCATAATCTGGAAAATCTGTTTAAAATTTTTTTGCTCTCACTTCAGATCAGAGAAATCTGAATTATTATGGTTTTATAAGACAAAATATGTTGATGTTACACAATACTATACATATATTTTGTGCATTTCTGAGTTTCTAAATTTATTCTGTGTCATCTTCTGGCCTGTGCATGTTGTTTGCAGCTTCCACAAAACACCCGCTCCATTCCCACTTCGTTTCTTATGTCGTCCTGATATATTGAAATTGCAATGAGTAACATAAAGTCGTGATGTGCAGGGGATAACTATATAAGCTTCAGTTTTCTGTTCATAGTCCCAGAATTTGGCACAGTGTCACGAATACAGAAGTGGTTGTTGAGTTGAATGCAATTGAATCCTCTCCAGTCTTATAAGGGTAGCCTAGTGGGAGTGAATTAGGATAATAATCTGGGAAAGAATACAAGCTTGATTTGAAAATAGAGGTAAAGCTTGTTTGTCAGAGTAACAACTTCTTTTGGGGCACAGTTATTACTTGTTACTTGTAAATGCTCCTGTTTAAAAAGGCAAGTGGGAAACACAAATGGGGAAGAATCTCAATTCAAAAAATATTTAACACTGTGGTAGGTGCTAAGGAGACTAAGATAACATGGTAAATCTCTCTTTTTCAGCTTATATCTAAAGCTAGCGCATTTACTCTCATGTGTCTGACCATGGAATAACACAGCGAATTTGTAGATGGCTCAGAATAACCTCTAAGAAAAAACTAGAGAAACTGGGATTATTTAGGCTTGAAAAAGGAAGACTGACAGAAACAACAGACAACTACAGATGCATAGTCTTTTTTCTAGGAGCTTGGCACAGTAGATAGTGGGCTGGCCTCAGAACAAGGAATCTGGGCTTAAGTACAGACTGATGCCACTGGCTGTGTGATACCGGGTAAGACACTTAACCTCAGTGCTTTAGGCAACTCTCTAAAGCTATAAATAGCAGAGAAAGCTCCAGCCTGCATTGGTAAAAGAAATATCTTCACTGGACCCTGACCAATACTGATGAAACTATCCTTGTTTAGAAGATGTTCTCTCTTTTACAAGAAACAGAAAAAAGAGGAGAGCTGAGGTTAATAGGTTTAGAAGGTTATTTAGTCCAATCTCCTCAATTTACAGGTGAGGAAACAAAGTCTGCAAACTTTCCACGGTCGAACACAACATGGAGCAGAGATGGGAATCCAATCCACATTTTTTTGCCTCCAAACCCAATATTCCTAATGCTATACTTCTTAAACAACAGTAATAAGGAATTTGTATTTCAGTCCCGGAAGAGTTTTTGGGCAAGTTATTTCATTGGAGAGACTTTATGGATTTTAAAAAGTAAGTCTATGCTGTTCAATGGATTAGATGTCTTCAAGGCCTGTAGAAGGGCCTGTGTTTTGTATAACTTTGACAGTATAACTGTCCAGATGGATCACGAAGCTAAGAGCCTCTGTGATCTAATGTCATCCACTTAAATTATGGCGTAGTTTAAAACTTCATTAATTGCCACTTCCCTAGTAAGGATTTTCCTTTTGCCAATACAGTGTTTATGTTAAACAAATCCTTTAATTTCATATCGTACCCCTGCTGGCAGGACAATAAAACTGGAGGAAAAAGCCAATGACATGATGTAGAGGCAACAGGAAGGCAGCAAGGTGTAGAGTGCTACACTTGGAGTCAGGACTGAGTTCAAATCCAGCCTCAGACATTTACTAGCTGTGTAAACCTAGGAAAGTTACTTAATCTCTGTTTTCTACAGATTCTTCATCTGTAAAGGAGGAATAATCATAGCATCTACCTGCCAGGCTTGTTGTATGAGATAATTGTAAAATGCTTAACATACTGTCTGGTGCACAGCAAGTACCATATAAATGTTAGCTATTATTAAAACTAAGTTAATATACGTTCCATAGGGATCCTTATGTACAATTTAGTGGCCCCCATTTCTATTTGGGCTTGATTTCATTGGTAAATGTGATAGACTGTACAGCTGAGAAATTTGGGGCAAGGAGACCAATTAAGAAGTGATTGTAATAATCCATGTAAGGATGGTGCCTATGTGAATAGGGATTAGGGTATGGATATGAAAGATGTTGTGGAGGTAGAACCGACAAGACTATTTAGCCACTGATTGACTAGGTAGAATGAGGAAGAGGGGGGAGTCTAGGATGATTCTAAGGACGTAAAGCTGGAATTTGGATTCCACAAAAACAGGGACATTGAGAAACAGGGAAATTCAACTGATTCCATGTGGCTGTGAATCATGAAACACCTCAGTCTTTGAGGAATCAAAATTTCAGGGGGTCCAAAAGGCAAGGAGAAATGGACAGTGGATATAAATAAGCTACTCTCAATGCTTTCCACTCAAGAAGTAAAAATATCATGGAGTAATTGTATAATCAGAAAGGGAGGCAGGCTGGTCATGTGGAGAGAGCAAGGCATAAAAGATGGGGTTTGTTAGGGATGTATTGGTACTCAGAACAATTAAAGACTCAGAGGAAGGCACCATGCAAGTTAGGTAGATTTTTTTTTCAGAGGATTTTTGGGAGGACATGATCACAAATATAATTAGTAATTTTGGCATGTAGGGAAAGTGACAAAACATGTTCTGTGGAAACAGCACTGAAATACATCATCAAAATCAATTTTTAAAGGCAAATTTAACTGTTGAAATGGGGTGAGGGAGATGGAAAGCAAGGTGGGGCTGGATCAAGGATGGCTCACCTGGTGTGCAGCCTAATGGAGAGGAAGCCACGTCATCTGGTAGCTTTTTATTTTAACTAATCACTCTCATTAATTAGGCACTCAGTTCAGCTGTTTTCATGCAACCAGTACCCTCAAAATTTTGGTCCTCTGGGGTGAAGGCTTAGTTCTACCCAATTAATTTATAACAAGAATCACTACAGAATGGGTTTTAAAAGAAATATCCACTGAGGAAATCAGGGGTCTGTTGGGGGCCACATAAAGGTCAAACCCTCAGGATTGCCTAACCGGGAAAAATTGCCCCAGCAGCACCCCTTTACAAGATGTTATCCCAACCAAATCCCGATATCACATCCTGTTAAGCAATTCAACCTCTGGAAATCCCGTTATCACAACCCTGGCAGAATATCCTGTTGTTAAGCAATTCGGCCTCTGGAAATCTCCTGCCTCTTCCTATACTGTTATATATACTCACTGCCACCAACAATAAACTGAGACTTGATCAGAAAGCCTGTCTTGTCTCCATCCTTTGCATCTCCTGTCCCCCTTTCCTTCTCTCCTAGGATTCATGTTCTTCTCCTGCTGGACAGGACAGGGGTCCACAGAAACATAGAATTATTAGCCATCAGGAGGCGTTAGAACATCAGAGTAGTTCTGCCTGGCAAAAACTAATTGGCAAAATAGTAAGTATGAAAAGAAGCTAGAGTTGTGATTTCATTATCTTCCTCATGAAAGAAATTCCTTCTACCAATACAGGTAGGCACTTACTTGTCTCTGCAACTTTCATTCTTTTAGGGAACTCTCAGTAAGATAATTCCCTCTACCAACGCAAAATATTTGATAACTTATACTATTAGAGAGTTACCAGAATCACCGAGAACCCCAGGGTCACTTGCCCAGGTTATGCAGGCCATATGTGTCAGAAGAAGGACTAGAATGGAGGTCTTCCAGACTGCAAATCCAGTTCTCTCTCTGTAGGACCCTGGCCCTCTGACACATAATAAATGTAATTTGTTTTTGCCTATATTTAGGTTTACTCTTTTCAAGAGCAATCCTTACTATGGATTTTTGAAGTTGTCACATATCTTTTGATATGCAAAAAGCTCCTAACTAAAGTAGCCTACCCCAAATAAATCCAAATTCACTTTTAAGCTTCTTAGACTTAGTATTGAACCCCTGTTAAGCTTAAGTTACTTAAACAAAATTTTAAAAATTTACATTAACACCTAATTTTCCAAGTGGATGGGGGAAAAAATCATTAGACTAAATTATGGCTACTGATGCCAAGCAAACCAACAGATTAATAGAGGGGGAAAAGCAGTTTACTGGAAAAAGCGATCTAACTTGTCTTTTAAGGCTGTATAAACTAAACAGTAGTGAATAAAATTTATACTTTTCAAAGAGTTGATTTTTATAAGATGCAGTTTGTTATTTCAAGATAATATGTAGTCTCCAAATTAAATTATAATAGAGATTAAGTAGCTTAGAATACTATTCACTTCTTACTTCTTCTGTATGGAATGAGGGAAAACTCATCAATTTAGGGTTGTTAACTTTCCCTTCCTCCCTCTCCTCCACTGCTGCTGTTAATCACTTTTACCTTCCTTTGTCTGTTTTCCCGCCTTGGTGGTATCCTGCACCCCCTTCTCTTGCTGTCCCAGTTGAGAAGAATTTGGTGAAGTATGCCTTTCCACCAATGAGAGAGGAGACAGTTGGGAAAGGAGGCTTGACTAAGTTAAGTTATAAATTCTGGCCCTGTCTTTTGTAACTTGCCTCTTCTCCATGATGACTCGTAGGGAAAACCACCCTCTTCTACCGGGGAAGAGAATAAACTCCTGTTCTTATCCTAAGAGATCTCTGTGTTTACTTTTTTTTTCCACTAAATTAAATATGAAGGCTATTTATCATCCCAAACACTTCTAACTAAATGCCTAATTTTCTTCTGAAGTAGTTGCCTTAACATGATAACATGTGATCATATTGCTCTTATCATACATTTATGATGTATTGTCGGTGTAAAACTCTGGTCAAATACAATGGTTAGTGTTGGTACCAAGCTCTCAGAGTTAATAATGGTCTTGATCATCCTTTCTGTTAATGGTAAATTATTAAAATGAAATGTCTTTTTTTAGCAGGGAGTTTGGATATTATTAGAGTCTGTTGTATTAAAACAAAATATATCAATAAATTTAACGTAATAATATAAATAGGCACACATCAATAAAAAGACATACATGTAATGGCAGTCAACTGCAAACACAGACTCCATCAGCTGGAGAAGACCCCACATGGAGAAGCTGGGAGGCCTGCTTCCTGGAGGATCATTATGATGTGTAAGAGAAGTATCTTGGAGAGACCTTAGAGCATACTTAACATTCTGTAACTTGTTCTCATCTGCTAATCACATTGTTGAGATGAAGCTCTTTGTCTATGGAGAATCTTAAAAGGCATCTCAGCTTCAGCTACTTTTTCTTGGCCCCATTCACTCTCTTCACTGCATCTGGTGACCACTCACAGCATCTGGTTAGAGACTATGATGTACAGGTAAAGATCTTTGGAGCTTCTTCCTCTCTGGGACCAATGGCTCTGAGAAACAAGCCTTGATCCCTAGCCTTTTCATTTGTTCATTTCCATTTTGGTTGAAGTAAGGAGTGTCTTTGACATTGAGAGTTTCAAAGGTTAGGAGAGGGAGGGACAGGAATGCAAGAGTCACAATCATGGCTCAGTTTTGTAGCCAATGAAATACTGATCCCCCAAGCAGCAAGGAGCAATTTTTGGAAACTGCCTTTAGAACCCCAGTCCAGCAGAAGGATTCACCTGGCAGTTGAGCCACATCTCCAGACATGAGCTTGGTGGGAACAATATTATGTAGGAATTGAACTGTTATGTGTCTAATCTTCTCCCTCATTCCCCTCATACCTCAACTGCACTGAAAAGTTCTAGGGAAATTATGTCCTCAGGTGTTGAAGGGGGTGTTTATTTCCTTTTGCTTTATCTTTGTAAAATCTAATTGATGCTAAGTGGTTAAATGAAACTGGGGTTTTAGTAACAGGCTTCTAACAATGGAGGGAACATAGCTGGGTAGCTTAAGCAAATGGCAGTAAAGAAGAGGAGCCCACAAATCTCTTGGGGTTCTAAGGTACCTCGGAGCTGTAGCCTGTCTGGCTATAGGATAGAAACTGGAGCATACACATTAAATACATACACACATTAAGAAATGCATTCATAAAATGTACAAATATATGCATACAATAGAACCTTCCCAACAAATGCTCTTTGATGGCAACGTGTGCAAATATACACATCTAATCAAACATATATAATAACATATACACACATGTGTATGCACACATGTGTGTATATATTTTTCTATGTATTAACACCGTGGAAAACATGGTCCAGACAAAAACTGTTAGAGCTTAATGTTCAGACTGACCTGGTATAATGTAGCAGTTCACATGATTAACCATTATAAATTGCCAGCAATGCTTTTCTGGACCATATCCAAAGCATAATTTTTTTTAAAAACTTAAACTTTAAAATCAGCTAACATGGTACAATTTCTGATAACAGGTATTTTTGTGATAAAAAGAGAAAAATCCCACAATTTTTAATTTTACCTTCAATCAAAATTGTGCCAGTCAATATACATTTATTAAATGCCCACTATGTGCCAGGCATTGTATTAACTGCTGGGGATGCAAAGAAAAGCAAAAGACAATCCCTGTCCTTGAGAATCTGACAATCATTTAATGTGTCTGAATTTAATGTAATCAAAGTTAAAAAATTTCCACACTGCCCTAGCCATTTAATTGTGTTTCATGAGGGCAGTCCAAGCAAACCCAAAGAAAGAACCAGTGCTGTTCTCACATTGGCTTCAAGCTCTTTGTACTGCCTGTACCACAAAGCTGGCTAACAAGCATACTAGAGACAGATAGGTACATTGGATAGAGTACTGGACCTGGAGATAGGAAGACCTAGGTTCAAATCCATCCTTAGACATTTACTAGCTGTATGACCCTGGGCAACTCACTTAATCTCTGACTGCTTCAGTTTCTTCATCTGTCAAATGAAAATAATAGTAACAGCACCTACTTCCCAGAGTTGGCAAGAAGATAATATGAGATAATATTTGAAAAGTGCTTTATAAACCTTAAAACTATGTAAATATTATAATATTAATATAATAATATTATATGAGCACTGGAAATAGTAAGATACAATGTCAGGTATTAAATATATACTTATTAATTATTGTTATTATACACTTACTATCTGCTGGGTATTATGGTAAACCCTGGGGTACAAAGAGAGATAAAAACAGTTCCTCTCCTCATGGTGTATATTCCAACAAGAGACAACATGAAAACAACTATAGTCATGCAAGATATATATATATATATATATATATAT